>PYHX02000158.1:65995127-66298278 GCA_004302925.2 Cochliomyia hominivorax | reverse complement strand
TCGCAAGTTTTAATTCGCAAGGAGTTTCATAATTTTGGTTTTATTTTTGTTTTTGTTGTTTAGATAATTTAAAATTAATACAAAGAAAAATGTCTTCAGTTGGAGAAAAGCCAAAATTAGTTCCTGTTGCTGAATCGAGACGTTTTATGATCGATTGTTTTAAAGCTGTTAATGTGCCTCAGGAACATGCCGAACAGCAAGCTGATTTATTGGTGGCTGCAGATTATCGTGGTCATTTCAGTCATGGCATGAATCGTTTGGAAATGTATTTGAATGATTTATTGATTAACTCCACTAATGGTGCTGCTATGCCCACTATTTTAAAAGAAACTCCTTCTACAGCCTGGGTAGATGGTAACAATGGTTTGGGTGCTGTTGTGGGTAATTTCTGTATGGATTTGGCTATTAAGAAGGCTAAACAAGTTGGTGTTGGTTGGGTTTGTGCTAAGGGCTCCAATCATTATGGCATGGCTGGTTGGTATCCCATGAGAGCTATGAAAGAAGGTTTAGTGGGTTTGTCCATGACCAATACTTCCCCTTAATGGCTCCCACCCGCTCCAAACAAGCCTGTTTGGGTACAAATCCCTTGTCATTGGGTGTTCCTGTTAAGGATGATAAATTTTTACTGGATATGGCTACTACAGCTGTAGCTTTGGGTAAAATTGAAATCCAACGCCGTAAAGGAGAACCTGTACCTCATGGTTGGGCTCAAGATCCTGATGGTAATGAAACTACCGATGCTGAATTGGCCTATCAAACTGGCTGTCTAATGCCTTTGGGTGGTTCGGAACTCAACTCTGGCTACAAGGGTTATGGTAAGTTTAATAAATAATTCTGACCTTAACATTTACGTATTTACAAGTTTCCATCGAATAGTTTTTTATTACTTAAATTATTAATTAAATTCTTAAAAAAATACTTTTATTTATTTAAGGTTTGGGTGCCTTAGTTGATATCTTATCTGGTGTTATGGCTGGTGCTAATTATTCTACAAAAGTACGTAAATGGACTCATGCTGGTGCTAATACTGCTGCCAACTTAGGTCAAGTATTTATTGCTGTTGATCCAAATTGTTTTACTCCCGATTTTGAAGACAGAATGGTCGATTTCAATGGTCGTCTGAGAGGCTGTGAACCAGTAAGTTTATTACCAAATAAATATATTTTTATTATTCTCTAATCTTTATTATTATTTTTTGTTATTTATTTAGACAAATCCCGAAAAACCTGTACTTGTTGCTGGTGATAAGGAATCTATAAATATGAAAGCTGTCGATGAAGTCGGCGGCATTCAATATTTACCAAATCAATTACAAACATGCGAAAACTTATCGAAACGTTTAATGTTAAACCTTTAACATTTGTTTAAATTTAATTTATATTATTTTTTTAACTTAGTAACGATCTAATAGACCCCACCTGTCTAATCTTTATTATTTTTTGCATTTGTTTTTCTTTAATTAATTTTTTTGTTTAAATTTAATTTTAAATGTCTTTTAGTATATTTTATTAAATATTTATGCATTTCATTTTATTTGTTAAATTTTTAACTTTAAAAAATAGTTAATTAATAATTTTTGTACAAATTTTTTTGTACTGCATTTTTTGTGAAAATTAATTATTACTCGTAATGAACAGTTATTTTTGTTATATGAAAATATTACATTATAATGTTTTTAATCGTTTAGTATAGAAAAAGTCAAAATACATATCATAATTGAAAATTTTTATTATTTTGTATATTATTTTCCAAAAAAGAACTATTTGGCAGTTAAACTGTTTCAGTCTTTTTGTTTATTTCAAATTAATAATTTTGCGAATATCATTTTTGTTAATAATTTGTGATTTGATTTGTGGTCAAATCCAATATTTTTTCTAATCATATACTTTCTAAGATATGTTAAAAATATCTTGACAATCTTATGACATAATAATAAATAAAAGAATTTAATTGAATAATATATATAATATATTATATTTTCCACTCGGAAAATTTTATAAATTATGTTGATATTAAAGTTTGCGGTGATCGTAAAAAATAAAAATTAATATAAACTAAGGAGTGAAATCGAAAACACCCTAACACGTTATGTTTTTCTTATATTTTTATATTTAAACAAGAAAGAATGTTATATTCGGCTGTGCCGAATTTTAAATACCCTCCACCACTAATATAAGCATGAGTATAAGAAACTAATTTCCGTAAAATTGGTTTCTTATATTTCAAACATTTAGATAAATTTCTGCATTTCGATATAATTGTCCCATATTTAAAACCTTTTAAGCCTAAAACAATATTCCAGGAAGTGGGATTATAAGGAAGTAATAACCAAATATGGACCGATAATTGTCAAACCAGATTTATATATTGAAGACAGTTTAAAAATATAATTATACTCAATTTCAATAAAATTGAATCAAATTTAAAATCCTTTTCTTGGAAAGGGCCTTAAATGGCAACTATAGCAAACTATAGTTAAAGCAATATTTGTACCGAAGTTCGTCAAGAATGTAGGACATATTCAAAGCAGTTAGAAAGTTAATAGTTGCTATTTAAAAATAAATGAGTGATATACATATAATTGTTTTCGGGAAAGAAAAACTCAAAACTGTTTTATGGAAAAGGCCTTATATAGGAGCTATAGCAAGATATGAACCGACATTGGTCAAATTAATAATATATATTCAGGACACTTAGAAAACTGTTTGCGCCGAATTTCAAAATGTTTATATGCAATAATTTTATAAGCTAAAAACCGTCTTCCGGGAAAAGTCTTTTTATGGAAGCTACAGCAAAATACAAAATAATAACATGTATTTGAAAATGGTTAGAGAATCTAATGTGCCAAATTTCAATACAATTGGTTTATATTTAAAAGTTTTACAAATTATAAACCATATTCCAGGGCTAGATCATATAACGACCCAGAACAGTCTGGTTTTTTTTTGGATTTATTGTATCAAAATAAATACATATGGTAAATATCAGAAAATTATTTTCAAAATTACGACCTATATGACACACAGGATTTGGGTTGTATTTAAATTTTGCATACTTTAACTTTTTTGCTATTGACCGATTTTGATGATTTTTTGTACGATGATGAAGTCCATATAATTGTACATTATAGTTAATTTTTTGTACAAATCCAATCCATTTTTGTTGGAAAAACTAAAAAAGTTACGTTTCAGAATTTAGAGGTTGTCTGAGATAACAGTCTATAATTTTTTGTTGATGAACCAATATAGCTGGTTTTAAAAGGAAAACTGCTTAGGACAATGACAAATACTCGGGACAATTATTATAGGCGTGAGAATGTTTCCAACAGATTTAGATTATTCCTTTTTAGTGGTACATACGAAATGACAAAGTTAATATATCCTGATCACCTCATGTGGTGGTGGAGGTATAAATATTTTTGAATAATTATTTTTGAATATTAATTTAAACCTAAACGTACCATAGGTGGTCGAAGTATTAAGCGTTTGTGCACAATCATTTTTAAAGTCCATTTAAAAATTACTCCTGATCAAAGCTCAGATTTAAATATATCGTCAAATATCGATAGCCGTTTCTTTTCGAACATTTCCAATATTATTCTAAATTTTGTACAAAGAAAGATCAGTCTTCCGTTGTGTTCTTGCTAACAAATTTAGCCCTCAAAATAATTCTCTTGAATACTATTTATTTTTTATAATGGCTAGATCAAATGGATATGAATGTTCATCGAAAGATTTACGCAAAGTTCTTGATTGATGGATCTTCGATTATTGCTGACGTAGGGGAAGCAGACCTGGAATTCAACTCCTACGCTAGGAACTACAGGGTGTACACTGATGGTTCCAAGCAGTTGGGGAGAGTAGGAGGTGGATACTTAAAGGAGGACTTCGATGATAGATTATCCTTTAGGCTAATTCTGGCATTCTCATATTAACGATAGAATGCCACATATTTTGAACAAAATAGCGAGACATTTTGTTGTAAGGCAGTAACTGTTTAGGGAATGACATTGCAGTTGGTCTAGCCAGATATGATGCATCGCTTGGTGATGACTGCATCGTTCGACTGGTTGGATTTATTCTGGTGAACTACAGAAGGTGCTTTGAGTATAAGCTAATCGGAATAGCGCGAAATGAATAACTGAGTGAACCTGTCGGATTTCCGGCGTCAATCAGGCAATCACTAGCTTTCAGTAGAAAGCAGGTTAGACGTCTGGTGTTTATAATAACTTTACACTGTATTTTGGCAGCCCATGCGAGGAGGAGAATCACTTCCTCAGTCGATTTAATGTGAAGCTGGCTGTCCATGTGATGCTTGTTCGCAAAGATCAGGTCGCAGTTTTGAAGGTTTCTTAATGAAATTTGGCACATACTATTATTTTGGCTCAAGGGCGATGTCTATTGAAATCGGATATGATCGGTCCATTATATATTCATGCAAGTTTATTTCCAAACATATTAAATTCTACCCCATAGTTGTGTCTATAATTTTTTAGATTAGTTTAAATTATATTATAATTTAAATTTCGAAGACATTAAGAACCATTAAAATTATATTAAAACATGTGATGCAATATAAAATTATTATTTTTAATATATTTAACTATCACGTTATCTGAAATATCGACTTTCAGTCTTAATAAATGAAAAAAACTTGATAAATTTTTGACAATATAATTAATTTTAAATATATATTAAGAAATTGATAAATGAAAAAATTATTACTCAACTTTTTTCTCAGTGTTCAAATAAAGCACAAAAAAATTCATAATCATAATTATTGTTATCTTTTAAATTGAGTTAAAAATCTTATGAGATAATTTTCAGCACATGTATTTATAGCAAAACTCAACGATAATAATTAAAAACGATCATTATCTCGAATATTTAAGGTCGTTATATGTTTTTGACAATTATTTTGTCACCTTCGTATTGTTTACAAACGTTAATACAAAAGTATTATTCTGGAACATTTTTATATTTTTTCATCATAACAAAAATTATAGAACAGGATCTTGTATGAGAGTTAAAGTGTGATTGACGTTTTGAAAATTGACATGTGAGTTTAGATGAAAGAATATCGATTAAAAAATAATGCACAAATTTAAAAATCGCAGTTTTTAATCCAACTATTTAAAAGCTTTCTTTTTATAAGAAAATTGCATCATTATCAATTACAGTACGGGCTCGATTCGTGCAATCGATATCAAACCAGGGTTGTTGCATTTACCAAAACAGTAACAATAAAGGATCATTAAATATTGAAGATTTTCCTAATAATTAAAGAAAATCATATTAGAGCTTTAAATTGTAAGAAGATATTAAAGTAAAGCACTTATATTTACTGTTATGTAAATTTTAAGCGGTTGTTCAAACAGTTTAGTGAGCAATTCGAGTCCGTACTGTATTTTCAACAATTTTGAATTTTTTCTATGTCACAGAATACAAATAAAATGTAAACAATCAAATTTAATGGACCCATTAAGAGAATGAAATTAGTACTGACTCGTACGACAAGTGATTAACGTCAAGTGAGAATTCTCTTATTCAATAAATATTTCATATAAATTTTATAAAGTTATTGCCCAGTTGTAAGTATGTCCCAGTAGTAGCAAATATTTAATGAAAATGACGTAACTATTAAAATCGCAAATATTTAAATGCATAATATATGCCATCGTTGTACTTCTATAAAGTCTTGTTCAATCACACAATGCATTATAATGCAAATTGCACAGTGGTTCCAAAACATTTTTTGAAATTGAAATTTGGTGGGCACTTGGCGCATAAATTTAGTTATATTCTTGGCTATAACTTGTTTTCTACTGAACCGATTTTGGTGACTTTTATAATAGCAATGAGGTATATATTTTTTGATATTATCGTGATTTATTTTAATTTATTTTATTCTAATTTGTCGATTAATTTTTAACAATTCTTCTAAAGTTCTTCTCTTTAATAACGAGGTTGTTTCAGATATCGGTCTATATCTCTTAACATACTGAACCGATTTTGCTATTTTTAAGTAGGAAACTTCTGTTAAATACTCAGGCTAAACTTTATTGAGCTCTGTCTGTGAGTATGCCAACTATAGACAGACGGACATAGTTAAATCGTTTTTCTTAAATACAACACAGGAACACTCAATGAGCCATAGAACTAGTTACATTTTTGGCTTTATCTTTTTTTCTACTGGACCGATATGATAATTTTTGGAATGATAATGAAGTTCATATAACTTTATATTATGACAAAATCTGATTCTAATTTATTGATTTCTAATTAAAAGTTTTACGAAAATTCTTCGATGGAATTTAAAGGTTTCCTAAGATATTGATCTATATGTTTTGATGTACGGAACTGGATTTTGTGGTTTTAAATAGAAAATTTTTCAAGACTAAAACAAACGCTCAGGCCAAATTTCATTGAGCTCTGCCAATTATTGTGGATGTGAGCGTACCAACAACAGACAGACGGAATAGTAAAATCAACTCTGATTTTGATTTGATGCAAAAATATGTATACATTATGGGGTTTGAGATGATTTCCTCTTAGCGGAATGATACCTTCTTCACCACTTGTGGTGGAAAATAAAGCCATTAGCATGATATTTAAATATAATATGAAAAAGTTTCTTAATGTATGTATTAGGCTGATCGATTCTTCGACATTTTTCTGAAACCGGGTTTTGGTTTTTAGTTTCCTCCTAAGATTGCAATTTAGTATAAATCGGTTTCGGTTTTTTAATAATAACCAGTTAACCGGGTTTTACTCAATATATATAATTCCAAGAAATAGTAAGAAAAAAATTTAATTGATATCTGAGACAGAGTTCTACCATGCTACATCATTATACCAAAATTTATCTAAAACATTTTAATAATGATTTTTCCTAAATACTTAGTAAAGGAATAAACCCCAATATCAGCCGTTGTTGGATTAAAGTTCATATATAATTCCAAAAAATTAAGCTAATAAAACTCTTATACAGATTATGTTAAAAAAACGACTTAAAAAACTTTATTTCACTGAGAGATATAAAATATTCGGCAGAGCCTTCCTTTATGTTCCTACTTGTTTTACTATAATTTAAGCATTTTTTTAAAGAAAACTATTAAAACAGTTGTTTTGAAAAATATATGATATTCTAATTTGATCTTGGGAATTCCCGCAACGAGAGATTTTATTTTTAAATTCCCGGGAGCAAAAATGACCGAGAAAAGAGAAACCTTCCCAACGTATGTAAAAAGTTTGTTACTATAGTGTGTAAATGTGTTAGGTGTGTTTTAGTGTATATGCACATCTTAATATCGTTGAAACTTCACACATATGTACATGTGGTGGAGGGCATTATAGATTCGGCATAACTGAACATATCACTCCTTATTGCTTATCTTCGTTTTTATTCTACTTGACACTGAAAAATATCTTTCACTTAGTGTAATTGAAGGAAATATAGTTAACATTGAGTAATATTAAAAGCTTTCTGAATCGTTTTTAAACAAGTATATACTTTTAATAAAATTTTTGGATTTTGGAACTATTTTTAGATATTTAGATTCAGATCCAGTATCTTCAATATCAGTTTTGGTGGATTAATGATTACATGAATCACAGAATAGTTTCCAGTACTGAAGTATATTATCGAGGTTTTTTCAAGTTATGAAATAAAATATTTTTTAAAGTTTTTAATACATTAAAATTCATAAAAAAATACTTTTGAAAAAACCGGCTAATTGAAAAGAAAAACCCGGTTACTTAGATATTCGAAATGTTAAAAAAGAAAATGACTTAATCAAAATAACCGGTTTTAAACGGTTATTCACACGTAAAAACATGATTGAAGAATTGGAGAATAAAAGAAAATAAAGTGATAAGTAAGCTCGTCACCTTCGCTCTTAGAAGATTAAATTATCGAACAGTTTCTCTTAATAGCATTAACATCCATCAGGGTGATTATTTTACATACCTCAGTATTCATTTGAATAAGCAATTTACATGGCGTCACCATATAGAAATCAAGAGTCTTCATATGAAATTAAAGACCACTAGCTTACATTGTTTAATTAGCCATCAGTCTAAATTAAACCTTGACAATAAAGTCATCCAGTATAAACCCGTTTTAAAACCAATGTGGACATATGGTATCCAAATAGAATATCGAGGGTACAATCTCAAATTTTAAGGATTATAAGTGGTGATCCATGGTATATTAACAACGAAAACTTCCACAGAAATTTGGATATTTCATTAATAAAGGAAGAGTTTGGAAAAGTGATATATAACGAGAATAAGGACTTATTCTAATTCGCTTGCTGGCGTCTTACAGATGTGCAGACGGGTTCAAGGCTCTGCCGGAATGATTAACCGCCATGTTAAGTGACATTGGTGATGAAAAGGGGAAGTTCAGATCTTCTTAGGTAATAAAATTTAAATTAGTTTTTTAAGACTTCATACTTATTGTTAGGCCTCAAAAGAGAGGCAGATTAAAAAAAGAAAAAACCACGTAAAAACTAAGAACAGATTTTTTATATCAATTGGAAAATAACTCAGGAATCTTCATATGAACTTGTACTGAAGACAGTTGATTGATTTAAAAAGGGTAATAATCGAAAATTGATTAAAATATTGAAGACACTATACATTTTTCCTACACACAGAAAACTATTCGGTTAAACAGTGGATGCGAAGTTTTGACTTATTCGCCTTATAGTCCAGTCTTATTCCTTATAAATTGGCTTGATTTTTAATCTCAAAACTTTAAATTAATACAATCAAATACAATCAAAACTTTCGAATTATATTCATAATGGGTTAAATTGTAACGACAAAAAGTTATGCGCATGTAACTTCACCATGTGCCGTTATGTTTTCTTGTCTATTTTTAAAATTCCACTAGAGACACAAAAACTTACAATAACGTATAAACAAAGCATGAGTGGATTTATGGTGGTTAAAAGGAAGTTTGTTTACAACAATATTCCTTGGACAACAACCCCTAAATCCACTCAAAACATTATTTTTTGCCGTTTTTGTTTTTATACGCAAATTCGTTATAAGCAGATTGTTTGAAGATTTAAGAGAGTTGAAACTTAATGTGATGCAAACTAAAAATCAAAGTCGAGAGAGAGAAAGAGAGTGAAAAAGAAAAAAGCTTAAAGAGCGGTTTTAAAATAATTATTAGCAATTGAAATCAGTGCTTCGCGGAACTTATGACGTTAAACAACTTGTGCGACGAAGGCGGTTGTAACTGTGAAATTTGATATTTTTTTATAATGAAAACATAAGTGGGGGGTTGGTTAGGAAGGTGGTTGGTTGTTGCCTCAAGGAAATAATAGCAAATTTAAGCAAATCTAAGGAAACAAAACAGAAATAAAAAACTAAACCACAATTTAAATCTAACAAATTTACAAATATTAAGTTATAATTAGAAAATAAAATTGCCCATTTAATTTGTGTGCGTGTGTGTTTGTGTAACTTTGTAACAACTTCATAATGGCCGATTCCGGAGGCAGGCAATATCAAAAATTACCTCCCGGTTGGGATTGCAAATATGACCAGACGACCGGAAATTGGTAAGTGGACATTAAATGTTAATTCTTATATACACAGCATTTCAAAATGGCGGACATTTAAGTACAAAATTAGTGTACTTATTTGCTTGCGTGTATATGTGTATGATTTTATACAAATGTACCGTATTAAATTGTTGAATTATTGTTTGTGTTAAATATTTAATATAACAATTGCATACTTTAAGGATTTCATTTAAATGTGAATATTTAAACGTTACATTACGTGATTTAACCTTAAAAATTAGGTCGTTGCAAATATCGTACAAACATACGAGCACACTTCTTGTCTCCTTGATACTTTAGGGTTTCAAGTGGATTTCATTTTTTTGTATCATCTCCACCAGAGTTTTAATGTACATATGCTTGTATGCATGTATGTATACATGTTTGTAACGCGTTTTGTTTGTTTCTTGTTTAAAGCTGTTTGTATGTATATGTAAAAGATTTTTTGTATGTTAATTTTAAAATGTGAAAAAAATATTAAATATAAACAAGGACATCTAACATTGGTAGGATGGAATGTGATACTTTAAGAACCTGATATAATTACTTATATTTTTTATTTGTTTCATAAAAAACATATGCAATGGACAAAGTGTTTGTGAAAATTTTTCGAGATCTTGGACCGAGGAGAATTTTTGTGCTGCAAAGCGGTAGGGGTAAAAGCTAGTATGAAATAAAATACTGGAAATAATTCTGAAAATGTTTAACCCTTAAGGTTTAAATATTTTTAGTGAGTTTGATGGATTTCAGACCTTCAGCTGCTCTGCGAGAGTAATGAAAGAAAGTTCATTCATCAGCACACAGTGTGTCCTAATCATATTTTTAATAATTCTATAAAGTTATAGAACCGTTAGAAATATATATTTATGAAATTTCACACGTTAAGAGCTAAATTGCTTTCACTTGGAGGAGTATGAAAATATAGAAAATAGCCAAATTTTAATAATGGATGACTAGTTTGGATTGGATTTAAAGCTAGGGTATAACTTTTTACACAAGTAATTGATACCTGTGAAATCGATAGAACTTAAAGATTCATAAATTTAGCAGAAAATATAAGTGGAATATCATTTGATGCTAAAACTTCTCCTTCCCATTGAATTAATTACATTCTGGCACCTTTCCAGAGATTTCTTTGCCTCCTCTACAGTTGTCCAAAAATGACCTAAATCAGTAGCATTTATTCAGATGCTTACGTTAGCATTACTTCGTCTCATACTATTATGGACGTAATTTTAATACGGTAAAATGTTCCAACGCCATAGTACGAAAAGCACCTTCTTACCATAATACTAGAACCGTCGAGTTTGAAAGTTTTTGTTGCACATTTTTTATTATAATTCTCGCTAGGAGGCCTTCTTACAAATAAAAATATTTTAGACTCGTCGGTCCACAGAATACTACCTGAAAAACTTAACTTCAGTTTCTGTGATCCGTCTCTAAGTAGCGTTCCTGCCAAGATTTTTTGGAACTTGTATTTTTAAACCTGCATTAACTTTAACTTTTCTATTCACTGGTTGATTTGGGATATGTTGGGAACTCTCTTAAAAAGTCTTTTTATTTTTTAGAAACATCATGTGGGCCATTGCTTCTAGGATGGAAGAAGGAAAAGTTTTTCTGATACTGTTAATTAACGTTGTAAACATTTTGACGGCAGATCTTTAAATGCTTGGCCAACTTTTTGTAGGACCAAGTTGAAAAAAAAAGATTATTAATTTAAGATTCCTTAATTTGATTAATATATTAAAATTAAGGAGTGATGTTTTCGATCTCACTCCTAAATTTGAAAGTTCGACAAAAAATCTTTTGTGATATGAGACAATTGAAACTTTGGAGGTAGAAACTCCTTGTAAGACTCTAAATAAACATTTTTACAGTATTTATCTTCAAATCTATACAGTTCTTTTTTAATTTAACGGGGTTTTTATGATTTTATATGGACCCTAAAATTTTTTGAAAATATATACCAGATTCCTTACAATATTCTAAATAATATTGCCAAAAGGATTACATTAATACAGAAATTTAAAAAATGTATTTTACAAAATCGGTTTAGTAAAAAACTGTATACCGAAATTTGGCAAATGAATAGTGCTTTGGCAAAGAATTATTTGAACGCCATAGCTGTTTATAGCATTTTTGAATATAAACTCTCTTCCGCAGAAAGAGTTAATGGACCGAAGATAACATTTCGATGATAAATTGCGGTTTAGTGGAATCGGCAAAATAACGCCACTTGTTCGCACATTAGGCTCATTTCGTAAATTAAAGTTCATAACTATGCATTTCAATGTAAGTAAATATGAAAATTTTACAATATGGGTCCAAATTACCATTATAGATCTATCCAAGATGCTTATTCAATTATTACCTAAGAAAGTACATATAAAACCACCTTTTCCATTTTTATCTCTATAAGTCTATCTGTCTCTATATTTAGATTTCTAACTTAATTGACGTAATTCTCTTATTGTCTACTCTCTAACATCGTGCTTTTAGGGTAATTTTGGAAAAAACAATGAACCATCAAAAGATTTTAAAGTACACAATACAACACATTTTAGTTAAATTTTTACAAAAAAGAAAGAGAATAATAATAAAAAAACATTATCATTCCCTTTTTTGATTTGGATGGCTGTCCATGTTAAGCTTGTTCGCAAAGTACTGGTAGCAATTTTTTAAATATCTTAATTTAATTTAATTTAACCCAAGGATGATGCCTATTGAAATTAGTTATGATCCGTCCATTATTTCATGCAGGCCCCAAACAAATTTCCCCGGAATGGGGTTTTAATCCTTAAAATTCCTAAATATAAAAAAAATTTCATTAAAATGATGTGCCAAAATATACGTGGATTGGTTCATTATTTCTCATAGGTCCCATACAACCAACCTTCCAAATATTACTCAAACTCATAAATCGCACATATACATTGGTAATTTAAAATATTTTGTCAAATAAAGAACATATAAGCCAGAACGACTGTGCGAAATTAAACGAGGATCGGTTCACAATTTTTTCTAATTCCCTTATAAATCTCCACCTTTAAAACGCATATGTTTCACATAAAGTGGTGTAGGGTATTACATAGTCTAGCTTGACCGACTATAACATTTTTACTTGATTAATATACCCTACAGCAGACATTTACAACGAACAATGTGGGTATTACATACCAGTTGTTTAATTGAAATGTAAAAAATAAAAAAAAATCTTTTAAAATAATAAATTAATATTTATTTCAGTTACTATATCAATTACATAACCAAGGCCATGCAACTTGAGGATCCACGATCACGTTATCGTCCCTTACAAAATGAACGTTGCTCAAATGAATCAATAGCCATGCATGTAAGTATTTTATTTCTTAATAAAATAAATCGCCTTTAAAATTTATTTTACATAAAAAAATTTTAGTCTTTCCATGGACCTGGTGGTTCACCATATCATGTCTATCCAACTAATAATATGCCAGCAATACGAGCCTTCCAAACACCTAATTCTAGTCTTCATCATATGTCTACCAGTCCACTATTAGCAACTTCCAGAACTCAATTGATTAATGTAAGATTTTTTGTTATACGTTTCAAATTATTATTAGAATTATTTCATGGCTCTATATTTCTAGGATATGTCTCCATTACCCGCTCCAAAAACTCATTATGCTCAAGCTCCTCATACCGTTAATATGTCTAGACGTTCAACAATACAGGAAACTTCCTTTACAAATCCAATTGATACAAATGCAGTGGTGCATAAAATACAAAATATGTTTCCAACCGCCAGTGAAAATCATATAAGATTATTATTGAAGAAGTAAGTATTTGGGAGAATACATATTTTATGTTTGAAAATCGGTTCTAAAACTTCTCTTAATTCCATTAATAATAAAAATTTAACCAATAGAAACTTCTTTAAAATAAATTTAATTATTAAAGAAGTTTGGTTAAGTTTTTATCATGAATGGTTTCTAAAATAAAATTTTGATAACATTCATAAAATTACTAACCTTCAATTTTGCACGCTTTTTTACATGCCTGGTCCCCACTGTTATTGTAACTCTTAATGGATACACAAAAAAAAATTGATCACTTGCACTATGTAGGTATTATAATCGTGAAGCTGTTGTAATAAGCGCTTTACAAGTTGAAAAACATCCGGTTACAATGCCAGGACCATATGTTACACCACCAGCGCAACGACATTTATTCCATAGCAATTCAGCCATTCATATGACACCACCAGCACGTCGTCTTGATACTGGTTCAACACATTTACGTGGCCTTGATTATGCAAATAGTAGTTATTCACGTACGGCCAGTCCAGTACCAGCGGGACGTCTTGGTAGTGTCATGAGTATAAATAGTGGTGGTCATGGTATTATGGGTCATATGGCTGTGCCACCATTTCAAGCATCACCACGTTTTGGTGATCAAGTGCGTAGTTCACCTAAACCACATTCATCACCAAAAATGAAATTGAGGTTTGATTATATAACTTCTATTATAATTCAGTTATTATGATTTGATTTTTGGTTTTTATTTCTTTCTATAAAATCTGGTTGATTTTTATTTAAGTTTGTTTTTTAAGTTGTCCCAAATTCTAAGATTATTTTTGTTTATTTCAATTCAATTTTAATTTCAAATAAGACAAATTTTCTTAAAGGAATTTTAAGTTTTCTGAATTATTTTTCTTTATATTATTGTATCCCATAGTGGACCTCAAATGTTATTTTTTTTATGAAATTTCACATGGACATGGTTAGACAATATTTCGTATATGAATCGATTGAAATACAGTCCTTATAAGTCTCAACAAAAAATTTCCTTGCCAAAAAATTATCTGGATTCTGTATAAATTTCTGGATCCGATTAGAGTTCCTTAGTCGAATATCCATAATGTAAAAGTAGAGTAAAATCAGAAAGGTATTTTTATTATGAACTTTTGAATTTTGATCAGATGAACTTAAGAGACCTGTACTGCAGACAACTGGGCAAACAACGAATAACATTCATAAAATACGACCATTTAAACCGATTAAAAACTATTTCGAAAGCAATGAATGTTAGGTATTGGCTAACCATTTCTGTAGATTGATGCAAAACGCTTCATTTCTGAACAGAGTCTCAGTAATTGGTTTAATTCATACTTTTTTTAAACTAAGCCATACCTTCCCACCGGAGCTTTATGTGTGGTGGGTGGAGGTCGAGTATCTCGGACATTTAATATTGAAAATTATTTGTTTTTGAACTGGATGGAGATATTGAGTTTAAAACTTTTTGTAAGATAGACAATTTTGTTTCTTAAGTGAAAAAAAATTAACAAGATTGCGGCCAATTTTTCAGATATAGATTAAAAAATTCCAGGAAATAAAAAGTTGCAGATTTATGGAATGTTATAATGATACATTCCTTAGAAAAGTAATTGTAAACATATTTTCTTTTAATCTACGGAGAGGAGCAATTAAATGAGAAAATCAAGAAAATGACTCTATAGAAAATGTTTAAATACCTGTTCATACTTGCTCAGTTTTTTCTGCGGAAAACATTATTTCTGTAAAAGGCGTTAATATAATTCGTCTTGACACGAGAAAAATTGCCACCAGTAAACATAACCTCAATTTAGAAATTAATTTTCATTTTATGTAAATTTAAAAGTTAATTTTCCTTTTATTCTTTCATATAAAGTGTTACATTCAAATCAATATTTTTCCGATAATCGTTTTTATTAATCAATATCTTATATATTTAGATATATGAAAACTATATTCCCAAAAGCCGATGAAACATTACTACTCGATGTCTTAGCTAACGCTGATAATAATGTGCAAAAAGCTTCCGAAAAATTGATTTCTTTAGGTTATGTTAAAAAAGATTTTGCTCCACCACCAAAACTTAGCAATAGACCACAAAACGAAGTGGCCGATTATACTAAACGATCAGAGGATGATGAAATTAAAATCATACCCTTACGACCTAAAGAGTACTCGGAAGAGGAAAAGGAAGCTAGTTAGTTCTATTAATAGAAAATATTTATGTTAAAAATAATAAAAGTCACTTTCTTCAAATTACAGTTAAACAACATCTTAAGGAAAAATATCCTCAAATAGTTGATCGTATCTTGCTTATGGCCTTAGAATCGGTTAACTATGCCGAAGATCGTGCTATGCAGATATTGCAAATCGTTAAAGATGAAGAGGAACAACAAATACATCAGACTCCTCAACAAATTTGCTCAACATCATTAGAACCCAAACATGATCTTGAAATTGAGGGTAGTGAAAAAATAATTCCACATGCCACCAGGTAAGTTTGGAAAATAATTCAATATTTTTTGTCAATAATCAACAACAATTGATCATCACATTTACATCATTCTCATGATGCTGAGTTTTATTTTCTTTATTTTTATTGATCGTTGATCTTAATTTTGTTGCCTTTTACCTTGAAATTCATGTCATTATTTATTTTTCGCTATATATAAAAATTTTTAAATACCACAACAACAACAACAAATAGCAAACCTTTGACCTCCATATTAAAAACATCAGAAGATACTTTATTACGCAAAGATATTGTCATCAATGAAACACCTGAAATTATTGAAGATAAAACAGATACAACGAAGATTATAAACAATGATGATAATACAGATTCAATAATACCATCGGTATGTTCAGCTTTAAAACTCTCATCGGTTACCATGTCCACAAAAAGTATTTTAGATCGTTATCGTTCTAATAATAAAATAAGCGCAAATGATTTTATACAAGGAACTTATCCGGTAACAAGTGATCTTTGGGATAAATTATCCTTACATTCTCGAGATAAATCTGATTCCTTAAAGTATGATATTTTGATTATTACTTTCGGTTTTTTATTAATTAATGTTAAAAGAACTATATTTATGTAAATGTATTTTAAATGCACTTATTATTTAACAAATATATACACATATGGGGACATTCCTAGTACTTTCGAACGAAATTATGAAATTTTGATTTTCGCCTTCTCCAATTTCATTGAAATTTGGTAAACATGTTCACAATATCAGCACGATATTTAAAGTTCTCTAGAATTTTAACCTTCAAGAGTTTACAGACTTCGTTTTACCAAAGTTATATTGTTAAGATTCCCTTATGATTCCTTCCTAAATTGTGTATGTGTTGTTACTGAACTATTGCCCGTCATTCGAATTAAACAGGTTAAAAAAGTTATATCAAGTAGAAAACTGGATTTTTTACAAGTTAAAATTTAGAAAGGACTATACTTACCTACGCTTCGCTAGTATGTTGGACATCGATGAAAATGAAATGCAGCATTAAGATATCGAAAAAGATTCAAAGAATGTGCTGCTTGAGAATAAGTGGTGTTATGAGAACGATACCGACTAGAGCTTTGGAAACACTACTCTGTGTCCAACCTATTGAAATATATGTTTGATATTAAGCTGCCTTTATAGCGCACCAACTCCACACTATTATAAAATGGATCAACAGGGGATATCATTAACATATAAGTAATAGATGCACGGATATCAAATTGATATAGCATAACTGGGATACCTTTTGAACAATCCTGGTCGTGGGAATTCATGTACAGGCGGTAAAGAAAATGTTTGTCGATTAAAAGCTTAGAAAATTCAATACCTTTTATCGCATTGAAAGCCAAGCCACGATAGTGGGAATTACAAAAATACCCAGATGAGAAAAAGGTCATGGATATTTTGAACATTCTTTACTGGACACATCATTCCAATTTCGTGTGTTTTGAGCATGTCTAACCTTAAAGTCGTTGATTGAAAGAAATTGAGGAATTATGTACACGACACGGAATTACTATTCATGCTTTTTATTGACATCTGTGTTTTTCTTTCTCAGACGGTGTGCGCACAATAAGACAGAGCGCCTACCGGCAATGAGAACAAAATAATCTCCTCTAATCAACCCATCTTTCCTAATAAAATCAAAACTGTAAAAATTTTAAAATGTTTAAAAAATTTGTTATTTTTGTACTCAGAAACAAAAAAACTGTATACCAAATTTCACTAAAATCAGAGATCGTAAATAAGGTAATATGCTTCGAAAAGAGATGGAGTGTCCCTATACTAAATTATATAATGTTTTTTAGTTCGAATTATATAAAATATTATAGATATTTAATTAATTAAGATATCAACTTGCAATATTAAGAACAATTTTATAGGAAATATCCTTATTAATTCCGATGGTTAATATCTCATTCATATAAAACGATTTTATTTAATTTAACTTTATAATTTAGAATTTCATTATTTAGATAATATAAATATCTGAAAAGTTAAATATAACATAGGATAGTGGTTCCAAAACGTTATTTAGAAATAAATCTATAGATTTGTTAAATCCATTTGATTCCAAATTGTCTAAAATGCTTAAAATGTCATTTCTTTTTTTTCAGAACTAAGTAACTCAGATATTATGAGAGGTTTGATTCATTACAGATTTTTTAATATATATAGCAGATATAGGTATATACCTATTAAGGTGTATTTTACTAATTAAGCATTTTTGAAAAGCTTAAGAAAACTTTTATCAAATTGATATAGATATATGGTGCGGGATTGGGATCTTATTGTATGAGAAAAAGAAGACAAGCAAGGATAAAATGATAAAACATATAAAGTTACTGATCCAAAATCTGCTCCACCCTAAGTCGGGCATTAAATCGCCTAAGGGGGCAAGTGTTATGAGGGTGATTTCTATCCGTTTGATGTAACCATATAGTTCCAGATAAGCAGATAAACACTCGGAAGTTAAGGCAAGGGAGATGTTCTTAGTTGGTGCAATCTGCTCCAGATCTTCCCGTCAAGAGAATTTGTGGTTCGTTTTCGAACTTTTGCTGAGTCATTTCGAAAAATTTGGCACCCATTTTCGGTTTAAATAATTATGCCGATCCCATGTCAATGCTCCGATTTCAGTGTAATTCTCGAATGCTGCAATATCATGTTAAGGAATGTTCTACATTCACAGACTGTTTCTCATCACACCCGTTGGGAACCTTATCACCTTATCTCGCTCAATCTGTCAAATACGGCACGTATAAGGCAGTTTAAATTAGAGACAAATTTAAAATTCGACCTTCTGCAACTTCGCTTTCTTTTCTGAAACCATCAGTGCGGTAATGTAGAGTACCATCCAGCATAAAGTTTGAGAATGTTGTTTTCATAGCAATAGTTATAAGTTTTCTTGTTCTACGAAATACCGATACAACTTTGATTCAATTCGAGGAAATGTTCATAGCTCACGGCCATAATTAAATGGCATAATATAGAATAGGTTTAATGATCGCTTTACATATCCAATTAGGACTTATACCTCATTTAGCTCAATGTTACGTAAATCAAAAATAACCGACATTAGTAGTTGCATTTAAAGTATAAATTTAGAATTATAAAAATAAAAATATTATAAGTAATTATAATTATAAATTAGTATATTTATTTTGTTAATATTTAAAATTCCTAAAAAAACTATTTAATTGCATGTTTTTACTCACTTCATTAACTCATTAGATCATTTTAAATTATTTAATTATATTGAAGTTTTTTTGTAACGTATACTAATTGTAAACAAGTGTAGAACATATTGAAAAATTCGCACCTAGTTCGACCAAATATGTATCAAAACACTAGCTAATTACCTAACAAACTAAAAGGTTTTAAAATAAGTTTGTAACAAACTTACTAGCATAAGCGTAGGGCTTGTAAAAGTGTTAAGATAATTTTTGTGAAACAAGAAAATTGAAACCTTGTGGTAATACTTTTAGTTAAAGTATACAAAAAGTTTAGAAGTGCAATTATAAAATAAGCCTTCATGGAAATAGTTTTTGAAACATGATTGAAGTAAGCTTATTTTCGTAATATTTTTATAAGCTTAGAAGCTCAATTGAAATTTGTTATATATTTTCTAATTTCTAAAATTTTTCTATTTTTGACAAATTGAAAAAATGATTTTGTATGTATAATAAATTCGTCCTCACCCAATCCAATAGAAATGACGGCATCTATAAAATAGAAAAATTAATAATAAATCTATAAAAACTATGATTATGAAATGTTGTCAAAATTTCTTTATGATAAGTTTATTTTAGGATATAGTTGCATTTTGTTTATGGCTTGGTTTGTTGGGTAATAAATTCTGTCAGAATATTAACGGATATACACTAAGGCATATTCTTATAAACGCATTAATTTTTTTCTTTAAAGTAAACAAGATTTTTTTAGTCTTGTTGTTTGCCTTATTCATGCGATGGAATGTTGTTGTTAATATTTTATGTGGAACATTTCTATAAACGCAGACGTGAAAATTGCTATTACAAAAAGTTACCAAAAACAAATATAAATTTCTGTTTCTTATAAATAAAGTTATATTTTTAATGAGAATATTTGAATTTTACTGCAGAATTTTCTAATTTACTGAATAAATTTCATAACGTTTAAAGATCCTCAAGGCAACATTTCTGTCCGGGCCGAGAAATATTCAAAATAATTTTTTTCATGTCCAAAGATGTTCGAATAGAAAAATTGGTCATTAAATTTAACGTTCCGAAAATGTGATGCGTAATTTCTTAAAGAAAGCATAGAATTATGGTGTCATAAACCTACCAAGAAAAATACAAAATTAACAAAAAAAAAAACAGATTAATCTTATAAGACAAGAAGCAACCCGAAACAAATGAAAAAAAACTAAATCTTCCAGTAACTTTCAAACACGTTGCTCACATTTTACGAAGAGATGAAAAAGCCAAAGAAAGAAAAGAAGGGAAATAGTGAGAAGGGCATTAAAAATCCCACCTTAGGAAAGGGCAAGTTTAAGAGCACGATTTCCATCCGTTTGATGTAACCATATAACACATCATACCTCTGTTGAACAGGGCGGCTTGCAGTCCGGACTTAATCTCAATGTTGAACATGAAGGAATACATGAAAAAAAAATAAGTTTGGGAGAAAATTGATTCCGATACAGATAAGAAATTAGAGGAATCAATGATAGAAAGTATTTTCGTGGTTGTCCGCAACAAAGGATCATCAAACGATTATTAATAATGCTATATAAACTGATAAACTTAAGTGCGTTTATAGAAAATACCACTAAAAATAATAATATTGTAATACAAATAAAGCTTTTGAGTTAACAATATTTAAAATGAAATCTTAGTTGAATTAATACAAATATTATTTGACCACTAAATATTTTCTTGTTCAATTTTATTCTAATTCTTAAAACCAATGTATTAGCAACCCGAATGTGTTATACACTTCTAAAAAATAATTCTGTAATAAATATTAAAAATTCAGTTTGGTAACTTGTAATTAATTTCTCTCTTTTGAATTTTGTTAAATTAACGTTAGAGAAAATAAAATTTATTTACAAAATTTATTAACGTTTACGATTTGTATACGAAATTAGTTAACAAGAATTTATTAAATACTTATATTTAAAAAAATCATATTTTTAATATTTGTAATAAATGTTTGAATTTCTTTTATTATATCTGATAACTACAAAACCAAAAACTAGACACTCACATCGAGATCAAAGTGATGCAACCACAGATAAATTATGTAAAGATTTTAAATCTTTAATGGGACGCATACAAACTAATGGACCCAATCCTAGTTTAGCAAAAGGAGCCAATGAGGGATTATTATTGTAAGTATGAAAAATGATTGTGATCACTAAGAGTTTTTACAGGTTTTCAACATAAATTGTATTAAAATTATAAAAAAAATTAGTTTTGGAGAGAGTTATTAATTTATATACATTCATCATTTATTAAATGCATTGCATGAGAGCTACCCCTTCCCATGATTCCTAACCGTTCTACATTTTGACCAGTAAAACTGTTTGGGGCCAAATTTGAGAACTCTCGCAGTTATTGTTCTTTAGAGATTTGACAATAACTGTTTGCTTTTGAGGGATCTCTCCCTCTGATCCTATCCGTGCCACATTTTGGTCCATAAAAAACCTTGGGAAAGTAATTGGATACTCCCACTTTTACTTTTAGATATTCGATAATTAATATTTGTTTTGTATGGGAGGGTCAAATTTGAGAACTTTTGCTTTCTTTAGATATTCGATAATCAACATTTTCTTTGCATGGAGGCTAACTATTCCCCTGATCCTATCCGTCCTTCATTTTGTGTAGTAAAACCGTTCCTTGGACCAAATTGGAAAATTCTTGCTGATGTCTTTAGATATTCGATGATCAAAATTTCCTTTGTATGCGGGTAATCTCTCCGCCTGATCTTATCCGTCCTACATTTTGACAAGTAAAAATGTTCCTTGAAGAAGTGAATGACACAAAATTTGAAAATTGTCACTTTTATAATTCTTTAGATATTCGATAATCAATATTTGCTTTGTTTGGGGAGACTTCTCCCCCTGGTCCTAGCGAAATTTTTATAGCTTATGTTACTTTCGGGTATATGTGAATTATTCTGTAAAAATTTCGGGAATTATCGGTCCAGTAGTTTAGCTGTCTATAAGTCCCAAATAAATATAGATTCATTTTTATACATTAAAACTTCTAATTTACCTATTTATATAATTTGTCTAATTAATTTTGTCTATATTTATTTTTTAGAGCTGACTATGTTACTTGGAATGGCGCTAATCCAGATTTTTATCATGGTCAACGAAATCTAGCAAATGGTTCTGATTCATCTTTGCACACGGATCGTTCTTATAAAGCCTATGGCCATAATTCGGATTTATGTAAAGGACCCCAATCGAGTTTGGCAAAAGGTAGTATTTATGCAAAACAAAATGCTGCTACCACTAATAAATCCATTGATATTAAATGCAACTAAATATCAAATTGCACTACAAAACGAATTTATATTTATATAATATTTTAATTATTTATTAAAAACTCTTTTTAAGTATTTGTGCCAAAAATATTAATACTTTATGCTTCTAATTTATAAATTCCGTCTTATAATTAAATTAAATAAATATAAATCTTAAAAAAAATAATAAAATAAAGTTATTTCTTATTAACTTTAACTATGGAAAATTATTTTCGTCTAAAAAGATCAAATAAACGTATTGTAAAATTAAGGATTGTGATCGAAAATTTTTTAACAAACATATATGTTAATAAAAACGAAACGACAAAATTTAAAGTTTTAATTTTTTATTTAATTGAAATTATTATCAAAATTTACAAACACATATTTTTTAGTTTAATTAACTAGTGATGAAATCTTTTCAAAAACCTTTCCATTAACGTTTCTATAGTGCTTCTGTCGCTTTTCTTAAACAGACACCTTTTATGTAACCTTCAACTCTCTTTTAACAAAAGCCCAATAACTTTAAATTTGCTATAGTTCCGGAAAGTTTGGAGGATTTGCCTATCTTGGTACAAATGCTCTAATCTTTTAAGTATGCTTTTTCGGTTATAACGAATCTTCAATACCCTCCGCCACAAATCCGTGTAATTAATATACATTATGTATCGTTCATCCACACTCTCAAATACAGAGACGTATACAATTATCAGATTTTGATTTGATGCAAGAATATATACACATTAAAGGGTCTGAGATAAATCATTCATAGCGTTACACATGGAATCATAAAGAGTATATCAAACATTTTATTTTTCATTTTAATGTAAAATTTTGTTTAAAAAAATTTTTAATCTCAGTCCTTACTAATAATACGCTTCTATCATGAGTATGTCATAAAAGCATGTGCAAAACTATATCCAAAAATATTTTTAACTAAGCAAGACAAAAGGTAGGTATATCGATTACCAAGGTTCTCCCTTTACTACACCACAAACTATGCTGACGTTTTCTCTAGGCAACGAGAGATTGTAGATTGCAATCCCATACAGCAGAGCACCTGCAATCACACAAAAACTAATTACAAAAACTTTGTAACAAACCAGAAAGACAAAAAGCAACTTCGGTAACCTGAAGATGATTTGTGAAAGCCATACTCTCCCAGTGAATGAAAAAAAAAATAAATTAAAAAAAATAATTGTACTTTTACAAAACACCATATGAATAATATTCAATTTTATTAAAACATTAAAAATTTCAAGTTATCCAAACTTATTAAAAGATTATGAATGTGCAAGAGACTTGTGTTGGAATGTTTCACCAATCAATTATTTTTGAAATGCAATATTGTTTGTAACCTAAGCAAATTTTCCATAGTAAGTGTTTCGACCTCAGTGCTTTTTTGGCACAGATTGTATATCATTAATTAGAACACAAGTTGACTGTATTATTATACCCCAATTTTAAATACATTCAAATGAAAGAAGGCAAGTGGCACTATTTTTGCCAAAGGACGATGTTTTTTCAAGTTGGTGATGATTGAGCCATTATTTCATCTAATCCCAATACAAATGTTCCTCATGAAGTGGAATTTTAAGGTCGTAGAGATACACATAAAAAAATTTAAAATGATGAATCAAATTACACGAGGACCAGTTTTTATTTCTCATAATTCCCATATATATCACATGAAACAAAAAATCAAGGGTTTGACAATCTTTGACACTATACTCGGGTTGTTCCGGTGCAGAAATCGAACTATCGTGGGGACGAAAGCATAGCATAGTCTTCATAGTCTAATGAATGACTTCCAATTGACTTGGAGGACATGTTTCTAGTGGGTCTTGAAGTCGGAAAAATGGCCCAAAATTCATTGCTCAATATTCATTTGTTTCAAATTTTTTCTATTTTTTTTAACTTTTTAATAATTTTGAATATTCTAAAAAAATATTTTCCAGAATGATTTCACATAAATATAAACACAATATTTTGTTATAGTTTTAAAAAATTTACACATATTTTCTGTTTTATTATAAAACTATAGTTTTTTTAAAGACCACTAATAACTTATTTTTTCTTATCATTTTCGGCATTTTCTGCGTTTTCGCGGGCTTGTTTAGCACGGATGCCAACAAGACGAGCATCAGAACGAGCCTAAAAGAAAAATTCAAATATAAATTAATTTTAACAAGACTAAACTTAAAAATAAAAAACATACCTTGCGCAAAGTAGCGAAAGCCTTGAATTTCTTTTCATCCTTGGTAACTTCACGGAATTCAATGGTGGGTTGCTCCTTCTTAATAGGCATAACTTCACCCTTAAGTTGGGTAGCCAACTTGCATTCTTCAAGAGAAGATTCACCCTTGCGGATCTTCTTCTCGTTGATGGGGAATAGAATCAATTTGCTCTTGTATTCCTTCAAGCGTTGAATGTTGCGTTGACGGGATTCAATGGACTTGTTCTTGCGTCTGCGATCAACAGCAATGCCAATGGTCTTGGCAAAACCAGCAGTAATTCCGGCACCCTAGGAAATAAGATAAAGTTTAATTGGTTTATATACTTCTCAAAATTTGTGAATTTTTTGGGAAACCTACCTTTAATTCTTCCAAAGTGAAACCACGGCCAGCACGCAATTTAGTGTGATAGCGGATGGTGGGGCATCTGACTACAGGGCGGAGGGGACCGGCAGCAGGACGGGGGAAAACTTCCTTGGCCTTCTTAATGCGGTTATTACGCCTGCGGATTTTGCGGGCAGGTTGGTTGAACCAAGTCTTAACATGACGCTGCCACCACTTGTGGAAGTGAGCATTTGGAATCATATTATTTCCCTTACCCATTTTTGTTGTTTAGTCTGCAATTAAAATGAATGATAGTACACAAAAATTATTGAATTTCTCATAACAAATTTGCACACACTCAAAACACCACAAATTGATTTATCAATCTAACCACAAAAAAAAATAACAAAAATAATTTACACACACCACGTGGTCCCATGAAATTTTTTCACACATTTTCCAGTTTTTATATAATAATTCATATTGTTTTAGGTTTAATTTATAGGGAGACATTTGTCTTATCCAAATTTTTGTATTTTCTATTTAAAACTTAATAAAATTTTCAAATTTACTTTTAAAATCCACCAGCAAAATTTTTTACAAACCTTTTCTTCCCAACAACGAATCAAAAAGGAAAAGTGCAGCCAACTTAGCAATGTCGAAAAAACATTTTTCGAAGAACAGACGATTATTTTCGAACATAATATACAACACTGTACAAGTAGAAGATACTAAAAAATACAACTATAATAAGAAATTATGTGCATTCAAATTAGAGTAGTTTTTTGACGAAATTATATAAATTTTGGGAAAAATAAATATTTCACATTTTTAATTTTTTTCAATTAAAAAAATATATTTATTTGTTTTAAAAATAAGTGACATACAATTTTTTCGCTTTCTCACGGTTTTTGATACATAAAGGTAGATAGTTATAAGGCTTAATATTTTTGAGTTACAGATCCATTTTCTCTATTGATAGTAAATATATATAAAATGTTTCTCTCATAGATCTTTCAGACAGCAATTATGAAAAACCGCGTAAAATGGAAATAAATTTTAACTTCCATATGACTGGCCCGATTTCAATGTAATTTCATAGCCTGATAGTCAAGCCGAAGAAAAATTAAAATTTTGAGTTTGGGTTTTGTGAAACTGACTAACCGAGAGGTCATACAAATATTTACAATGATCAATATTCCTTAAACCTGAACCGTTTTTATAAATTTTTATATGAGTGAATTCTAGTAGTGTAGAACTACAAAAAAGTTCATTATATGGGGAGGATATTTTTTATAGTTGAAGAGATTTTAATTAGTTTTAAATTTCACTTTTTAATCGACCTCGATGAATTTTTCCTGCTAAGGGGGTCATAATTTAAATTGATTTTTTTCCAAATATCTTTTTTTAAGCTAATTAATAAATTTTTAAAGAAAAATTAAAAAATAACCAAATGAAATCAAAATTTATAAGAGTTTATTTTATATTTATAACGTTTTTCACAAATTTTTTGCCAAAAAAGTAGTTTCACTACAAAAATTTTGTTTTATACTACATTCACTAATGACATTTTTTCGTGTATTTTTTAAAAAACACAATATTCTTATTTGCTAATATATATATGACAACTAAACGAAAGCTCTTCGATTGAATATAAAGGTTCCTTCAGAAATTATTCTATTTCTTTTAATGCACTGAACTAATTCTTAGGATAATAAGAAATACTCAGGCCAAATTTCATTGAGCTTTTTAAATTATTGTGGATATCAACGCACCAACAACAGACAGACGGACATATATATACATATGGGGTCTGAGATAATTCCTTCTTAGCGCTATATACGGAATGACAAAGATAATATATACCCTCTTCAATACTTGGGGTGGAGGATGTTAAACAAAATCATTTGTCCTAGAGTTTCTAACACATTCTGAAAAATGCTAAATTTAAAAATATGTTATTACTTCTGTAACATAAATATTATATTTGAATTTATTCATTGAAACAAATTATATAAGTTTTAAATAAAAGTATAAATTTAAATTTTATTTAAACTTCAAATAATAAATATTGTGACAGAATCGCTTTTACAAAATAAATAAATAAAACGCAGCAATTATTAATTTGTAATGAAATTGTTCAGTTGGCAGCACTGTCGATATTGATAAAGTTCGATGACGCGATTGCAAACGAAATAAAATTTATCTTTTTTTATCAAAAATTCTATTGACAGTTTGAAATTATTAATAAACAAGGCAAACATAAATATTGGAAGAGATGTCGGATCCTTTACAAGATCCTCCTGTGACCCCACACATTTCACAATTGAAATTTGCCAAATTACACAGTCCTAAAATGAAAAGTGTGTATTGGCGACATTTTGGATTCCCCACAAATGAGGATAACTGCATTATAACAAAACAAAATGTTGTATGCACTCTCTGTCATAAAGTGTTAACCAATCATGGTAATACTACCAATCTACGGGCTCATTTACAGTATCGTCATAAGGAGGTTTTTAATCAAATCGTACGGGAGAATGGTATTCAAGTACCACCGCGTAAACCTCAGACTAAAATGGCTTTAAATGGTGGCGGGGTTATGAAAATCAAACGAGAACAGGACGAAAGAAAACCTAAAGTTAAATTGGAATATCAACCACAGCATCATACATCCATGATACAAGATGCCTATTCAAATGATGCATCCACTAGTGGCAATGATGATCATACAATTCTCTATGAAACTGTTGTACCCATGACTTATGAAGATGATGATGTAGTGGATAATAATCATTTTACAAAAATTGAAGTTACCAGCGCCCACGATATTAAACCATCATGTAGCGAACTAATGCAAATTAATCGTAATGTTGAACGTACTAAATATCGAATAACGAGTGTAAATAATAATAGTAATAATATAGTACACGAAGCCTTGGATAGTTATCAGCTGCAAGAGGCTCTCACAAATCTTGTCGTCGAGGATATGCGTAATGTAGAGAGTTTATATGACACGAGTATGACAAAATTTATACGTACATTGTGCGGTAATATACCAATACCTTCAGTTAAAAAGGTTAGTAAAAAATTTAATTTAATTTTAAAGTTTGCTTGGAGAACCTTAAATATCTTTCATCATTTATACATTATAAATTATCAACACAATCTTGAGTATTAAATATTTTAACTATATTTTTAAATACCATATTTTAAAAAATTTTATAATTCTTGATCTTGAATAACAGCACAGTGTTCCCAAACAATTTTTTTTAGGAAAAAGATCTGTTTTGAACCATTGCAGATATCTTAATAATAAGTTAAGGCAATTTCGAGCTAATTTGGAGGACAATAAGCCGCAAACAAAAAATATTTTGTACATAAAGAATCCTTTTAAATCTCTACTTATGCAGATTATCTTTTAAGTTTCAGAGATTTATTAAGTAGTTTCTCAGTTTTTAACTGACGTGATTTCATGCGGTTTTTCACAAACATTTTTCTTCTAAATACCGATTTTTGGTACTCGATTCTACTATTAAAGTTTATAGTTAATTGTTATTTATTATGATACTTTTTGTGAATTCAGAAAAACAATTCATATTAAATTGATTTTTTTAAAATGTCAAACTTTTAAGCATATCTCAGAATCCTTTTTGATTCGATTCAACTATGTTTGTGCTTCAGACAGTCAAATGTAACTCGCAATTTTGGAATATTATTTTGGCCCAAAGCTGACAACTATTAAAATTGGTGATGATAGGTCCATTATATTACCTGCCCCTTGTACAAAGCGCAGATCTTACTAAAGTCCGAAATATATAAATCTGTGCTCTTATAATTACTTCTTAAATGAAGACCTTTGTTGAGCCGGCTTGTGCATGACCAGTTCGCCTTATTACATCTCTGTATTCTTCCTGTCTTCTTTTCTTTTTTTCCTTCTTATGAGAGACCTGAGTCGATGACTGGGATTTCAGATGATGTGCCACTTGTGCTCTGCTTAGCTTGTCCAATGTAACTTCGTTTGGTACTATCTTTATGCAGCATTTTAAAGCTGCTGAACCGAGGTTTCTGTTGACGAGAGCATTCCTGATTGTGATTATTTGAAAGTGATTTCTTTTTTCTTATCGGAAATAAAGGGAGAAGTTGCAGAATATATAATTTTAAAAATTCCGATTTTATTTTACCTTCAAGATTTTTTATTTATTTAATCTACTTTTATTCTAATTTGCAGATTGAATTATATATTAGAGAATTACATAGTGATAAATATACCACCTTATCGGACCAAATAAAAGTACATTCACAAATTAAACCATATTCATTGGGTTTTGAATTATGGACGAATGTGGAACAAAAACAATTTCTATCAATATTTTTCAATTATACCACAGATGCACCTGCTTATAATTTAATAAATCAAATTTATTGCACCATAGATTACAATAAATTTACCGCCATTGATACAATATTCGAAGAGTTTAATTTACAAAATTGTACAGCAGCAATAATAAACTGTGATTGTGATGATTATTTAAAGCATTTCCTGAATCAGAAAGGTAAATTATAGAAAAAAGTTAAAAAAATGAAATAAATACTAAAATTATTTATATTATAGGAATTCCAGTTATATTATCTTATGATACAATTGTTAATCATTGCATTAAAAATGTAATTGCCTTACCAGCTGTGGCCTCAGTTATTGAAGAAATAAAAGATACCATAATGCGTTATAATGTTGAAATAAATTCGAAGGTTATAATTCACTAATTTAGATTTTATTTTTATAAATAGTTTTCTTAATTTGTTATTATAGGATGTTGAAATTCCTCAAGTGAGTGATGAATTTCCTTGGACTTATTATGAGCTATTAAAATTTTTTGCAGAAACTTTATTTTGGCCTGAAGAACTTGAAGTTCTAGTGGCGTCTGCTAAAGGCATTTATGATATATTAAGTACTCTATCGGTAAGTTTTATAAATTCCGACCGACTATAACTTTCTAACTTGTTTTATTTCATAATAGGTTACATTAGATACATTGAAAGGTGAAGATATACCTTTGAGTAGTATGTTGTCGCCTATTACCGCTAAGGTGTTAACCAAAAAATTGGCCGTTAATGATAATGATGATAATTTTGTGGAAATCATAAAAAATACCATCAGTAGTACGCTGAATAAATTGTAAGTGTTATTTAAAATATTTATATATATTAGTTTAAACAATTTGTTTTTTTATATAGAGTTTTATCAGACAATCATTTAACCATTTCGGCATTATTGGATCCTAGATTTCATCGTTTAATCACCATCAATAATTTCTCTAATTGTGTTAAAATCTTAACAGAAAAATACAATAAAATAATTGAATCACAAGGTATATCACCTTGCTTTAGTTCACCTGCTCAAAATCGTGCAAAATCTACGAATTCGAATGCTGTGAAAAAATCAAGTGGGTTTTTTAATAGTTTTATTTTATAAAGAGAAAAAACAAAATTTTATATTTGTGTACAAATTTCAACAATTACAGATTTAGAATTATTTTTTGATTTAACGGAAACTGCGATGGAACAACCGGTTGCAAACTTACCTAGTAGTGTTGAAACAGATTTAAAACGTTATCGCACTGATGTTTACTGCAGCCTTGATGAATCGCCCTTTTTATGGTGGAATCGTATGGGCCATTTGTATGGCTCTTTAAAATATTTGGCTCAACAATATCAATGTGTTCCCTGTGTGGTTAATATGAATTATAGAAAAAATATTAAACAACAAATATTAGAAAATCAAAAACGTTATACGTTAACTGGCAATCTTATAGATGCTATATTATTTTTACATTATAATTAAAAGAAAACAGACAAAGAAATATGGTAAAAATTTTCTTATGTTAAGAATTTAGTATTATGTTGTTTGCCATTTATCATATGTGTAGTTTCTAACATTCGTACATTATTTAATGTATCAATAGTTAATTTACACCGCTATGTATGGTTTCCTTGTTTTAAAATTTGTCCATTTTTAAAATAATTATAATAAAGAAAATACAAAAGCAAAACTTATTTATGAAAAATATTAATAAATTTTCAAATTTTAATTTCCATCATAACGCTGCCATCATCCTGGTAATCATATACTATTGTTTATTATTCTAACAGTGTTGTGCTATAGAAACTATTATTACGATTAAAAAAACAAAAATATTTTTATATTTTTAATTATTTCACATGAAATTTTGAGCTTTTTTCAGAAAATGTCCATAAACGTTTTGTTTTCTGTCACTATGCTCAAACATGTAGTACTCTTGTGCTCTTCAATTCTCTTTAACCAAGAGCTTCACCACTGGCCTCATCAGCAACAAGACATTTTTGACTAGGAATATGTGAAAAATCAGTAAAACATACGTTTCGTCATGCATTATGCAGCATAAATATATTTCTCCAGAAATGTTGACTCCAATTTCCGTGCTTTGTTTTCGGCCTCTAAATTTATAGCAGCGTTCTTGTCAAGAATTTTTTGAGCCTTGTATGAGATGCTGCTTTTCTATCGGATGTGTTCGGAGTTCTTTTGAAAATGCTTTTTATTATGTGAGCAATTCCTTTTGTCTGAATCAGACTTTATCAACGAACAAATTCTTTCAGTACTGTTTTACAACATTGGAAACTGTTTGACGGTAGACCTATGAAAGCTTGGACAATTTTTTGAAGGTCCAAGTTGGGTTTTGTTAAAAATATTAAAAAATTAGTACGCATTTTTTTCTGGTAATAATAAAATAATACTTGGGTCTAAAGTTTTTAAGAAAAAGCGTGTGTTAAGAATTTTTTAATCTTACTTCTTTGTCGATGTGGACCTGAGAGCATCAGAAGCCCTTACCTATGAGGGTTAAGGCTTCTGATGCACAGATTCGAGCGGATCAAAGAGCCTTCAAGTGATTTCCAGCAGAATTCTTTACAGCTGAATTGAATTGGTTTTACCACAGATTCCAATTATCATTCTACTACAGATATATTTTGCCATTCTAGGCCATATCCTAGACTATAATTAGGATATGGCCTGTGTGTTCAAACCTCACGTCAATCTGCTATCGAGAATTATTCCAATGTACTTAGCACTACTAGATAACTCAGTATAAAATTTGTTTATTTTCCAGTTTTCGGCGTAAAATAAGTAAATAAATGGGTGGGAGACGGGAACCAAATGGGGAGAATTAATAAGAGAGGACTTTTTGATTTTTTTAATTATTCTAAAAACGTGAAAAAAGTAATATATCGGCCGAATTTTAAAAAATGAATTTTGAGAACAGTGTCGTGCTTTTTAATCTTTTTATAGTTTTTTTTTTTACAAAAATTAATCTAACGAACTTAATTTTCTAAATAGGACCCAAAAGTTGACGACTAGACCCAAATGATTTCCGATTAATACTAAATAAACTTAACAGTATGATTCTCCTTTAAAACAGCCTTTTATTACGAAAACTTTTCTAGTAATTTTGATCAGGTTTTCAGTTGCAACAATACAATAACAATTTTTTCATACATATGTTAACTTATACTTTATTCAGTTTTGAAAGGGTTCTGGTTTTGCTCATTTATATTTTGAGATTTTTTTACACTTGTTTTAGTAATTGTTTCAAATCGTTCGCCAATAATGATTGGCAAACGATCACCCCAACGACTAGCTTTGGCACATCTATAAGCAGGTCTGAAAATGATATACATTTTAAAATATCGTTTCTATCATATTCCAATAGAATTGTACTCACCTGCCATGTTTGGATTCTGTAAATATAATTTCTTGTAATTTACCTTCAGATGTACACATTCTACAAATGGCATGTTTAGAACGTACTAATGAAGGACGTACTAGCCTTGGCCAATGTCGAGTGTTATCTTCAGGTAAACCCTTTTTAAGTACCACATAACTAAACCTTGCTATTGCAGAGGCTTGTATTTGTTTTGTCAAATCTGTGGGCACAAAATTAATTTCGAAATTACAGGGCGTACGATCTTCAGAATTAGATAAACGAGGACATATATTATCATGAGGACACTAGAATTTACAAATGTGATATTAAAGGTTAAGTTCGTAAAATAAAAATCTACTTACCGGTGCAAAAACATGACCTACTAAGCTATGCTCTTCCAAAGATAAAATATAATCTCTGGCTTCATTCACCAATTGGGAACCGCGTCTAGTACCCTCTTCTACTATTATTAAGTAGCCATCACATTTTTTCCATAAATTTAATATTACACTCAAACGATTCTCCGAACTGGCCAATTCAAATAGCGAATGAGAACAAATTATTAAATCGTATTTTGTCTGGAATATAAAATATTAGTTTTGAATTCTTTTAAGAAGGAAATTAGCAACAAACCTCCAAACCTGGTAAAAACTGACGATAGAAAACATTTCTTAAAGTCATTTGTTGGTTTTCATTGCCATCCCTTAAAATTAATTCCGACAATTCGTTCATATTTCTAGAGCTATCCACATTAAAATATTCAAAAATAGAATCTTTCCATAAACTACTGGCAGCCCACATGCCGGTACCAACGCCCGAACCAAAATCAAAATAACTTTGTGGCTTAAATTCTACATCACGCAGTTTTATCTCTTGTAGAATACGCATTAATACACCATATTCATGAGCTCCTCTTCCAATAGCATAGACCAAAGATTCATATTCACCATATTGTACTGGTTTCCAAGCAAACGTTCTCTCCTTAATACGTCTATGCAATAAATTTTCTCTTCTTTGTTCCCATTGTTTGCGTTCCTTCTCTCCCAGATTTTCGCATTGCTCTGGTGGCATTACTTTTTCTATTTCGTCTATAATCTTTTTCATTTTAATTGTCATCTCTTCAGCTTCTGGTGGCGGATGACGTGATGCTATAAATTTATTTAGTTTTTTACAATCCTCCATAAGAGTTTTAATCGGATAATCCCCTACAACCTTTTCCAATGCCTTATTTATATTAGCCGGTAAAAGCACGCGATTAAATTTCATAATTCCTGGATGCTGTCTTGGTTTTATTTCATCATTCTCAATTTTTCTCATAACATTTTCATCGATTTCCACTGCAATTTTACTTGTTTGCCTGGTTATTTGTTTAAATATTTGCAGTTTTAAAGGTTTTGTTATATTTTTCATAGATAAATTCATGTTTATTTTTACATTACTTCAAAATACGTTAAATTAATGAAAAAAATAAAATTCGGTCAGCTGTTCGATTATTTTATATAAAATGTGTTTACTAAAGGCGTCTTTATATTGGAAGGTTTGGGTACTGTTACAACATCATGATATTCTCTTAATGTGAAGTTTCACAGAAGAGCGCTCCGCACCACTCTTCTTTAATTTCTACCTCCCGAAACTCCAAGCCACCACCAGAAGTTGACTTATGCTAACGTTTGTACAGTTAAGATATAGTGATTTCAGTAAGATACTGTTATCTTACCGAAATCAACAATTTCTAAATTCCGACTATTATTCACTCGACGATCTAAGGGGTTACATTTGATGGCCTATTTACCTATTAATCGCATGCCACCGCAATCACGCAAAAGTTGCAAACAAGACATATTCAGGTATGTGTATGAACCATCATAATGATCATAAAGACAAACAGATTTCAGAATGTCCCAACTACTTATCCGCAGTTATACCGCAAGTTTGTTCCGTAATAGCGAAACCGTTGCAAAGACCGATTGACAATTGATATCTTTCAGAAAATGAATAATTTAAGTGAGATAGGTGTTAGAGTCACGGTTTGGTCAATTATGGGTTAAATGTGTTTTTAAAATTCCGTGGAGTTTGTTTAAAAAATAGAGAGTTGGCAATCATAAACAATACTACTGTATAATCAACACTTCTTTTGTTATCGTCAAGTTTATGTTTGTGGTTACCATTATCGTGGCAATAATATATTTTGCGGTATTATATTCAACAAGCAATTTGAATACTGCTATAATAATAGAAATAGTAGGAAGTATTTATTATTTCATGTGCGGCTGTCAAAGTTTGTTTAAATTATAAATAATGGGCATATTACTTATGAATATGGTTTGTTTTTCATAACAGTTTTGGTTTTGGAGCTTTTGCCTTGGTGAGAGATATTGCGCAGCTTTCACGAAATTAAAATTTAATTCACTAGAGTTGTATGAATTATATATTCAAATGTTCGGAAACACTTTTTTAGAATAATACAGAGGACAAATAGAAAAACTAATCTTTATAAATTTCAGCAACATAATTTCCTGCAAATGAAAAAAATTCCAATTTTGTGATGCAATGAATGAAAATGTATCAATTTAAAAATTAAAAAAGGATATTTTTATAGTAACTAGTGATGAAATTTTAAACCTTATTCGAAAATTAATGTTTTTATATTGCTTTCTGTCACCTTGCTCGAACAGGTATTTCATTTCCGTTTCAAGTCTATCACACTTTTGAACACCTTTTTGTGCTTTTCTCTCTTAACAAGAGCCTAATATCTCTACTGGTCTTAGTTCCGGGCAGTTAAGGTACAAATACCTTATTATGTTTCTTGTACCACTCAATTATTTGCTTAATATAGTGACAAGATACCAAGCTAGGCCAAAAATAAGAGAACCCATTATAAAGTCGTATGAATGGAATCAGTCTTTTTTTAAAACATTTTTAAATGTAAATTTTGTTTCGTTATCTATTACGCAGCAATAATATTTTTTTAGAAAACTTGACTTCAACATAACCTTTAACTTTTCGTATAGTCCGAGCAATGAGCTTTCTATTTTTTTGAATTTAGAAAAATCTATATAGACCTGAACTAGGATTTCTATCCACGGACAAGTGCTCCCGGTGCTGTCAGATCAATTGAATACTTGACCAACTTTTTGTAGGACCAAGTTGGGTTTTGTTGAAAATATTTAATAATTTTTGTAATACGCTTTTATACATAAAGTTTTTACAAGACCTTTGCTTATTGCTAATATATCAAATATCAAACGTTTAAAATGGATATGGAAAATTATCAGAAAGCGAAAAAAATTATTTTACTTATTTTTACCCCAGATAGTACTTAGGTATAATATTAAATAATAAAACAACGACAGAATACGGCCTAAATTTGTTCCTTTTTTCTTTGTTTCATTTTAACGATATAATACCTTTTCATGTTTTTTTCATACATTTGTTTAGGGATTTTTCTGTGTATTTCTGGATGTGTTGAATAGAGATTTGTATAATATTGGTAACTCTATTCATATGGACAGCTCATAACAAATTTGAACGAAAGTAAAACTTTTCATAGTCCGCAGTTCTTGCGAAAAATTATTTGATATTTTTATCTAAAGAAATAAGAAAATTATTGTTTATTGTTTTTAATTAATAACTTTTGCTAAACAGAATTCTTATAAAGAAAAAGTGTTATTATAACAGCATAAAAATGAATTGCCTACGATTTTATTGCAGCAAAAGTGCCAGAGAAAAAATTGATTAATATAAAGAAGTGCCACCGTGAAGAGAAAAAAATCAGTGTATGAAATACAAAAAAGAAAAAAAAAAACAACCAACACAGTGCCAACAACTAATTAGAAATTTAACACCAATTAAAATACCAACAACAAATTTAAAATAAACAATTTACAGATTAATATCCCTACAAAAAATAGATTAAACAATATTACAACTTTTTTCACACAATCATAATATATTTAATCATTTTTTGTTAATAATTTTTCGCAATAGATAAAGATTTTTTAGGGAGAAACAAACGCATTAACAGAAAGCTGAAAAAACAATAAACAAATAAAACATCCGCTGCAGAAACGGCAGCAGCAACTGAAATTGTGATCAGATAGATTGGCCGACTGACATTAATAGTATAAAAATATTAAAGAGAAAATAGAATATGTGTCAGAATTATTCATTGCGAAGATTCTGCGAGGAGTGGCGTATATGGATACGACCTTTACTTATCTTAACCTATGGTATATTTGCAATAATTGTCGTTCCTTTGCTTATTATCAATTCGGTTAAAGATGGCTTTCAGCGACGTGATCAATTGATATTAATTGGTGGTTTATTTGTGTTATCAGCAGTGCCCATATCAATATGGCATATAATACAGCATGTGATTCATTTTACAAAACCGATTTTACAAAAACACATCATACGCATTTTGTGGATGGTGCCCATATACGCCTTAAATGCTGTAAGTATAGTTCTTTTTCAAACACCTACAAAGAAGAGGTCAACATCATTTTTACCATTTAAATACAGTGTCGTTCAAAACCTGAGCAATATTCCCTAGTAAGTACTCACTGTCTCTCATGATCTCTTCAAATAGATGAATGAAAAATATTTTTTGTTCACTATTTCATAAATTCCATTTTCGGAGCGAATCTAAGCAATGTTTAATATTTCGTATTGAATAAGATTCGTTAGAATTTATGTTGGCATAGTTATCCATTATTTTTGCTGTTGTAATAGTTGAAAGGAATAAGTGTATATTTATTAATTTTGGTTCATATTGTAGTTCAACTCCAAGCCAAGAAATCGAGTAAGCTCTATTGGACGAGCGCAAAGATATTCAGGACTGAGTGAGCTAATATTAGAATGGCAGTTGAATAAATATTTTGTGTCATGTCTTGTCGACTTGCAGGACATAGGTTTGGGACGGCACGGTCAATAAGAGACGAGTAGGTATTGAACATGTTGTTCTATCCCGATATATGTTTTGCTAGAAATATTCTTATAAATTACCGCTGATTCTATTCAATCTCTATATTGGCGGTTGGAGGACTCCAAATACGGCATTATGTCACTTTAAATGTCACTTAACTGCAAATCGACCAGTATTATGTTACTATAGGGTTCCTTAAATCGTACTCCAAGTACTTCTGGCTAGTGCTTGAGGACCAAATTTCGACTTTGCAATTTATGCGAGATTGTATTGGTATGAGCTTTTAAAATATAACCCTCAAGATCTTGACGTAATTAACAGTAGGAATTTCTACGTCTTGTACACTCTCTAATTTTAGGTAGTTCATTAAATCTTATTTATTTTTAAGCGTCAAAGTGGAGATTTAAAATGCCAATGAGCATCGTGACCGGGGTTTAGGTAAATGCTTCGGTACATTGTCATGCTGAAACACAAAACACGAGGTGGTATTTCTCTATAAAAATATTGTAACATAAAAGCCGAAATGCGCCAGAAAATAGAGTGCTCTTCTCCGTCAGTAGCTTTATTCTTTAAATTAAAATTAATGATCAAATATTTGGCATAAACTTGTGACTTATTGTTGTTAGTTGTTTAGGGCTTTATCCATCCTGATAAATAAATAAATTCGCATAGAAGCTGTCCTTTTATATATTTCTGCAGCTTCCACAGTATTCGTTAAAAACAGACCTACTCTACTCTTTTTCTAATATCTAGTGCTTATAGATATCTTCTCGATATGTTTTTTGATAATATTTTGAAAATCTAATATAACAGATTTTTTGTTGTTATTGTAGTTAATATTATGCAGAACTTTGTTAAAAGACAAAAAATAACTATATGAGTATTTGCTTGGGAAAAGTGGTTTAGGTTTTAAATATTACTGTGCTTTATACCAGTCTATACTTTTCTATTATACATTTGTTTTAGTGGATTGGTTTATTCTTTCCAAAACATTCGATTTATGCCGATTCTTTACGTGAGTGCTATGAAGCATATGTGATTTATAATTTTATGGTATATCTGCTAAATTATTTAAATTTGGATATGGATTTGGAAGCTACAATGGAGTATAGACCACAAGTTCATCACTTTTTCCCCATGTGTTGTATGCGACCATGGGCTATGGGTCGGGAGTTTATACATAATTGTAAACATGGCATATTACAATATACAGTGGTGCGACCTATAACCACATTTATATCAGTGTAAGTATTTTTCAATTCAAGTTCAATTCATTGAATAATATAATGTATTGCGTATCAATAATTTTGTTTGATTATTTGCCATTGTGGTGAATAAATGTTGTGTTCACACATAGACATGTTCTGTGTACATGTGTGATTCAATAAAAATTATTGTTTTCATAATAATGTCTAACGTATTGTTGGGCACCATAACTGGTCATCAATTTATTATTTTCTTTAAATATACTTGATATTTAATATTACGAATCATATTCATAATTATTTCAATTTATTTATATATTTAAAATAATCAATTACTACATCTATTAAGATTTGCAACATTTTTTGCTTATTTTGCATAAATAAAAATATTTTATACAGAATTCCTTAAGAATGAAATAAGAAATAAAATGATTTCAATATTACATTATCATTAAAACTTTTAATCCTAGTGTTATTTGATTATTATTTTTTTCAAGTTACCTTTTTAGAACATGTCAGTTATTATGACATGTTCTAGAAATATTCAAAGGTCTGCCGTCAAACTGTCGAGGGAATGTTGAAGAAACGTTTAGGACTCAAACGCTTTTTCAACAGGAAGCAGTCACAATTTTCCCAAAAGTTCAAAAGAAACCAATAATTTCTTACAACGGGGTTTTATAAACACCGAAATTAACATCAAGGATGTTGACAAAAAAAGTTGCTTCCATATATGTGATTTTATAATGCGTCAACTTATATATGGTCTGACTTGGCATTCTGTCACTACGGCAAAGAAGCCCTTGAGGCAAATGCTCCCAATAGCTCGGAGCTAAGTCTGTGAAAAGATATCGGGTTTTTGTTAAAATAGTGTTAAAGAGGATACCCAAAAGTGTGTTAGAACATAATGTAAGCAGTTCTCTCTAGGATGTCATCGGAGACACCATCCTAACTTCAATATTATACAATTGAAAGATATTCGAATATACAAATATAGCATACAAAGATGTATGCAAGATCCTGTTGATCAGAATTCGTATATGACAAATTCCGCGGTTTCAAGTTACTGTATGAATGTCGAGCTTTTAGGCGTCCACCGCCCATTGCAGGCAAAGAAAAGATTTTGCTGCGGTCAACAAAAGATCCATAGATCTTCAGGACAAAGTGAGGTTGTATTGGACTGGAAGTTGAATAAATGTTCATTCCGATCTCTGTTGTGCCAGAACTACTCTTGTTGATCGCTCAAAATCTGCTCATTATCTGCAATGGGCGGTTGGCGGCCTCCTAGCACGACATTCATACAGTAACTTGAAACTGCGTAATTTTGGTGGTGAAGAGTGTTGCAGTTGATGTCGCTGGTGAAAGTTTCAAGTTTCGTGCAGTGAAGAAGTTGTGAATTTCGCTTAGATAACCATTTATCAAACCACATAGGTCATCAAATCTATGGCCCGTAGCCGTTATCGTACAGTCGTCTACATATGTTATCATGTCTACTCCGGTGGCGCTTGTAATTTCGAGAGGGAGAAATTAAACAAGAGTGGTGACAGCACACCGCCCTGCGGACAGCCGGTTCTTCGTACCGGAATGACCCAAAATTCTTCGGCCAAGGGCTGTCACCTCAGCAACGGAAGAAGATGCCCATGAAGTCGTTGCTGTTGTTGTAAAAATGTGAAGCAAAAAGATTCACACAAATAAAACAATCATCACTTTTATGTAGCTAAAAAGGTTTCTTTATCCATACCCTAAGCAGTGCCAGTTTGAAGATCTTGTTCCTATTTTGCAGTGAATGTGTGATTGTAGAAGGTAATATATACAACCCCATAGAAAATAGGGTGTAAGGCTGGCGAGAATTTACTGTATTTAAATTTCATTTTCACTTCGGTAATAAGAACAGTTCTGACTTATGGTTGTTGTAACAGTTCGGCTGTAACTGCTTGTTTTCTTTTGTGATAAAAATTCCAATTGATAAAGGTGTCACTTGGTTGATAATCTTTGGCTGAGTGTGACTCGGGTCGTTCTGGAACGGATATCCAGTTGTTGTGGGAACGCTGACTTATGGTTGCATTGTTTAGTGTGAAAGTGTACATCACTGGTGTCATCTGGTGGTCGCTACAGACAACTTTTGATTTCATCCTGAATTATTAGACTGAGTTTAGTTTTTTGAATTTCTGTATTTTAGGTCATATAGCAGTTCAAGGAACATATTGTTTACAATGTAACGATTCTGAAGAATGAGTGACCAGAAAAAGTGCATTTTAAAATTATAAAATATTTTCAACAAAGCCCAACTTTGCCACACACAAAGTTTTCCAAGCGTTGAAAGTTCTGTCATCAAACTTTTTCCAACTTATCCGTTGATAGAAAACCTGGACCGTGTGATGTTTCTAACACATCCGGAAAGCAGTTTAGTCAGCTTAGTATCCGGACTGTTACTAAGTTAATGCTAATTCGGATTTTAAGACATACAAGTGGCCAAAAATAGAGCACGGAAATTGATTTCAAGTTTTCTAAAAAAATATTCTTGCTGCATAATGAATGACAAAACGTATGTTTAAGAAGATTTTTCGCAACTTCTTGTAAAAAATTTTATGTTGTAGATGTTCGAGGGAATGTTAAAGAAAAGTTTAGCACCCAAAAGCAGTCAAAATTTCCCAAACAGTTCTTGGTATGACAAGCAATATGTAGTTGTATGTCCAAATATTTTTGATCACACTTCATATATATTACTTCATATCTCATTTCACAAAGCTGGAGTCAGCATTTAGTTCTTTTACATAAAAATTAATTTTTTTCTTTTATTTTAAAAAACACTTCTATTAATTATAGAAAATAAATATTTTTGCGAATTATTTAAAATCGGTTTTCAAATAAATTTATTTAATTGTTAATAAACATTTTGGAACAACAATTGGAATTAACTATATACATTATTGAACTTTTAGTATATGTGAACTATGTGGAGTTTATGGAGAAGGTACATTTGCTGGTAATGTTGCATTTCCTTATATAGTTGCTATCAATAATATTTCGCAATTTGTGGCCATGTATTGCCTCGTTTTATTCTATAGAGCTAATAAGGTATGTTTAGAATGAATAAATTAAATGAATATGGATATAATTTTTAAATTTCTTACCATATATAGGAAGATTTAAAACCCATGAAACCAATACCAAAATTTTTGTGCATAAAAGCTGTAGTTTTCTTTTCGTTTTTGTAAGTTAAAAAAGAGGTTTGTGTTATTGAATTTATTTAAAAATGTTAATTGTGATTTTATTACTTAGCCAAGGAGTGTTATTAAACATTTTAGTTTATTATGGAATTATCAAAATCTTTAAAGAGGATGATTTAGGTGAAAATACTAATTTGGCATCAATGTTGCAAGTAATGGAATATTAATATTATTTTTTAGATGGAACTGTTAATGTAATTTTGTATCTTTGCAGAATTTCATTATTTGCATTGAAATGTTTATAGCAGCAATTGCGCATATATATAGTTTCCCACATTATCCATTCCACATTAATTCACCACAGTATTGGAATAATCCCAATCACAATTGGTGCCGGGCATTTTTGTCCATGATCGATATATCCGATATACAAGAAGATGTATCCGAACATTTGGGTGTTGTTACGGGTTCGATAAGTCGACGCTTCCAGGGACGCAGCACTTACCAACCGCTATCACGTGGTCCCCGGCGTTCGAGTAGTGAATCGGAGTACTTAATAAACAGACGACCAGATGGTGAGGTTGCAGCCGATGGCCAGCTACTCGTTTCAGATGGTGACGTCAATGAGAAAACAGGTAATAAAAGAAATCATTATCAAACACATTACACTAAACCGCTGGCCAAGGCCAATCGCTATGGAGCTACAGATAGTCTTGTGCTACCCGTTTGTGATGCTGCAATAACCAATGATTCTCAATCTCAATCCCAATTAGCAGGTAACCGACCCTCTACTTCCAAAGCTTCCATAACAACAGCGAATGCTACAAATAATGCAGCCGCCATCATTGCTACCAACACTAACACACATCCCTCTGCTATCCATTCGAATTTTGGCGGTATTAGTATACAAAAACGCGATCCGAATGTTAGAGATTTTCCCACACATTATGGTGCACCCGTGGCGGGTGGTACAAGTTTCCTGCAGGCACGTAATGTAACGACAACGCACGCACCCAGTCCCATTCCAGAGTCCATTGATGATTTTGCATCATTTATCGGTTCCTCAAGATGACAGCGTTATGATAGTAATAGTCAAAATTATAATCCATCCGCTAGTGAATCGATTTCTATAGGGTTTTCCAGTAGCCTAAAATTATCGACAACGGGTGGCAGCCTCAGTAACAACAGTAATAATTCATCTGATTGGTTAAGTTCACCCTTAGATGGTGTGGCACAAAAAACATTAGATGAAAATAACGATGATGATGATGTTGATGATAATGACATAGGTCCAACAGGTTCTAATACACAACAACATCATCATCAACAACACCACCAACAACAACATAAAGCCACCCACAAACAGAATCTACGGAATACATCACTTAAACTCACATTTAACTAACAATTTTCACGACAACTAAATACAAAAACAAAATGTATAACCAATCTAACACATACACAGTCTACGTTTGTAATATCAACTACAAAATTATAAATGCTGCGACACAAAAAAGGAACAGACTTATAGATCGGACGGGTGTAGAATTTATTAAAATAATTCAACCGAAATTAATTGTTTATTTTTTAATTTTATATTTTTAGTTTTTTTTTATTTTTGTAACTTAAATATTTGTTGAACAAATGAAATTTTGGTATTTGCATTAATTTGAAATTTTTATCATTTATTTAATAGATGATAGAATTGTGAAATGCTTTAAAATTGTTTATGTGTTTTTTGTTGTATAAAAATATTTTGTAATTCTTTAGTCGAACTTAAAAGAAATTAAATGAAAAAATTACAAAAAAAAAAATGAATATTTCACTTATAAAATTATTATATCGTAATTATACGAAATTTCATATTTACGTGAAGATTATTTTTAACAGTATTTTATTTCATGACCATATCAAAGTTGTCATTACATCTATGAATTGTTGACAAATTATCTAACATTCCAATGATTTTACAATATTACCTTCTGTACCATAATTCCATTACTTTTTTAAGTTAACTACCGATATCGTTAAGTAGCGAAAAATTTTGATTGTTTCAACGATTTTGCTCTTCTCTAATATAAGTAAACAATATTAATTTGTTATGAATTTCAACGACGAATATCGGTAGAAACATGAAAACGTCAATTTTTAAAATAAAAAATTTCTATAAAATAAAATTTAATATTTTTTCCAGTCATATTTTTTTAAATTTATAAATGAAACATCCAAATGATCTAAAATCATCTTTTTCACAGTTATATACATCCTTAGAATGCTGACTATACGAAAGTGACTTCATAATAATTGGTTCAATGCAAAAAATATTTTATTTACTAAAACTGGTTATTTGCGACGATAAAATTCGTTAACTACGAATTTTCGCTACATAACAATTTTTTGTCGTTAACTTGTTATGGAATTCTGTTAAGTTTTTGCAAAAAAATCCCCAATGAAAATCTAACTTTTTATGCGAAAGATTAAAAATGAAATTATAAATTATCACTGCCATTCAACAAGACACAAAACGTATTCACGACAATTGAATCAACTCGAGTCACTCTCGGGTAATGAAAAAATTTCAAATAACAACTGTTACAACAATTAAAAAAAACTACTCTCTTCCTGTATAAAAAAATAATTTGTTTTTTCTTTACAAACAAGAAGAGTCTAATTGACCACAATACTTTCAAAGATCTGTAACTGAACTTTCATGTGTTTTTATTTTTATTTTTTTAATAATTAGCATGTTTGGACTAAACATCAGACAATTTTTATAAAAATATCCAAGTATCAGACAGTATTTTGTCAAAAATAAGTTTATTATTCGCTTTTTTCTTAGAAAATAAATTTTTGAGTTATGACTACCTTGCTGCAAACAAGCTATATACCGAATGTGGTAAAATTTGAATTTATGATTTGTGTTGAATATACTTATATAAAAAATATTGATTACACTCATATAAGAAAATTGTGCCATTTAAGTAGACTATCGGTTCTGGGATATTATTGACCGTTGGTCCATACCCCAGGTAGCATAAATCTTAAACATACGAAATATCCTACTTATACTTTTTTATACACTTTAATAGTAATTTAGAAAGTGGGTCTATATGTCGATTATGAACCGATCTTTTGAAACTTAGGATATAGATTTGGATTGATATAAAATTTATTTGAGCAAAATTTAACTGAAATATCTTCATATCTATGAGTTTTATGATCTAAAACCATATTCTTGGATAACATTTGTATGGGAGCTACAAGAAATATTGAACCGAACATGACCAATTTTAACAGGCATCATCCTTGGCTCGAAAATTTTAAAGTAAAATAACTTCAAAATCATTAAAACATTTTTTGAAATTATGAGATGTAGAGTATTCACTACGTGGTTCGCTCGTAAAATCAACTTAGAAAGTGATTCTGATTCGAACGGTATATTTTACTAACACAAACGCATAATACTCCACCGACCTATAGTGATGTAGGGTATACAAATTTTTAAAGATTTCTAATACTAATATTATTTAAGCAAAATTTAACTGAAATATCTTCATATCAGTGAGTTTTATGATCTATAATATATATGGCACTTTCGACTTAACGTTAGTAGTGTGTAATTAATAAGCTTTTTGTAAATGAATCTCTCATATATGAGACAGGATGACGACGAAAATATTTTTCAATGTAACTTTTTATTTTATGGATTATTCATTGGCAGTTGCTCATCAGTTACACTGTAGTTTACATTTTAAGTTTTCATTAATAAATTTAAAAAAAAATTATGTCAAGAACTAAAAAAAGTTTCCTAAAAAATGATTTTTTAAATAATGATGACCTTGCAGCAAATGAGCGATAATATCAACCTAGATTTTGTCTCAGGGAAAAGTTGAGAGTTGTGGGAGAAACACTAAGGAACCCCCGCCCAGTTCCGTAAACATTTAATAATTTGTATTCGCTTTATATGGGATGTATCTTTTGCATGTATTATTTTTTAAAAGGTACTTATAGATATTCAATAACTCTCTATTTTCTATCTGATATGTGAATAGTTAGTCGGCAAAACTTTGCCAAGTAGTAAAACTAAATAAGCTTAACGATTTTGCAACAAATTGGCTTCAGAAAACATCATTAATGCCTCAAATATTTTTTAATCTTACGGAAAATATTTAACACCCAGTGAAATTTGTAAATATTTAAATTATAAAAAAATTCATCACAACAAACTAAAAACAAACATTTAAGTTACAAAAATAAAAATTTAACATTTTATTTATATTGTTAAACAAAAATTATACTCTAATTTTTTATAAACTCTTAATTTAAATTTAAGAATTAAAAAAATATTAATTAACAAATTCTTTAAATTGATTTTATTTTGGGGTTCATTAAGTTTTATATTGTTTTAATTAATCTTTATTTTATGGCATCTGTTCTAATTGATTTAAAAGTTTAAGTTTATTTCAATTGTTTTTATTTTTTATTAAATTAACCAAAGTAGCAAGAGAAAAGAAGTTTTAATTTTAAGAAAAAGCAAGACTTATTTTTTATATTTATATATGTGTAGTATATTATGTATAGAGTATATATTTAAATCAAACACAACAAAAAACTATAATTACAAAAAAACTTACTAAAAGTGGCCTTTGTTTATATAAAAAAGCGATTAACCAATTATATCACAATGTTCATAAAAAACTTAAAGTTTCTTGCTTAAGAAATACGTCTTTAAGACAAAAATAGTGATTATTTTCAAAGCTTTAAGCTAAAAAGTAACCAACGATGTTTTATTTCTTTCTTTTTATTTTAACAGATGCATTTTCTTTAATTGATTTAGCAAAACTTTAAAGATTTTAAAATCCAATGAAGCAATATAAAACTCCGTAATCTTTTAAATAAAGTGAAATTAAAATCGAGTACGAAAGATAAAGTCGGTCAAATCCTTTTATGTGATACCCTACACCATAGGCAGTTAGTTTCGAATGCTGAGTCCAGCGGACTACTTACTTTGGTTCATAGGTAGTTCATCTCGGTGTGTTGCTTGATAGCCTCTCCAAAACTGCCAGTACCTGAAAGGAAAGTAAGTGGTGACCTCAGACTGATTACTTGGGCAAGCGTGTACACGTTCTGAATTTGTAACAATGACATAGTAAGTGAAAAACAAACAATCGCAGAATCTATTGAGAACAAGACAACATAGTATTGTCAGATAATTTTAAAAATTCCTCCAATTGGATGCACAAATCATTCTTTCTGGTGTGAAAAAACCTTTATTAACGTGAAAACGTTCTAATTTTTTATACAAAAAAGTTTTTATTAAAAACACAGTTCAAAGGTACAAACAAAAAACATGAGGTTTTTGTTTTTAATTCCGTAAAAACTCAAAAAAAAATCATAAACGAAATTAATAAAAATAAGAAAGAATGCGAATCTTACACCATTTTTGGTGTAGGGTTTCTTAATTTTTGAAGCGTCGTGTTCAAACTCTTTCTTTTAAAATTCTTTTAAATGGCCAAACGAAAACTAGAACTTCGATAAATGATTCTGGCCATTGTCACATTCAAATACCCATCGAAGTAGTATTTCTCACTCAGCATAGTGTTACATATGGTTATCCAAAATGTTCCCAAGAGAACGGTCCATTTTTCTTTGGATTTCTACAAGAGACCAGGGACAAAACAAGTTCAAACCAAAGTTTACCAAGCCCTTATATTTAGTGCACATTAGGCTTAGCCGCCTTTCCTTATATTTCCAACTGAATTGAATAGGTTAAATCCAATCTAAAGATAGTAATTATGCTACATTCGGCTCTGTCGAATCTTCAGTACCTTACTTTGTACATATACACAGGAACACTTAGAAGTCATAAAATTAGCTATGTTTTTGACTAGAACTTTTTTCTAGATGATTCCTTATTTCAACTCGATTCAACTATTTATATATAAAGTTTATTATGTCACTACACTTTTTTATAATGTCTACTTGATTAAGACATCAGCCACAGATGGTTAATCAATTTAAAACACTATATGAATTGTTGTGGTGACATTTGTATGGGGGGTAGTTGAAAATTCCATTGAACTATATTTGAAATTTAACAAGTTTTACTTGAATAACTGACAGTTGGACGACGTATTGGATCTTCGTTCCGGAACGATGCGAAACACACTCCATCAAAAATTGTCAACCCAGCGAAACTTTATCAATCGAAAGTTTTTCTATAAAAACAACCAGATACAACTGAATTGTTCCAAAAACAATGTAATTTGTTAAACCGACTTAAAAATTGATTCTTACACCATGGACAGACTTAAACTTGGAACAGGATTACTATTTCTATGTGTTACAAATCACCTATGAAGGTGTAGGGTATAATAAAGTAATTTATTATATTTTTAAAGAGGAAAACAATCGAAACGTTTTGTATTTTTATAAATTAGTGTTAATTAAAAATGTTTGAATTGATGAAATTATAAAAAAGAGTGTCGTGTATATTAAACAATTTTGTAGTTAGTTGTTTAGCTTTAGGTTTATTATTACAAATTAACAAATTTATATAATTATTTTTTATTATTTTTTTGTATTTATTTAAAATAAATTTTTATTATTAAAAAAAATTGTTCAATATAATTTGATCTTTTCGTTTTATTTTATTAAAATATAAAGGGAACGTATGATAAAAATAATATTTTCTATTTACCTTTAATTTATAAAATCCATTAAAATTATATTGCTTTTTATAGTTTTTTTGCTAAATGAATACTTTATTTTGTTTTTGTATTTTTTTTTATAAAAAAAAATCATTTTTTTTGTTTTTAACATTTTATAAAAATTATCTTAAATAATAAATTTGCTTTTAATGCTGGGAGGGGGTTTTTATTTAATTAAGTACATATTTTAATAAAGAATTAACGTCAATTTTTTAAAATAAAAGACTAATACACACACATTTATATTTATTTAAATTAAAATGTTTTTGTTGAAAACGAAATTTAATTTTAATAAAAAATGAACATTTATTTTTAACAAAATAATACCTTAACATTTTTGTATTTATTTATAAAAGCAATAAAAGGCACAAGATTGTTTTTATATATATTTTTTTAATTTTATCATTTAAATAATTATTTTATTCTCCTTGTATTTGTGTTTTCTTTTACTAATTTATTTTGTTTTCTTTTACACACCCAACATGACAAAATAACAAACATCCACCCACCCAATTCATCATATATGTCAAAATCATTCTTATTAAAATACAACATCATTTTTAGAATATGGAACTAAAAGGTTCTCTTTAATATTTCCCATCGTCATTGTCTTTAAAACGCTGTGCTCAGTTCATCGACATCGTAAACAATTAAATTAAATAATTGATATTATTAGTTATTGTAGTTTTGTCGTCCACCCAATTCTAAAAGGAAACGATCTGGATGATCCATCCAATCAGCGGCTGTTAATTTTACTGTGCGTTGTCTTTCAGCTTCTTTAATTTGCCATTTTTTAATATCCAATTGCACTTCACGTGATGTCTTATCTCCACAACCCCATACCTAAAGATAAACAAGAAAAGAAATAAAATATTACAAAAATACATTTAAAATAAAATAAAAATAATTAATAAGTAAAAATTATATAAAACAAGTTTTGAACAAAAGAAAATTATTTAAAAAAACAAACAAAAATATTTGTGATTTTTATTTTGTTTGTTATGGAAGCTTTGATGCGTGATATCTATTCTAACTAACTTAATAATAAACTAAAATATTTATCTATATATATATATATATATTTTTTTTGTATATGTCTGGTGTGATTGATCATGATTTTATAAGTTCTTTTCATTTTTTTGTTTGTTCTTTTTATACAATTGTGAATAAATTTATACCTAAATGAAAAAATGCAACTAACGAAATTTAAATTAATTATAAGACAAATAAAACATGCATATACATACGTACGAAAAGAATATTATAAAAATAAATTAAATCTATTAAATTAATTTAAATATACTAAATAAATTATTAAAATAAAATGGATATAAAAGAAATTTTTATCACGTAATAAAATAAGAGTGCATAAATCTTTATATAACGCTATGCCAAATAGCTATAATATAGATTCACATGCGACATCTAAAGTAGAAAGCGAAATTGTGGTCGTTCTCCTTAAATTTAATTTCTCTTCTGGTATCTGCATAATTTTATTAAAAAAAGTGAGGTCGAAAAATTCTTAAAATACATAATGTTAATAAAAAAGTCACAAAACTTACACTTTTATTATTTTATTTGATTGAAAATATTTATAAAATTAACAAAAAATATTTTTTATAGTTGAAATTTTTAACCTATTTCGAAAACACTTCCATTAACGTTATTATAGTAGAATCGAACATGGAGTTCTTCTTCTTTAAAATCTACCACACTTTTGAATATCTTTTTGGTGCTTTTCAATTCTTTTTTAACAAGAGCCTTATAACTATATACTGGTCTAAGTTTTATCTCTCAAATTATTCTTGTACAACTCAGAGTTTGCCAAGTGGACATATGAAATCTTGGTATAAATACCACCTTTTTATTATTATACCACTTAAGAGCCTTTTTACCAAAGTGTTTCGATATTTATTTTTGCTTGTCTTACCAACAACTTTTTGGAATATGTTGACTGATTTTTGGAACTAAAATTTTCTTCAACATTCCCTCGAACATTAGTTACATAAAATTTTTACCAGGAAGTTACGAATAATCAAGAATAAAAAACTAAGAATACTTTTTTAGAAACTTGTCTTTAATTTCCGAGCTCTGTTATTTGGCTATAAGTTTTTAGCAGCACTCTTTTAAGGAACTTTTAAATCTTATATGTTTTAAAGAAGTTCCTCAAGAAAGTGAAATTATGGTCGATCAACTAAAATTCAATTTCTTTTAATCCAAGTAATATTAAAATGAGTGACTATAAAAAAGTGGGTACTAAAATTATTAAATATTTTCAATAAAACCCAAACAGTTAGCCAAAATTATTAAAAAGTACTGGCCAATATTATTAACTCTCGCATTTCCGTTTGATTGTCAGTAAAGATAGAAAGATCTCTGTGTGTCAACCAACCAATCAACGATTACTTTAAATCTTTTTGCCGGGTACTTTGTTACTTCTATATCAATTTGTTATCCATGCAGGGTATCTATAATATGTTGATGATTTGATTTGTGTCCCCCGTTGATCCATTTTCCCATAGCAGTAAATACTTCTTGAAAATACTTTATATCTTATTTATGTAAATGATCACTTTAAGATTTAAGTCTTACTTGGGTCCATCCTGTTGAGTTATCATAAGGAATATTCAACTGATTCGGTTCATTTCAGCGGTCTGCACGACAACTTCTTCACACCAGCCAGTACATAAAGAAAAAGAAATAGCGATCTCAGAAAGATCATCTTGTCCAGGAGTGAAGGTTTAAAGTACGGTTTTCCTAAGATCCATGTGTTGGATAGTGACACAGTGGGTGAAAACCTGTCACTTCCTCCAGTTCGTCATGACAATTGAGAGAAATTATTGTGGATATGGGTCAATTGTAACAGTGTCTTGTTACAATTGAGTTCAGAAACCTAAAATGCTTTCTATTGAAAGTTGGTAATTCTTTCGTTAAAATTTCTTTGGAGGACAACTGACTACTAGTTTTATTAAGATATCTCAGATAATTTTAAAGTAATAGAATAACTTAAAAATCGTTTTTGAACCACTGCGCATAGGTTTATATGTTGGGAGAACCAATGGAAGTAAATAGAGCCTTAATTTAAAAATGACACATGGTTCTAGAGGACCGTATTCAAGTTCTTTCTAACGTTTAACTGACAGGCATATATTTTTTCCCGGCATTTCTTGATGTCAGCGCGAAATAATAGTCCACATAAGATTAAAAAATGACAGCTTAGATCTATTAATGTTGAAACACTTTATTTTGATATTCAGTTCGGAAACATTATGATTAAAATTAAAACATCATTGGCCTTATAAGCACTATTCAATCACGGTATCGAACCATAGACTTTGTTGAAAACAAGAAATATTTAATGTATTTACCAAAATATAACGAAATACAGTTAATACAATGAAATTGGGTATATATAAAAAAACATGAAATAAGAATATGTCCCTAACTGCCGAATCACTATTTTTAATTCGGTAAATAAAATCAGGGATCTGTTTTGAAGGGAACAATATTAAGAATATTTTTAAATTATCTGATGATCGCAGCGTGTTTCAGACTAAAATCCTGGAAAGTCTCAGAATTATTTATATAGCACGTTGAGGCATTCCAGGAAGCTATTAGGGAACACCTCGGGAGGTATCAATGCAAGATAGAGATAAGGAGTGCAAACTATAGCTTTAGAGCGTGAGGAAATGAAACTTAGGTACGTGCCACACTTGTATGATTTGAAATGATGAGAATGATTTCTTAGGAGAATTTTTCGGTCTTCTTAGTTTTATAAATGTCTTGCAACTATTCTTAACATCCTTGCTTCTTCTCCAATGCTGATCTGAATCACGTCCTCCAATTCTTCTCCATTCTATGAATCTGGCGTACCTAAGGAAGAGATTACAAAGACCGAATATACCCTACATCACCGTATGTAGTTGAGGTATTATACGTTTGTGAGGACAGAAAAAATGGTACCACCACTTTATACCTCAGAATCACTTTCTAGGTCGATTTAACGATGTCCGTCCGTCTGGCTTTGTAAAAAAATGAAAGTCATAGTTTTAGAGAAAAATTGTATATATAAAAATTTTAACGAAATTATATGAGGATCGGTCCATTATTTTCTCATATGAAAAATATCACTTTGAAGAGCTTAAATTTTACATATACGTTAAGATAAATATAAACAAAAATTGATGTACGAAATTTAACTAGGGCCGGTCCATAATTTTTTTTACGCCGCGTATTATTCCCCAAAAAAGGGCCAAGAAAAAGATGAAATCTATAAACTTTAAAATTATAGAACGATTCTACTTAAGTTTTACACATTATTTTGGTATTATTTCTACCAAATTTGTGCCAAATTTTAGAACTGCCACGTGTACTTTGCTCACAAACTTTATGTGGATAAACAAAGGGATACACTTGTCATTTTTATGTTTTTTATTCATCCCGAAAAGTCTGCATAGAATTCTGTGTAATCGTTATTTTCTAAGGAACGGAAACGTTTTTTTGAGGGTAACGAAAACAATTTTTGGATGCTTTTATGTATCCTGCAAAGTCTGCATAGATTTTTTGCTATTGTATTGAATCTCTGTTCCGGAATGATCCGAGTTTCACATGGTCAAAAATTGTCAACCTAGCAATAGCTCTATCAAACGATCGATCTTTCCTCAAGAAAGAACTGCAGCCAGACTGTGAAAACTGTTGGCTGATGAATTTTTTGTCATTTCTTACAAATAACAAATAAGCGAACAGAATATACAAAAGATTGCATAATCTCTTGGCTTTGGTTAAAAAAACCTAAAACTTGTTTTTTATCTACTACACCATCAGCAAACAGAAATCGTTAAATTGGCTCAGAAAAGCTTTCTGTAAGAAGTGGTAATATATTTCCTTCGCAAAGTAATACGCAATGTAGAAATAATCAATGTTGCCAAAATGGAACCTTAAGAACTGTACCAGGCCGTATTCAAAATGTCCTCAATACAACATCGACATGAGGACAGGAAATGAAATGTTAAGTAAAAAGTTCGTTTTAGGAAGGAAGCATTATCCCAACTTTCTTCGAGATACTTAAGGAAAGATCTTCGAATATATGAAAAGAACATACTAAGATATCTGCAAGATCCTTTTGATCGGTAACTTTGAATGACATTCACTGAGACGCTACACGAATATTGTATTTGAAGGCAAACCCACTTTTCATTGCAAAATTAAATAGAATCATATGCTCAATATATACTGGTGGGGGTAAAACATTGAATAAAATCTATATAAATCAATTGACAGATTGGTTAAATTTTGGTAAATGGTGTGGGAATAATTTCAATAAAAATTAAGGGCAATTGACAATTTTAGTTGCCAGTTGCCATCTATAATATAATTTTGGCAAATGACAACGAAACTGAAGTTCTGTTGCCATACGTATTCGACCCATTAAAAATTTGCTGTACAGATATGGGAAATTGAAGGAGCCTTTAAAAATATCACAATAGAGGAAATCTGTGAATCACTAACAACTTTCCTTGTAGGATGAATTAAACTAAAAGATCAAAAACTCATTAGATGGAAAGCAATATTTATTATATCGTAACATAAATCATGGCATACCACGCTGTAGCCTTGGCATTGCGGATTTTTTTTCATTTTTATATTGTCTATTTATTATAATCTATAAATAATTATTTGAAAATCCATAAATAGATTTCTATTACATTATAATTATAAATTGCCTTGAATGAAATGCATTTAAAAAATAATAAATTTTATTTTTTTAATGACATTAGCATTTGATGTATAAAGCGATAAGCAAAATTGTAAGTTTAATTTACTAAAATATACAAAATGATAATTAGTAATAGAAATACTTACCTCAATTGATAGCAATACTGCGGCAATACCTTTACAATCAACATTTTCAAAATGTTCATCAACAGATAATATCGGTTTTCTAGGATCCGAACCAGCACGTAGACCTTTAGGATAACCACGAATACTTGTATTCAAGTATAAAATATTTGGCTTCTTTTCCAATATTGAAAACCTAAATAAAATATATTTTTTTTACAAAGAAGTTAAGAAATGTTTAATATTGAAAAATACTTAGGCCATAATTGTATTACACAGCTGCCTTCACCACCAGTATACAAATGTGTTTCTTTCCATTCAGCTGGTGAGGCTATTAAATATGTTTGATCATCTTTAGTATGTATTAAGATTAATGTCGGTCCTCTATAGCCAAGAACATGATGAAGAAAACGATTAGCTCCTAAACCATGCTCATTGGAATCATATAATAGAGTCCAATGTGAGGGCATCATAGATAATTTTTCTATAAAAATTTGTGATGCCGAAGCTTTATTAGCTGAGGGTGAAGTTACTTTTTGAGGTTTTGAATATAAGGGAGGCAAGGCCCCAGCTAATAACCAAGCTTGAGATAATGGCATTAAGGAAGATGAGGCATCAACAATATCAGTTGAACTACCACCATTAGCACTACTTAATGAAGAAGATGAGGATTTATCAGTAAATGGATTACGTTGTTCCAAAACAGGAGTTTGTAATTCAATGCCACATGTTTGAACGTCTTGCTCGAGACCACGATAAGCAGTGGATAGAGTATGAACACAATATTTATGTACCAATAATACTAAACGGATTAGATTTTGTTCGAACCAGCGACAAACAAAACCCAGACTAAGGGTATCATGACTGAAGAAAATAGATTTCGTAACAGAGCTAAAGGTGCGGTTAATCTAAGAAGGAACATAAATTTAATATTTGAATTAAAGAAAAATTTAATAAAAACAAACTCACTGAAGGACATAAAACCGCATTGCCTGAATGTTGCATGGCAATTGTATAACATATATGTAAAAGACGTGTAACACCTTCTTTATCAATAAAATCGGGATTATCTTGTTGGGCATACATTTTAATATAACATTCCAATGCCTTGGCATCATCCATTATACCCAAAAAACGTTCACATTGTTGACGAAATGCTACAGTACCCAAATGAGCGGTGGTAGCTCTTGAAGTTGTATGCATTAATTTGAATAGGCGTTGACCTAAATCGGTGTAGTGGGGAAATACTTGGGACTAGTATAAATAAAAATAACAACATTATTATATTAATATTAATATATAATTGACATAACAATATAACAAATGTCAAATAACATTCAATTAACACAATCATCATTAAGTCAATAAGACTCTTGCTGGCTTAATACAGCAGCAATAGCAACAAACGTAATTGTGTTTTAGTGACAGTGAGATTTTAGGTGATACGTAAATATATATGTATATATTTTACTTACCACAAACACCTCTTCCACTATACCATTAACACCAAACATAGCTGAAGATTTCTCTTTAAGAATCTCTGATAGTTTTTCTATGGGCACTAATTGTGTTAAATATTTTTCTGTAACATCTGAACCAGAAGCAGAACGACTCATAGTACTTTCGACCTTGAGAATGGCTGCATGAGAACCACTTGGTACAGCCGTTGATTGTCCATTAACATGGTGACCTTTATTGCCTTTTTTAGCTTTCCCATCAGGCACTTCACCACCATCACCGCTGCCACCTTCCGACTTTGATGTTGAATTCCCCATGACAGCAGTTAAACTCCCTTAAGTGTTTTCTTTTCCGAATAAAACTTAATTTCTAAATTTGTTTGTTTTCTTTTCTAATTCTCAGCCCCGCACGTGAGTGTAAATAATGGAATTAGTTGTCCAAATACAGAAAAAGACTGATTTTGCTCTAAAAACAAAATGCGCAATAGGAAAATGCAACAAGACAGCGAATAATGAAAAAATTTAAAGGTAAAAATAAGAGAAATTTTTTTTCGTTGTCTCGTCGTCCAGTCACAAATAAATCAAAAAGTCAATTTACTTCTTATCTCTACAAATTCGTAACAGTGTTTTGTGTGTATGGAGACTGATTGAAATGAATATTAAATCAAAGAAAAATAGCAAAAAAACAGTCAGTAAACGAGTAGTTGGTAATCGTTTGTTTTGTTTTGAAATATCTGAAAGACAGTGTTGACAATTCTGTTAAATTTACTTTGGAACAGACAGTGACTTCAAAACGATTTTTTGGAGGTTTTTTCATGCTATTAAAGATTTTCGCACAAAAATTAAACCTATCTACAAAGTTTCGAAATTTATTATGCCAAGATCCATTATTATGCATTATAGATCCATTTTCTCGTTCGATAGTCAATATATATATGAACATTGTTATCATGTTAAGAACATTGGAAAAGTCTATAAAAATCATATTAATTATATTATTTACCCATATAAACGACAAATACAATTAGTCACACAATTAATCAAGGCAAATTCCTCAAGTTACCGTATGAATGTCAAATTTGAAGCCCGCCCTCTATCCATCGCAGACATAGAGAAAAATCAATGCCTACTGGTCTTGTATTGACCGTGCTGTTCGTAATATTTTTTTTATCATATGGCTTGGCCAATCTGACCACTACTAGTTCAGAAGGTCTCTGGATTCATCCTATAGAAATGGACTGTTATGGACTTGTATTATGTTAACAAGTGCGCTGCGTCGTTGCTATTTTTATCTTCGTGTTATATTATTTTCTGCAGATCCGTCAACCAGATTGAACCATTACCACTCCCGTATCCTCCAACGTTGGGGTTCAATGGGGGTCTCCAAACGATGTGAAAGCGTATTATTTTTATTATTTAGGACGTCAGTGTTAAAGTTTTCTTTAGACTTAATGACGATTGTGGTATCTGCTAGTAGAACATTGGTTAACTGATTTAGGAATAATTGGATATCGAGAGTTTTTTCCTAGGGTTAGAACTCTCACAGTGAAACTGTTACAACAAAGGTAAGCACAATGATTATAGTATTAATGGACCAATGTAAGATGTCTAAAGAAAACAAAATATATATGTTATACTAAGTTTTAATTTTTTAATAATTTATTTTTTTAAATTATAATCTTAATCATAAATATTATAAACATTCATATTTAATTTATAAATCCAAATTAATAAAAATAAAATTAAAACAAATAAAAACTCATATTTAAAATTAAAAAACACATAATTTTTCTTTTGTCTTTCGTGTAGCTTGTTCTCTAGATAAAGATTTTTCTTCACGTTGCAAAGCATTTAACTCGGCATTTTTGGCTTGAAGTTTCTGCTTGAAATGATCATGTAATTGTGAGCCACTAGCATTACGCTTTAGAGATTTTTCTACTTCGGCAATTTCACGTTCTTTGCGTCGTATGTCATCCGCTACCCGTACACTTTCCACATTAAGTGATTTAGCAGTATGACTTTGTAAGGAAGGTTTATTTTTGGGAATATCTGTACTTTTAGGTGTAGAAAATATAGTATCATTAATGAAAGAGAAAACATCAACAGAGGATTTTTGTGTTTCTCTTTCATAAGCTTTAGCATTGAGTTGTTCTTGTTTCTTTTGATCTTTTTGCAGTTTTTTCTCAACACTAAAAAGATCTTTATCACCATTGGCAGCTTCACGTAGTTCCATACAATGGTCTAAGGAACGACCTGGAGGTAGAATTTGTGCTGTTACTGGAGTAATAATACCGCGACCATCTGATCCCAAACCAGTACCATAGACATAACCCATTTTGGCCATTAGCTTAGAACCAATACCCTAAAATTAAAAGGAATGAATTTCAAAGCTTAGATTTTATTATTCTTTTTAAATTTACTCTGGTATGTTTTTCCCAATTTCCTAAAGGTTGAGCAAGTTGGTAAGTAAATAAATTACTAAATCCTCCATTTGTGTCTGAAGATGTCATAGGATAATCATCCGATTCAGTATCAGAATCACTTGAGGAACCACTGGATAAATCTTCGTCTAGAAATTTTACATAAATTCAATTTATATGAAAACAGAAAACAAGCACATATACATACCGTGAAATATTGGTAATAAATCCTCAAAATTAAAATCTTGTTCCCTTTCCTTATGTTCACGATTATCCAAACGGACACGACAAAGTTTCTCAATGAAGTTAGCACACAAGACACGACCTCGATGCCACAAACGATCGTTTAGTTTTGCCAGAACAACACAATTCCTTGAGAGACGTGAAAAGTCGGGAACTGCATATTCCCTTAGCTCGCCAGCAGGTATAGATTCCCCGTGCGAGAAATGGCAATTTGCATCATCAAATCGACAATTTCCCTCAAAATAATAATTACAAGGCAACATTTCTCGATGTGTTGGATTAGTAAAAAGCACTCTCAATTTAACATCAACATTACCATCTTCATCTATATAAGCTTCATCCTCAATGCCACATATGATAGCATTGTGATAGGCTACCGCTCCCCAGGTGTGTTTATGTGGTGCTGAACATTTTTCTCCTACCATTTTTTCAAATTTGTCTTTTAATTCCTGTAACTTAGTTTTATCATCACGTTTTTCATCTTTGCTTATTTCATTAATTTCCCGCATAAATCTTTGCATTTCATCATCATCATCTTCTTTTGCTTTCTCTTTATTGTTCTCTTCCTCAGTAACTTGGGTCAAAGCAATAAGTTCAATAAGACTATCCTTTAAAGTCTGCAATTCTTGTCGTGCAGTTTCATCCTGAGTTGTCAATAACGCTTGTTCTACAGTTAGCAACTGAGAAAATAAGAATATTATAGTTTCTTTATTTCAAGTAAATTAATAAAAACCAAAAACCTGTAGCTCGTATTCTTCCATTTTTATAATAAATTAAAATTATTTTGGAAAATAAATGAAATTAATTTTGAGAACTAGTCGAAAGTGAATTTTTGTAGAAAAAAATGTAAACAAAAAACTATTTTTTAGTCTTCTTCTTCTTAACTTGTTACTTAACCTGAAATGATAAGCAAAGGGGAAAACAACAAAGACACGAAATCTCTCTATTAATGTTTTATGTTTTATACCCTCCATCACACAAGTGGTGAACTAACTTTGTAATTCCTTGTGTAACGTTAAGAAAGAATAATCGCAGACCCCATAATGTATATATATGCTTGCATAAGGTCAAAGTCTGAGTCGATTAAGCTATGTCAGTCTGTCTATTTGTAAGCACCCTTACATTTACAATTATTGACGGAGCTCAATGAAATTTGTTATTGTCCTGAGATGTCCGATATCTGAGGCAACCTCTAAGTATTAATCGACAAATTAAAATGAAATTTTGCCTTAATATTAAGCTGTGTGTACTTTATTGCCATTTCAAAAATTAACAAAATCGGTTTAGTAATATATAGTAAAAAATATAACTGATTTAATTTAATTTAAGAAAAACGTTTATATGTAGCGTATTAACTTTGTGTAGCGTATTAACTTTGCACGCATTTGTGCATTGAAGATTCGGCATAGCCGAATATGCATTCTTACTTGTTATATATAAAAATTATCTGAAATGATTTTTTTTGTAGAATTTTTACATCTATTGAATACCAATAAAAGGATTAAGCAGTTTGAAACAACTCAAAACTCAAATATGTTAATTTTAAACCTCTTCGAACCGTTTGAAATTTGATTCAGTTTTTACAAAAATGGGGCTGTTAATTACCGATGAACTTAGGTCCTAAACGACTAATCACTCTTCAAGTGTCGTTAATTCTGAATTCCATGGATATATAGGATGTATGGTGACTCGGTTGTCTTGGGAGTAGAACGTGTCTACTCAGAACTTATTGACTATTTCATTACTTTTTCCTCTTGCAAAGGGCATTTGTTCATCAAATGGGTGGATCGCGGCGTCTGCTTGTCTTTCAGGAAAGTGTAATGTTAATCTACACTGGTAGCTCTAAAGCGGTGATAAAGTGGCGTCTGCCACTTCAATACATGGAAGTGTACTGAAAATCTGAAAATAAGTGAAAAAGTTGGTGGAGGTGTCTACGGTATTTTACCGACAGCAAGGCCGTAATTAGGTTATTCCAAGGCGTCTACATGACATTGAATCTACCGATTATTAATAAATGCTATGGCGGAGTAGAAGCTAATGCTCTGGCGAAAAGGGGTGCGAACCTCGCAGATTAAAACACTGAAAGTCTATATTGGTTTACCACTCATCGTCTGTAAAAAAGGTATAGAGAATAAGCACTATGCTACAGCGCAAGACAGATGGAATTATGAACCAACGTGTCTCCTCACAGGATGATATGGTCAAGATTGAATAATGGTTGGAAAGTGTCAGAATATTATTCTTACTGAAAATCCCAATAACGTTCTTGAGGGACACAGTTGTTGCAGTAACGGGACATTTTTGCTTTGGAATACAAGCAATGAGAATGAGTCATCCTTCAAACGATTTATTTTAATTTAAAGATTCTGAATACTATTCTTAATGAAATAAACATTTGTTCAAAATCAATGTGTTTCTCTTAAAAGATAATATTTTTATTCTACTAAATTGTTTGTAGTTCTCGACTAAAAGTCTTCATTTGTATATTTTCTAATATCACTGTGTGGTATATCAATGAAATCGGTATATCCGTTTTGATGATACTTTTTTATATTCATAAAATTATACCATACACGACCATAGAAGGTGGGAGTATTATGTTTTTTGTAAGGTTTATTCGATATCTTAATGAAATTTGGCACGAATATTATTTTGGCCCACGAAACCTATTGAAATTGGTTATTTTCGATCCACTATTTTATATAAGCTCCATACAAATGTCCCCTCGGAATGAGATTTAAAATGCACAATATTCCTAAATATAGAACGATTTTAACCAAATTGATACCTAAAACGATGTACAAAATTATACGAGGATCGGTCCATTGTTTCTCATGGGTCACATACAACTACCCTTTCAAATATTACTTCCACACATATACGTGTGTATTGTAAAACTATTTAGTCAAATTAAGATGAATAAAAGCTGTAAAAAATCAATCCAGGGTCGATTCATACTTTTCCCCTTAAAACGCATAAATTTCACATAAATGTAAGTATCACAATATTATATTGAACACATAAGCATTAATAATGAAAACAAATTAAAGAGGGTTAATAAATTTCAGTCATATACAACCAACAATCTGGTATAGGGTATTGCATAGTCGAGAGTGACCGATTATAACAGTTTAACTTGTTTTTCTTATAAACTAGTGTATCATCCTAGTATAGCTTGGATTAGTTATAAGTTCAATTAATTATTATAATCTTAACATTTTATTAAGATTTATGGGCTCTTAAAAGATTTCCGTGAGTGGGCATTGGATTGAGACTATTGAAAGTTATGTTAAAATCCTTGCAGAATTTAGAAACAGTTTGGAAATAATAAAAATATATATTTAAGATTTTTATGATTTAAACATCATTATAAGAGAACATTGGTATGGAGTACTGCTTGAATAATGTGCCGATTTTTACCAACTTCATAGTAAACATTAATAATGGTATAGGGTATTGAATTCGTGCTCAATATTGATTAATAATCCAATTTGTAGTTTATTTATATAGAATATACTTTCAACAATTTATATATATACATTATCAAAAATAGGCTCTCTTATTAACACTGGTTTAGGTCCTAACACACTTCAATAATAGGCACAAACTAATTTAAAAAAGGACTAGGTCAATTGCTAAATTTTGAGATTCTGTAACTACAATCCTGGAAATTAGACCTTATTGTACTATAGTTGTTCTTCAAACAAGCGGCAACACTCTCCACAACCTGAAGTAAGGAGGTAAACTCAATTTCTTGGTCTGGAGTTAAACCGGAACAGGTAGCACAACAATGTCCAAAACAAAATAACGCAAAACCTTATATTTATGACTGCAAGATAGAAGATGCATTTAACATGATCCGAGACCATAATCTTATAACATGACAACTCTCTGCTATACGTTGTCAGACAGCTCCTAAACTATTTGTCAACAATTTGGATCTTAAGACCATCTTTGTATTCATTAGATACAGAACACCTTTTACACAAGATTTTGGAACAGGGAAAGGTGGGGTAGGCAACTTCTGATCACCAATTATTTTCAAGATAAATAATAATTTTTAATACTCTTATATACAACCATACGATCAACTTTCCGAATCTTTTGGAATCCTGATTTTCATAAATAAAAATGTGCCCCAAAAATTTAAATGTTTAGTTTTAACCTAAAACCAAATTTCATATTAACTAAATAAATCGATTATATAAAAGAACAAAAATTTCGTAAAATACGCAAAATTAAAAAAAAAAAAAAAAAAAAAAACAAAAAACAAAAATCAAAGAAAAGGTAACGATTTCATTGCTCGTATGTATTGATGGTCGTCATAAAATTTAATGCCTTCTTTTGTTACCCTCTGACCACTTCCCTTCTTACATATACTCTCTATGTGAGATATTTATGTGAATTTGTTTAAAGCGATTGCCTTTTTGCGGTCTTTAATATATATTTTTTACGCTCTTTGGTGTATTTTTATTTTCGAAGTATTTATGTGGTTGGTAACACACCTTGTTAAGACCAATCCTTAATAATATCTCAACACATATACAGTTACATATTCAAATACACTTAGTGTTGTATCTATAAAGGAAATTTTTGTCGCCTTTTCAAGCCTCTTTGGTATATTTTTGTGTATAAATAAATTAGAATGCTTCAATTGTTATCGGAAAGTTTATGTCAATAACAAATATGATGGTCTGAAAAGTAAACTTCTGTCATTGTAACTCACTAATCGAAAGAAGAAAAAGTCATATCATTTTTAACAGCTATAGATAAGGTCGAATTTTGCACCTAAAATGATTTTACTGGGTAATCTTTTAGTTTTCTTTCATTTAAAGAAAACGGCATCTAAAAGTTAATAAATTTAAAAAACTTGTGAACAGTCAAACGTTTTTTATGAAAGAGATGACGAGATGAAGACTGTTGAAATCCGATTTTGCTGCAGTAAACAGAAAATTGAATATTGCGATATTCATACATACAGAAAAGCCAGCTCAACCATCCAACCAAATCAACGATGCAGCTGAAAATTAATGACGTGTAGACAGTTGGAGTGATAAGATCAAGAATTTTAGGCTGTCGAGCCAGTCGATCATAGATAGATTATTTGAAGAAAACATATAATATAACACTACAAAAATATATCAACCAAATTCAAGTCAACCAATCTTGATCACACTACATCACTCGTGCGGCTTATATTTCAGACCTCGTCCCTTTTGAGTATCATTGTTTTCGATCAATACTGAAAGCACTTGTTGGAATGGGCTTCATTTAAGGTATCCGAAATTGGCATGATAGAATTTTTATTTCAAAAACCAAGCCCCTCTAAATAATATATTCATCATCCTACATGTTCAAAGACTGTAGAATTGGTTGACGTCAATCGCTATGCTGATACAAGAGTAAAGATCGAAAATCGACCAAAATATTCAATTTATTCGCTTAGCTATATAAAAATGATTTAGAGAGCAATGTGTTCAAAATTTTAACTCGTCCGTTATATTGCCAGACCTTTGCACTTCTAACTATCATTTATTTCCATGGCTACTGTTATTATTAAACCCTTATTTTAGATGTTAAAAATAAGCCTGATTCATTCTTCTCCTCCGATCCGATTTCATGACAGTATGACTTTTTTCAATGAACAAAGTTAAATAAATATAAGAGTCAGCTCTGGGTGAGTAAACACCTATCGCGTCGTCGTCGTTATCTCTTAAAGGCGGTCAGACTGTTGGCTTTGAGAGTTTTGCGTCTCGCTTTTAGTATTGGTTAATGTTGGAGTGTCGCATAGCGGTTTTGTTTACAGCTTTCTGGGGTTTTACGCATTTACCACCACTCGTTTAATCGGTGTACTACTGGTGAAGACCATAAAAAACTTAATTTTAACCAAGGATTCAAGGACCTCTCTTTCCTATACGAAGGCATAGGTTGTGATATACCCTGGCTTTTTGGTTTAAAGCCCTTGCTATCAAACTTTAAATAAATATTATGATTTTTATATTTTATTAAAGTCTAAATGAATTTTATTAAAAATAATAACCTTTTTATTAATTCTGAGATCAAATGCCATTTATTTATTACCTTTCTTTTTACATATTATAAATATTTGTTTTTAAACGTTTTCATAGATACCAAATACTTATTAAAAAATCCAATTGGAATCAGGCTTCCTCTAGCTAAATTCTAATATTTTCTATACATTTCTACAATAAATAATACAAACAAAAAATATTACACTTTAAAACACGGATCTTGCGGTTAAAAAGTTCCAAATTTACGGATTTACAAAAAATAAGGTTTGGAACCATTGTATGCCATCGATTTGTGGTCACTCTAATATACATATAAAAATGTTAAGGCGATTTTTTGTAGTATATTTTACGGACAATCGTACTTAAATACACCCATACACATACATTTACAAATATACATCAATTAAATGCTAGAAGTGCAGAGCGGGGGTTGGTTAATCTCGTCATCATTTTGAAAGGTTTTTTATTTCCTTTTTACTTTAATTTCATATTTCGCGGTTTTGACTATTTATTTATTTTTATTTTGTTACACAAAACACATAAACACATATATGCTAAATTTATTATACATTAGATATTTGTATGTATGTTTTTGGTGAAACTGCTTCTCATCATTTCGCTGTATTATTATTTTTGTTTTGTTCCGTTTCAATGTTGTTAATTTGTATTAAAAGGGAGAGTTCACTTCACATGACAATATCAAACAATGTAACAAAGCCAACAATAACAACAATTTATAATATTCTTTAGTATTTTTATATAATTTTTATACTATTCTTTTTCTATTTTTTTATACCCTACACCATCGTAGGTGGTAAGGGTATTATGCGTTTGTGCAAAATCGTGAGAAACAGAAAAAATTGTGCTACCACCACTTCGTTGGACTCAGGATTACTTTCGGAGTCTATTTAATGATGTCCGTCCGTCTGGGTGGCTTGCTGGCTGGCTGCCTGTATATGTAAACCTTGGCAGCAGTTTTAAAAACATCTTAGTGAAATATCTTAATGAAATTTGACATTATTTTGACCCAAGGACGATGCCTGTTGAAATTGGTGATGATGGGTCCATTATTTCACCTATGTTGCTTTCATAATGGGGATTTAAAATCACAAAAGTCCTAAATATTAAGTCATTTGATGAAATTTGGCACAAACAAGTCTCATGATATTCTAAAACGATGTGCTAAATTTTTGGAGGATTGCTTCACTATTTTTCATAGGTCACATACAACCACTGTTCTAAATATCACTTTGAAGGGCTTAATTCTCACATAACCGTTGGCATTTGAATAAGTATTGGTCAAATCAAGACAGATATAAGCAAAAATCGATGTACGAAATTATATAACGCCCAAAAAAAAATCGGTTAAGTACGCTCTAATCCCATTTGAGTGTTAGCATCACTATAATATATTCTGTACTCTTAATTATAAATTAAAAAAATATTTTTATATGAAGATGGTTCATTGACATTTGGAAGCTACCACTTATAGACAACAATGTGGTGTAGGGTATTAAATAGTTGGGATTGACCGTCTTAACCTTCTTACTTGTTTTTTATTCATTATTTTTACTCAGTTATTTTGTTTTGTACGAGTTAAAGTTTGAATTTATGTACATAAATATATACAAACAAATTGTAGATGTATGAAAATTGGGGATTGGCCAGCCGTCCAGTAAAGTTGACTTGTGCTTGTATTCTATAATCTACATTTAGTACAATTCCATTTAAAATTGCCATGTAGGAACAGAAAAAAGGTGAGAATTTTCATTAAATTTAATATAAAACGAATATTTACGATATTTTACATAATACATCTGGTACTTTATTAACAACTTTATTTTAGGATTAAAATTAGTAATAGTTTTATTCAAAATGTATTTAAGAAATCACTTCGACTTATTGAGAAGATTGTACGAAGAATCGGAAAATCTAGAATGCGTTAGTGGAACTAGTGTATTTAAAAAACCGACATTTTATGAGAACCGGTTTTCGTGGTTCATGGTTCTATTTCCTGAATATGTCTAATTTATAGGTCTATAACTTCTTTATCTAAAAAAATTATATTGTTGAATAAAAAATCTTGCAGAATCTAATTTAATTATTTTTATTGACGTAATTATGACTAAAGCAGACGGACATAGCAAAATCGATTCAGAATGTGATGTCTAAAATGCATACAAAACTTTGCTCCAGTAACACACGGAATGAAACATTTTATTTATTCTCAGTGAATACGGAATACCTCTTTTGATTTGACGGATTTGCTTCTCTTGATACAAATACCGCATTATTGTTCTTGAACCACTTAAGGGTTTGTTTACCATGAGATTTCGAAAATCTGCCAGTACATATGTTCGTCATCCATTATGCTGCAATAATATTTTTCAAACCTTGACTTCAATTCCGTGCTTCGTTTTTGGCCTCTACATTTTGCAGCATACCTGTCAGCGTACTTTTTGAGCCTTGTGTGTTTTTAAACCTTTATTAGCTTTTACTTTTCGTACCAAATCGTCCAACTACTGAGCTAACCGGCCTGCTTTCTTAACAGGTTTGTTGGAAGTTCATTTTCTTTTTTGGCTTTGGAAACTTCATGTGAACCATTCCGTCTACCTATACCAGAGGAACAAGATAATCTTCTAAAGAATCACTGGTGCACTTCGGAACAGCCTTTCGGAGGCTTTGAATGCCATAATGGTTATAGATTTATATGTAATAGCCCATGAAAATGTGAGTACACTCCTAGACTACCTAATTAAGCCCTCGGATTAAGTTACACCACTTTGATGCATCTGTCAAAATTAAATACTCTTAAGAATTGAAGTGGAATAGAAGTTACCTTATTAGGGACCATAACATTGGGATCTATTCTGACTATTACAGAATGAGCTGCCTTTTCAGAATATCTTAAAATAGGCATTTCATACGACTTCCTTATGAAAGCAGAGACACTTTTGTTACTGATGGCCATTGTGATAAAATCTCTATTAGTCGGCCGATTGTTGAAGCTACCTTGGATAACAGACATTACACTTGTTTGGATCTCTGCTGTAGGGATCTCTTCGTTAATAAACAGACCGATGGGATAACAAGATATGGTTCTATATTTAATAATATTCAGCTAGGAGTCAGTGGCATATTAGGTCATATTAGTAACAGCATTTTCAACTACTTCCCCGTACATGCTGAAAATAAATAGTCTAACTTAGATACATACTAAACCAACTTTGTTGCATGCATCGGACCATTGCCGTGTTAAAACATATGTTGAAACAACAAATGGGTGGCCAAAATGTTCTTTTAAATAAAATGGTACTTTTTTCTTTAGTACACTACGGATTCAACACTAAATAAAATAGACCTTCATTTTGCATATTCAAATTTATATATGATTTAGCAACATCAATTCTAAAACCAATTAGTTGAAGAAATTCCAAATTATTAAACCTTAAAGAATGGCCTTCTGAGATGATATGAAACTACCTAAGATTTTTGCTATAAACGTGTTCATACTAAGGTCAAACTAATCTGAAGTTTTGGTGAATTCTTTATATATTCCGATAAAATAAAGTGATTTTGATTTTACTTTCAGTCTATTCGCTGATAGACACGGACTGAACTCTCCCTGATGGCACGTACCACCCTTAATGGACAAATTTTTAAACATAATTTTTGCGGATTGAGAATTATGGACATATTATTAATTGTATAAAATTAATTGAAATTGGATATTTTCGGTCCAATACTTCGGGTATCTCCCATACAAATGTCCTTTCGAAATGAGGTTTTTAGTTCATAAAAGTCCTAAATAAGTGATTTGTTTTTGAATATAAAACTGAAGCTGAAACCAATTAGTCATTCCTTCACATGGAATATAAAACTCTCACACACCTTTCATGCTTGCGAAGCGTCTAAAAAATGTCCATCGTAAAATTAGGTTGAAATGTTATTTACAATAAAAATGTATCTATGTATGTGTACAACATTAACTGGCAACAAGAGTTAATTTGCAGTTAAAACTTTTTACTGATATTGATACATTCATATGTGTTGGTTTCAATACATACACACAAACATACATATATAAAATTTTATATTAACTATCGGATTCATTAGCAAATTTAACATTTATGATCTATTTATTACACATTTTACATACTCACTCATAGTCTTGTAACCTTTTAATATACTTACCAACCAATACATCTACAAACTGTATTTGTATATCAAGTCATTAGAGAATAAATTCTTTAATTTATGAACTCGGTTTGGGTTTGGTTATTACCGATGTGAATTTTTTTCTTTATCAATAATATTCCTTTATCACCACGAAAACTCATTTTGTCATTAGTTTTTTTCTATTAAGGATTAAAAATACATATATGTATGTATATGAAAGCAATGTACATGTATTGATGTATAATATATATATATATATATATATATATATATATATATATATATATATATATATATATATATATATATATATATATATATATATATGTATATAAAGGAAACATGTTATACTTGGCAATGCCGAATCTTTAATACCCTCTACAGCAAATGTCTAAGAAAAAAATACGATCCCTTCAAACATTTGGAAGTTAAAATTGTCGCGGACGTAACTTCTTAGTCACTTCAGGAAGGTTGTGGGAGGATTTTCACAAAGTTACAAAAACAAAATACATTCTTTATTGCCACTTTAACTTCTTGGTGTATAGATGTAAGCGTCTTCCAGAAGTTCTTCAGAAGTTAGTAGACAATTTACAAAAACAAAATGCATCATAACCGACACTTGATCTTTTTAGAATATAAATTAAATCGCCTTTCAAATGTTATCTAGAAGACAGTAGATTATTTACCAAAACGAAATACAATGTAGTTGTCACTTTATCTTTTCGAAGTATATCAGGAAGTCTCTTCCAGAAGTTGTTTTAAAAATATTACAGGAACTACAAAAACAAAATACATTACTTTTGCCACTAAGTCTTTTTGATGTAAATAGGGAAGCTCATCCCTATATACACCAAGTAGTTTAGTAATATTTTGCCTTGGGAAATGATTGTGTTATTATTTTGAGGGAATAATTATTTTTCTTTAATTAAGAACTGTGATTAAGATGTAATTTAATATTTTAAATAATTACAATCCGAAAATAAGGTAACTTCCAAAAGTGGCTTCTTAGAGTCGTCTGGAAACCACTTCGATGAGAAACAGTTTTTCCCAATAGAAAATGATTTTTATGATACTTTGAGGATATCTTCCGCGATGAATTTCAATTTTTGGAGGACTTTTTTAAGCCATTTCACCAACAAAAAATGTTTGTTGGGATATATGAAAAAATGTCTTATTTATAAAAAGAAAACCTTAATGAGTTATTAAATTAGTTATATTTTTGACTATAACTTTTTTTCTACCAAATCGATTGATATTATGATTGATAATTTTAATTTTGAGTTTGTCTCAGATGTCGTTCTATATCTCTTAACATACTGAACCGATTTAAATGGGAAACTTCTCAGTACAATAACAAATACTCAGGCCAAATATCACTGAGCTCTGTTAATTATTGCGGATGTGAGCATGCCAATAACAGGCAGACAGACGGACATAGCTAAATCGATACAGGTTTTGATTTGTCGCAAGAATATATGTACATTATGGAGTCTTATATGATTCCTTCTACAGAATGACAAAGTTAATATACCCTCTTCAACACTTGTGGTGGTGAAGAGTATGAAAAAGAAAAATTTATAATCAACTCATTAGATAACAATCTAAATATTTGAATAAAAATAAATTTTATTCAATAAATTCCTTTTTAACGAAATCAGCAGAGCTGGAACTGAAAAAATGGAAATGTTACAATTTTTACTAGAAATAAATTTTTTGTATAACAAAATAAAATTGGATGGAAATTATTGTTCACTAATAGTTTTAATAAAACGAATTATATATAAAAAATAAAAATAATTTTCAGAAAACGATGCAAATTTGTGATCATTTAAAATTTTTAAAGAAAACTATTTTTTATATGAACAAGTAAAGTTGCGCAAGTAAATTGATAAAAATCAGTGATAATTATTTTTTGGAAATAATTCTAAAACTTTTGATCCTTTAATAAAATTTAATTTAGTCATAGCCCAGTTAATTATACGCATCAGTGTTGCCAAATTTAGTCATTTAGTGGCAAAATTTAGTCATTTTCAGACCGAAAATTTAATTTTGCCATTAAATATTTTTTAGTAATTTTTTTTACACTTTGCCATTTTCATCTATCATTTATATATTTAAACCCAAAACTTTTAAAGAAAATCGCTATAAATATACAAAAAATACGTTAAATGCGTATATCATTCTCAGTAATAAGCGGAAAATCAGTCTCTTAAGGAAATTTTTGGAAATAATTTAAAAATATATTTTTTAAATTATTTGGGACCAATAATACAAATCTAAGAATAATTTATGAAAAACGTAAAGTGACGAAAAAAACCATAATGCTGATATTTTTTAGGAAATGATTGATTATTGATATTTGACAAATCAGATTTTATTTTTACACTACCATGAGTGATGAAGAGTAAACTTACTTTGTCATTTCATTTATAACGTTAATTAAATTCAAATCTGAGTCGCTTTTGTTTGTCTGTTGTTTAAACGAATTTTGGCCTGAGTATTTGTTATTGTCCTGAGAAGTTCCTTATTCCTTTTTTAATCACTTTTTTAGCCATTTTTACAATTTGTCAACTTCAGAAATTTGCAACATTGATACGCATCCAATATCAGGGTGGCCTCCTAAAGTTGATCATCTTAGATATTGTGATTTTTTGATTGTTCACCATTAAAAAATGCATTTATAGTATCACAAAATCCTTACAAAAAATAAGCTTACATGTGTAAGTTGTCTTTTATAGTTTCAGATATATTCAATATATTATACCCTTCATCACTACAAGTGGTAAATGGGCTATTTTTAATTTGTCATTCCGTGTGTATCGCTTATAAGGAACCTCATAAAGTCTATATATAAACTTTCATCGAATAAATAAAAATCTTAGTCGATTTCGCTATGTCCTTTTGTATGATTGTTAAAAACATTATCAGGCTCAGACTAATTTTCCAAACTTATTGAATTCTGAACGGATTATTTATTATTACTCTTAGCAGTTTTCTGTTCTAAACCTGCTTTATCAGTTCAATGTTATATAATATTAGTTTGAAATGGTTTCTGAATTAAAATAAAATTTTCTTTATAAAGTTCTTCTATATACACAGATATAAAGTTCCTTAGATATTTAATAACTAAAAGTTGATTTGTATGGAGAGTACTTCTTCTCCAGATTCTATCCGCTTTACATTTTATCCAGTTAAACAGTTCCTTGAGAAAGTGATGACTAAAACAGTCGCTGTTATAGTTCTTTAGGTATTTACACTCATTTTTATTTAGAATACTGTCGGAATTAAAAAAATTAGTCCCAAAAATAGTGAAGTTTTACAACCTTCTTGAAAACAGTGATGAAAATTCTATTAAAAACCTGATCAACCTTTTATATTCCTTATGTTATCACTTGTTCCTTACGTCCTCTGTGTACTTTGTCGACACTTTATAGGATTTGATAGAATAGATCTTGATATAATTTCCCAATCTACTTACTTTTTGTGCAGTTCCCAGAACTAAAGCGCATCGAATTTCGAGAGACAAGAACTTTAAAAAATTTTTATTTCGTAACGGTAGATATGCCTGCCTACCACGTGAAATTTCAATATTTTCTTAGTTCTAAACACTTTCTTATCTCTCCAATTGTTATATTCACATGTTCAATAGTACCAATGAATAGGTGAATAGCAAATTGAGAAGGATAATATTTCCATTACTTAAATTTAGCATTATTTCATTTTGTATGAATTTCTCATAAAATCTTTTCCATGGAGATTGATATTTGTCACTTTCGGTAGGTTTTTAGTAACCAAGACCATGTAAAAAATTCTCCTTAATGACAGTATACGATTTCTTTTTCAGCGCACAATCATTTATTTGGGCGTTTCCCTGGAAGACTAAACTTAAGCACAGATGCATCGCCTTTACGTAAAGGAATTTATAATCTTTCACATCTTCTAATTTCATTTTGATATAGCTGGATTTGATCGAGATTTGATTCTAAGAATGATCAAGAGTCGAGGTAGTTAATGACATACATTTGCTCGAAATTCGGATTAGTTTGTATATAACTACGAAAGAAGTTTTTATTTTTAAGCTAATTTGTTCTATATAAATATATACCGGAAGCTGTTTAGGATCATCCATTATATGTTTTTATAACTAGAGAAAGATCAAAAGGTAAATGGCCCAAAAATTTGCGGTTAATGTTCTTAGTCATTGCCAAGTCAATGAAGTCAGACATTTTTTTTGGGATCAGCTGGCTAATATGATGGTTATCCAGGAAACATAAAATTTTGTAATCAATTAGCTGTCTACTTCTGGAACTTTAAAATCTGGAGTGCGTGTACTTGGCTTTATGGCCATAAGATCATTAAAGAACTTAATTCTGTTCCTTAGCACTATAGTGGGAAAAATTTGTTTAGATTTCGAAAAATTCTATATATGACTTGGTTTTTAGAAGGCTCGACTAAATAATGGATTTGGATCCTTTAAATACTCCATGAAGACCAATTTTGTTCTACGTTAGGAATATATCTTGAAAATATTAAAGCAACATTTGTCCAGGTCTCCAAGAAAAAGATCCAGACATGAAGAAGATTGTTCGAGGCAAAATTCCAGCGGGTAATATTTAGAATAGAATTGTATGAAAAATATATTCTCATAGTTGGATCGAAAGACAGATATTATTATATAAAAACAATTTCATTCTTGAATTGAAAGCAATCTCGATTAACTTTAAATATATTTACGTGATTTTCAAATTAATACAACGCGTGAACGGCCAAACGTCATATGTTTAATAAAACCCACGAATATTGGAACATATTTTCGTTTGTTTTTCTTTAACAACTGACATTTTTAGTTATTTTAAATAAATATTGTTTTTATTTCCTTTAATACATTTCAATTCCATAATTGTGGTGTTTTTTTACAAAATTACTTATATTTCTGAGAGGGGACTTGAAAACGATGTAACTTATAACGCATGATGACGTAGTCATTGTCCTCTGAATGTGTGATAAAGGTGGATAAGGAGCATATAAAACGTATATCATATTATATCACAAGGATAAAAAACTATATAAAACACACACCTAAACATACACATAAAGGCACATCACACATACGGTGAAAAAGGCGATAAGTGTCACATTTAAAACTAGGGTTTGGCACCTCACATTACACGGGGTTGAAATTAGAAAAAATGGAAAAATGAAATAAAAAATGAAAATGTAAATATATTTGATGATGATACTCGAACATAACTATATTAAATGAGCACAGAGATATTTTGTTGTTCTTGTATTATTTAAACAAAAAAGAGAAAAAAAAACAAAATTACAAAAAGACGTCAGTTAGTCGATGTCAGTTAAGAAGGTGCGACCAATTCACAACACATGTAGGGCTGAATAGACAGCTATACAGATAGATGGATAAATGGTTGGACGGATAGATGGTTGAATATAATGTTTACCAAAAATTAAATGTATGTTAAAGAAAGCATGCGCCAAAGCACAACAACAACAACAATAACATCATCTATAACTATCGCTATACCTATAGAAGCCTCCTATAAATATCAAATGAACGTTAGCATTTGATATTTTCTAAAAGCATTTTCAATTAACATTTTCTATTACCGCGAAAAACTTGGTGGCATATTACAATAGTTCTAATATTTAACGTGGCTTATGTGGCTCGATAATGTGTTAGTGTATGTGAGTGAGTGTTTTTTTAAAATGTATTTGTATTATTAGTGGGTGGGTCATCCACTAAACTATTCACTAAATTTTAATTTTCATCAGAAAACAAAAACCATAGAAATATAAATAATGTGCATTTAAAAGATGCGCAAGTTCTAAATTTCATTTAGTCCGTCTGACAATTTTATTCTATTTCAAGTTAACAACTAAAACGCAGTTAGTTTTGAACATCAGTGTTTTCGTAAGCGTTGGAGAGAAAGGTTCCCTTAAGTACCTTGAAAAAAGTTTATATTAAAATTATAGAATTCTAAAGAAAGGAATAATATAATATTTTTTCTTCAAATTATTTAAACGATTTATTTCATTCGCACCTGTATCTTGCTGAACCGTTTCTTAATCATTTACATCTCCGGTTGAGCAAAATTTCAGGTGTGTGAGAAATTTATCTTGATTTCAACAAATTGTAAAGTGATTTTATTTTTGGAAAATTTTATTAATCAAAAAATTATAAATATCGGAGAATATAAACAAGTACAATATATGGCTTTAAGATTGGTCCAAAAATGACCCATTTCGAATCAGAATTACAAAATGTCGTCGTGGGAAATGTGTTTAAAATATAAGCAATATTCACTCAAAGGATATAAGATCATTTCAAAATATTGCAAATAAGACTAACAAGAAAGAGTGTAACCATCGTTTTAGTAATATCCTACCAACCTAAAAAACTATATACGGAGACAAGTAGAGTTTATGGGAATTCATATAGAATATTATCATTCACTCACATCTATGAGAGATTTATGGCATTTGAAGTGATTTTCTGAAGTGGCTTTGAGGCCTATACGAAATAATGGGCCGGTCGTCTTAAAAATTGCAAATTTCACAGTATTTCCTGGTTGTGTCAATGTTAAAAGGATGAAATAAATTATACTTTTTTTGGAAATTTATACAATTTAAATTAATATTCGTTTGAGTTGGTCTATGAAGGAGCTGCGGTCACTCGTCGATCAATCTTTATGAAATTTGGCATGTGGATTTAGACTAAAATGAATTTTATTTGTGAAAAATTCAATTAAAATATCTTTTTATTAAAATATTATAACATGTAACACAAATTTGTATAGGCTTCCTCCTAGGACTAAAAAAATCGAAATATCTTCTATAGACTGCTCTCAACATTATATTCAAAAACTATTAGACTGCTAGACAGATGGACGGTTCGTCTCAAAAAGTGTTACTGAGTCGAACGGTAGTAACACTGGTTCTGGTTGTATAAATTTAAATGAATGAAATATTATATTTAGTTGAGAGATTTATGCACGTTAATCTGATTTTTTCGGATGTTAGTCTCATGGGAAGGCCATTGTTGATCTATTATTTGAACTAATATGAAATTTATATGTGCCAAATACAATTAACATATTTTTATATCTTTAAGTTTTATGACATTAAATTACCATTATGGAATAAATTTTGTGGGAGCTACCTGAAATATTGGAACCAGGTTGATTAAAAGATTGAAAACGATAAAGATTCCTTATATAATAACCGATTAAAAAAATTATATAAGTGGTTTCTGCTATTCGAGACTTAAAAAAGCTTCACTACAAAGTATTGGAAATACATACAGTCTGGAAGAAATCGATTAACACAGCAAATGTAATTTTCTTCATTTCCAACTTTTAGCCGTTTAAAAACATTTTACACGAAGTTCAAAATTATATTAACTCGATTTTGCCTAACAAAAGTATTGGTACATCTAATTATAAAAATATTTTACACTATATTTATGCCTTATAACTTCATCCAAATACTTTGACATTGAATGGTAACAATTTCTTGTAACTTCCTCGTCGATATTTATCAATTTTTCCTTTAAGGCCTTTTGAAGACCCATTTCACAGTGATTCGTTTCATAGACAAAAATACTAAAGTAATTAGGATGAACTAAAATTTGGTTAAATGATAGCTGATAACTTCAATATTAAAAAATATTAGTAATAAATTTGAGTTATAATATAATAGAGGGCTCTAAAATGATATTATATTTAAAAAATTTAGCTTAAAAATACATATTCATAAGGGCCAAAAAATTATTTTTTTTGTACTCATTCACAAAAAAAAACAGAAAATAATTTGTACCCTAAACAGGCGATATTTTTTTACATTAATAAAATTTTTAAAAATAGGCAAATATTCGGGAACGGGAAACGTGTAATTTTATTTTTGATTTTTTGGTTTAATTTAATTATACAAATTTAAAGATTAATAATCAAAAGAGAAAAGCTGCCAGATTTTTTTTTTGTAAATTTGAGAAAATGGGTTTTATATAAACGTAATATTTTCTTATATTTTCTAAACAAATCTTACAAAATTTTCAACTTGGAAAAAGTACAAAACGTGTATTATTTCAATGTTTAGTCTAAATTCATTATAGATTAATAATCAATAAAGGACAGCTGCCAGTTTTTTATGAAATTTTAGAAAAACCATTTCATACAAGCTTAATATATCTTTTTCATCATATATGAGAGGTGTCTGAATGCTTAAACCGATTTTCTTCAAAAAATGTTTTTTTTTTGTTTTTTCTTAATTATTCCAATACATAGCTGTGTGTACGTTTTCAGAACTCTGGGATGAACATTATTTTTTGGAGGTTTTCTGTATGGGAACGAATTACTGTACGTCTGTCAAGTTCTTTGGATTGAGTTCTGGAGACTTTGATGAGGATGGATTTGTAACATCATAACAATATTGGCTAAATGGATCGTTGTCTTGTTGGAATGTGAAACTTGTTTGCAAATTTATCTTTTCGGCACATTTTCTTTCAAAATATTAAAAGAATTGTTTTATCCATACAGCTATCTATGAAAACCAACTCACCGACTCCCGCAGACGACATTCAGCTCCACACCATTGCGCCACCTTTGACGCATTTAACAGTAGGAGAAAGATATTGTTTTTTATATTCTGTATTGAGCTTTCTAAATATGGCATTTACTACATTTTGCCAAAATGTAGTAAGTTTATTTTAACAATTTTGAAAAATTCAATATCTAAAATAAAATTATTTTCAAATAATATAAAAATGAAATATTTATATTCCAGTCATTTTATGAATGAAAATAATATTATGGATCACCTTTTTCGCGGTAATATACATATATCCTCACAATGCTGACTAAAAGAAAGTAATAATTATGCGATACCGACAATACAGGAAAATATGCGATCTCTTTGCATTTAATAATCGGTTCAATGAAATATATACTCCACTTATTAAAACTGCTAATTTGCGACAGTAAATTCAAATTGACATTTTTTAATGACCACATAGTGCTTATACTACTAGCAGTTTTTAATGACTATTCCATCTAGTTATCCAATAATCTAAAGAGAGACGCCAGTATTCAATTTACTTAGGTTATGACTAATAATTTCGACTTGAACTTATTCTTGGAGTTAACAAGTTGCTTTTTCTACAACATTTTCATTAGAGTCATTTGCTGTCTCCCCACTATAATGCATGTGGTAATCAAGTGATTGCATTTTTTATAACTTTGCATACATATTTGTGGTCGTGGGATACGACTATTTACGAACCTTAAGTGTTCACTGACCCCTTAGAATACATCTAGTAGCGATAAAGTGTTTGAATACATTAAAGTTTGTTATCGGACTGTATCCAAAAAGATTTTCATTGTCTTTTAGGGTTTGTTGTAACCAACAGATGTATGGATGATGTATGGTATTGCCTAATATTGAACATTGTCTAATATTGAATATTGAATTCTAAGAGAAAATTCTCACTGTTTAATTTTAATAATAAACACTTAAATAAAAATAGTAGTAAATGTAACGAAACGAAGTATAGAATTGAAAAACAGCCAACGAAACCTTTATTCATCATAACAAAATTTTTCGTTAAGTTTTCGTAAATTCTTTAAATTGACGAAAAATTGTCAATTTTAATATTTGAATACGTTAATAAAAATGGGGTTAAATTGGATAAATATTATTTAATTTACTATTCAAATTGACAGAAATAAATTCTTTATATAGATGAATCTTACTCAATTTAAATATCTTATTTAAGTTAAATTAAGGAAAGAATTACTTTAAATTGTTGTAATAAATTAATACATAAATTATGAAGGGCCAAGGGAAGGATTACCTTTCATACAAAACAAATATTGATAATAGAATATCTTAAGAACTTTCAAATTTGGTCCCAATGTCTTCCTTAGAGACTGTTTAACTGGACAAAATGTAAGACGGATAGGATCAGGGAGGATCATCCAATTAAATTGTTTAATATTTTAATTTTTGTGCAGCAAAGCGAACCGGGTAAAAGCTAATTTTAGATAATTATTAAATAGTGTAGAAAACGTAATAGACAACTACTGAAAAGTTACTTACATGTTTGTTGATCAGCTGATCTTCTATTTGCATTTTCATGAGTTTATGCAAAATATTCCATTAATTTCAATCATATAAATTAGAATGATTCCAACAAACCGAAAGTTTGTAACAAACTTACTTAGCATAATCGTAAGGCTTACAAAAGTGTTGCGATAATTGTTGTGAAACACTTCTTAACAAGAAGTTTATTAAGAAAATTGAACCCTTGCGGTAATGTTTTTAATTAAAATATACACAAAGCTTACATGGAAATAGCTTTTGAAACATGATTGAAGTAAACTTATTTTCGTAATATTTTTATAAGCTTAAAAGCTTAAATTGAAATAATAACTTTTTATTTTTTATATATTTTTGATTTTTTACAATTTATTTCTATTAATTTTTTTTGAATAGACAAATTGGAAGAATGATTTTGTAGGTTTTTTGTTTTATAAATTCGTCCTCACACAAAATGAACATAAGAGAATAATTACGAAGGAGACTATTTTTAATTTAAAAATTAATCCGAAAAGCTCGTTGGAATTTTTCTCAAATTATTTATTTTGGGTCTTTTATCGTTCTAAAATTTATTGCGATTCCTTACGGACAAAGTAATTTATTAAAATTGTCATTTTTTAAACACAGATTTTATATTTTTATTTTTAATATTTGAAATTACAGTCAAAAAAAAACGGGACTTTTTATACAAAAACACTTACAAAACTATTGCGAGCATTAATCTTTTACAATTACATTTGTAAATATTGTTATTCCAACAAGTATTATTACAAATACTGTTGCTATAGGAAACATTTTTAAAACATTATTTTAAAATTATTTATTATTTTGATTAAAATAAGGTTATAACAAGTATGCTTATGAAATGTTATCGCAAAATCTTTATAATAGGTTTATTTTAGGATATATTTACATATTGTTTATGGCTTGGTTTGTTGGATTCTATAAAATTATTCCCTTGTTTTGGAGCCACTATACCCAAATAATCAAACGAAGGGTGTATTGATCTTTAAACGATAAATATATTTTTTATATTATCTGAATATTATATTATTATTGTTATTATTATTATAATAATAATATATTATTATTATTATTATTATTATTATTATTATTAATAAAAACTCAGTTAACAATTATTAAATAAAGATAATACAAAAATCAAAAACGTTAAGTCGTGGACTCTCTTAAATGATCTGAAATGATCATGTTTGAATATAAATTCGATTTAATTGACAACAACAGATATTTTGCATATAAAACATACTTGATCAAATAATATAATATAATTATATATAATATTCCTCAATAAATAAATTAAAAAAACATGTGATGTTTTCGGAAACAGTAAAAATAAGTTTCATTTTTTTATAATCAAAATTAAAATTATTTTTATTTGAGGCTCAAGCTCATCCATAAATAATTTGTACAATTTGAATTTGTTTTATAATTATGTGTATGTATGTACATATGTATGTATGGATGTGCACTATCATTTATTATTGACAAAAAATTAAATGACTAAACCTTCAACTGTATGTGAAATAAAAATAAAAATTAAATTTATCAGTTTTGCGAATATTTGCCTCTTTTTTATGTATAAAGGAGCGTGTGCTCTCAAACACTCACTCAAACAGTGGGATCGTTTAGCTTGGGATGAGTTAATGATAAAGTTATCATCAAAATAAACAACAAAAACTTTAGGCTTGATCACGTTCTTGTTTGCTCTAAGTAACCCAGTAATTTGAATAAAATATTAAGTTAAATAAATCAAAATATTTTTTTTTCGGTAAAGGCGAATATAAAGTTCCCTACAACTATAAACTTTTAATAAAAATTTCATGAAAATATTGATAACTGTGATAAACAGTTACGATAAAAGTGACGATTTATATAACATAGTGGTTATAAAACTATATTTTGAGAAATAATTCTGTAACTTTTTAACCAAAACGCAATTCAATACGATTAATATCTTGAAATTGATTTGAAGATAACCAAACTCACAGATGGTTAAGTAGACTTGGGAGTGTCCTACCTACGTAATAAAAAATGTCATGAAACAATACATTGGGTGCTTTGGACGGTTCTTTGCAAATTCATCCGGAAAAGTTAATAAAAATTACAAAGTTTTAGAAAAGAACAGTATTATTTTCGGTTCAATTTTTTCCCACTTTTTCGAAAAAAAATAAACTCGAAATAAATAAAAAAAAAATACTCGAATTTGGTACCTTTTGGAATTTCAATTTATATCGTTAAAGTATCATATTATTGATTTTGGTAATTTTCCATTTTACCCATTTTTGATAGATAACTACTGAATTTTAGTTATCGATTTTACTCCACGAATTTCCAAAAATTCCATCACAGTACAAAAATTTAGCTTCAACCGTTTATACTGAGGAATGATGATCAGTATATTAGATTGATCAGCATATTATTTTTACATATATATGGACCATAGTTAGCCTTTAACAAACGATGCCTCTTTAAATTTTGTAGCGCGTACATGAAATTAATTACGATTCATTTTTTTGTAGGACTTTTCTTTTCTAACCAGTCATAAAATTTGTGATTATTTCATCAAAAAATTTTTTTCAGTTGATTAGAATATACACATGTATATTTTTGTATGTATATACATATATACGCATACACATATGTAGGTAAAAAATTTTGAGAATAAAAATGGACATTAAATTTTTAAAACCAATAAATTATAGAAGTGATTATTTTAATTATTTTTATTGTTAAAATAATTGTTATTTAAGAATTTGAGGAAAGGGGACAGTTTTGGATCTTACTATATCTTTTTATATCTATTAAAACTGTGCGATTTGAGAAACATTACCGATGGCGTTTGTTTATATGTTATGGTTTTGTTCTTAAATCTGTTATCGTTTCGATTTACCCATTTCCGTCAGTTTGTTGGATTCACTCTTACGCCCACATTGATATTAAGTTATTCCCCTAAGATGTTTCCTTTTTAAAACTAACGATAACGTTCTAATAGTAAAGAAGTTATAGAACGATATCGGAGACAACTTTAAAATTCTTATGTAAAACTTTTCTAATTGGATTCAATAAAATGTAATAGAAATATACATTTGTATTCAAAGTTGATACACCAAACAAAGTGTATAGCATATAGGTCGCAATTTTAAAGATTACTTTTTGTAAACGCTTATATTGATATGAAAGTAAAGCTTAAACAATTCTTCAATATGGACAATAATTCGGGTTGCATTACGTAATTAATATGAAGAATATCGATCTATATGTGATTATGGTTCCAATATAAAATTCTTTCCGGAATAGGAAACTGTTAAATAAAGATCAAGTCTGCTGTTATTTGGCATATAAATTTATAAATATAACGTATATTCTATAACGTCCATCCTAACCACTCTCGGTCTATCATCTTAATTTTTAACTTATAATACTACTTTCTATACTCTATTTTCTTTCAATTCTTCTTCTTTCTTTCACTGCTTTTAACTCTTCCATGGCAGTCTGATGACCTAACCTAAATGTCGGCTTTTATAGAGCCTGTTGTAAATAATGTTTCATTTGGCGCCACTGTATATTGCTTGCTATACCAAGAAATTTTTGGGAATTTTGACTGTTTTTGGGTCCTAAACGTTCATAAAAGCATCAGCAACATTAAATTTTTGACCAGAGAATTGCGAAAAATCTGTCACTTTTTGTCATCCATTATGCAGCAAGAATATTCTTTAAGAAAACTTGACTTCAATTACCTTGATCTGTTTGGCCTCTAAATTAAGCAGCGTTCTTGTCAGGAACTTTTTAAGCCTTGTATGTTTTTAAACCTGAATTTTCTTACCAAATAGTACGAGGACTGAGCTAACCCGTTTGTTTTTCTACCAGATGTGTTGGAAACTTTTTTGAAAATTAATATTATTTTTTGGTTAAGAAATTTCAGGTGGACCATTTTTGTTTTCTGAAATAGGTTTTTTTTCAACGAACAAGTTCTCCCGCTACCGTTTAATAACATTTTGAAGACAGATCTTTGAATGCTTGGCTAACTTGTTGTAGGACCAAATTGTGATTTGTTGATAATGTTTAATAATTTTAGTACGCACTTTCTGGTTCCTCATTTTAATTAGATTAAAAATACATTCATTAGTTTGAGATTAAATATAAAAATAAACATGCTTTACAAAGATAACATCGGTTTAAAGTAGTGTATTCGGCTTGAATAACTCTAAAACTATAAAGGATAACCTAGTCATTTAAGCGTATTTTTATAAAGATTTTTAAAGGACCATGTGCAAGATTTCTTTTGTTTCATATCATAAATGAATTATTAAAAAATCCTCATACCCAAAATGACCTTGACTTGGTGAGGCTTATTAACTGCCAAAACATATGGTTAACTTTTCTTAAATATCTCCAAGGGTTCAAAATTTATAGTGTGCGATCTTCATTTTCACATTAAGAAAAGATTCTAACTCTCGACTTTTTAAGTGAACAACAAATTTTTACAATATTTTTTTTACAAATAAAAATTGGAAAAAATAATGTCAAAAAAAAATTCTTATTTCTTTATTGTTCTTGTTGTTTAATTTTAAACTGCGCACGACGATTTTGTAAAAAAAAAATAAAAATAATTATCAATAAATTTGGACTTTGGTCCTACGATTAGAAGTGACGCATCACAATGCCACCATGAAAGCTTTTTTCATGTTCAGCGATATTTTTATATTCGTTTTATTGTTTCTTTTTTATACTTCATACAAGAGAATTTAGCCTTTCGAGGGTATATCTAAACACACATACTAAAAGAAAAATTTATCGATATGTGTACATGTGTATGTATGTGTATATAAAGTAAGTGTACAATTAGTAGAAATACTTAAAAAATAGTCGAAATAAAAGAAAAAAGGTTCTTGAGCAAAGCAACGCAATCAGCAACAAGTGAATTCAAGAACCCACAACAAGAGAGTATTTGTCTAATTAGTTTTTTTATAGAGATATGTATATGTGTGTATGTGTTTATATCTATGTAATTGGAATTGTATATCATTGAGTAATGTGATTGAGTGAGTGTGTGTTTATGGAATAAAACTCATTCACTCGCATTTTATACTCTACACCACTATAAATGGTGGGCGTATTATGCGTTTGTGCAGATATTTGTAATGGGCAGAATAAAAGTCCTACCACCACTTTTACCTTTTTTTACCGTTCGACAAGAATCGCACATTTATTTTCTTACAGTTTTTTAGGAATAAAACATATGGTGAATGAGTTTAAATAAATTTCAAAAAAATTTCAAAGGTTTCCTAAAAAAACACTATAAAAGAAGCCTGTCATTTCAAGCAGAAACTTGAGTGAAGAATATGCCTATTCAGCTTGTCTCAAACGAGCTAATCGTTGTGTTAATTCATCGACACGGATGGTCGAAGATTGTACACCACTAGGCAGTTTCATATTAAGTCCCAAACCTGTAAAGCTTGTTCGCAAACTACACTTTGCAGTTTTAAATGATATTTACACGTACTATTAGTTTGGCACGATGCTTATTGAAATTGGTTATGAAAGGTCCATTATTTCCTTTAGGTCCCATACAAATGTCCACCAGAAGGAGGTTTTTAGGCCATAAAATTCACGATTAAACCAAAAATAAGTTTTTTTATATTCTACAATGATGTGCCAAATTATACGAGGATCGCTATATTATTTCTCATAGGTCCCATATAATCATCCTTCCAAAAATCACCTTGAAACTCATAAATCGCACTTATACGTGTGTATTAAAAAATATTCATTCAAATTAAAATAATATAAACCGTTGTACAAAATTTTACGAAGGTCGGTCCATATTTTTTCTACCTTCAATATAAAAAACAACACATAAATTTCACATAAATGTTTTTATCTTAATAATACATTGCACACATAAGCATAAATAAGAAAACATATTATACGAGGGCTGTTTACAAATTTTTCTTAGCTCTCATTTAAAATCAACATTACAATTGCGTTGTAGGGTATTACGTAATTCGGCTTGACCGACTATAACATTTTTACTTGTTTTGTTTTTGTTTTAAATTTGTTTGTATGTAAACATGTCATATTTGCGACAAAACAAAATGATTATTTTATAGTTTTAGTGTTGATATCTTAAAAATAAAAACAAATAATAAAAAAATATAAATTTTTATATTGTTTTTTTTTATTCTTGAAATTAAAAAAAGAATTTATATTTCTTTGCTAACATTAGAAAGTGTTATGAATTTTTTTTGTTGTTAAACCAAATATTTTGCGGTCGAGTTCAAAAAGTAAAGAGCCGAAAACAGAGATTGACAAACTGTGGAATTTTTGACAGTTCATAACAATTTGAAACTTTAATTTGTTTCTTGAATATTACAGTATCTCCCTCCCTATGTGCTCTAAAATTTTAAGAAACAAAGGTTGCAGTTGCATGTCGGTAGAAAGGGGCAGATTCACCTTCAACATACAATGCAAATAATAGTTGTAAAAGTCTTAAAGTAAGAGTTTTAAAACTTTGTTCCAACTACTCCTTAATTTATGTGCTTTTGTGAACACATACCTTTTAGGGATTTAAATATCTTCACCGATAAGGAATAAGCAAATACTTAAACTTAGTATATGGAGAGTAACTCACAGCCCAGAATTTCAGATTTGAGACTATTTTATTCAAGAATGAACACTACCCTAATACACGGTTGAAAGGATTCTATGAAAATCAAACTTAGAGGACAGTATCATCAAAGGTTACCTTGATCGAATTATACAAATTTATGAGATGTTCCAACTCAATATCTGAGTGTCCTCGAGACCCAATCAAGTATGTAGCGTAGATATTCAATTGTTGCTTCATTTGGGCTTGTAATCAAGAACATGACCGATTTTTACATTTTCGCTAGAATTTAGCATTTTTTCGGCTAGGACGCAGGGAAGTGTTGCGCTGAGAGTGAATTTAATTCATGTATAGCAAAAATTAGTTTAGTTCTAAGCATTTTCTCAAAGAAGAACATGATTAGGACAATAATGAGAGGTAACCCTACAGAGCGAATATTAATTTTCGAACTTTTTAGAACTATTACAGCTAGAGAAATTACTTAGTTACCGATCTTAAGAACTTTTTAAAAAGTTATTAGAATCATGAGCCATACGGTTATTCCTTCTGGCCAAAACTCGCTAATGATTTTAGGGAAATAATGCTTTATATACATTTTTTCCTTCACATTTAACTTGTAGCAAGTTGCTATTTTGACATATGTTTTGTAATGTACGATTCTGAAATCTTTTCCATGGATTTAATACAAAACTGCATTAAAGTAACGATTATATAACACCGTTTTGTCAAACATCAACCCTAACCATCGATTTCTACTAAAAAGTTTGCCATCGTCACGATGCGCTACAATATATCCACTTATTATGCAACGGATTTCATTAAGGAATATTCATAAATAGTTCGCTCAGAAAAGATAAATAAAATTATGAAATCTACTCCATAATATATTGGAATGTTAATAACATGATGTTATCTATTTGGTGGTTAGTGTCACCTTATCAAAGATTCATCTGACAATAGCAGACATATTTCTAAATAATCTTTAAAAGGATTCAGTTCAAAATATTTTTAATTTTCAGAAATATAAAAGCGCAAAGTTCAGTTTTTCATGTATATTTCCGAATATCCATGATACCAAAGTAATCTTCTGCATTTCGCGGCTGTGTTATATATTATGAGCTATTGAAATCGGAATGAAAATTTGAAGAAGACAATCGATTTGCTCGATCGATAACCAGAATATTTGACTAGACACGAGTCTATAATATTCCATTAAGGCAATGATTGGTCACATTTCCAATGGATGGGAAGTTTTGGCTCCCTTAATTTGTGATACACAGCTTGCTCCTTGTGACTACTCACTTATTTTGATTGTTGAAGTATACCATTAGTGAAATACTCTTCACTTTAGAATATGCTATAAGAAATAAGCTTGATTCTCACCTCATTACACGAAAACATCTTTCAGCATGAAATCCAGATTCTCCAGAAAAATATGAATAAGAGTAGTGACTAATTTTTTACAATATTTTAAATAATGTCTCAACTCAATTTAATAAATAAAAACAAGTTTTATTAATATTTAAAAAGGTCGTTTTTTTTTCTAAAAATAAATTTATATTTTTAATTCTTTAAAATATTTAAAAACAATTAAAATTTTAATTAAGTAAATTTTTAGTCGTAAATTAAATTCAATTAAAAAGAAATTAAGTTTAAAAATTCTTCAAAGCGAATTCGAAAAAAAGTTTGTAAAACTCTGATATAAATTAAAAAAAGTAATTGTTACACATAAAAATTATTATCAAAATTATAATAAAATATTTTATAATTTGATATGGAAGGAACATTTCAATATTATAAAAATAATAATAATGAATTTTTTTAAATTTGTTAATTGTGGACTCTAGACTCTAATTAATTAAAATAGAGTTGCTGGCTGGATGATTTTATTAAGATTGTAGTTTCAACGTTTAAATTTAATCGAAACGACTCACTTCACAATGTCAGGCAGTAGAATTTTATTTAATCGTTTCATTTGCAATAAAATTTTTATTATTTTAATATTTTATTTAAAGTTGATTGTTGTTGATTTGTTTTTCTTGCTGTTGTTGTTGCTGCTGCTTTGGGATACTTTTTAAATAGAAAATCTATTAATTAATCATAATTGTATGTAGTAGTTAGTTATTAATTTTATACGAGGGTAAAGTGAAAAGTTATTAAAAGATAATTGGGAAAATTTTAAATAGAGAGTTTGCTTTTTAACTTAAAAATTTTATTGACTTGCGGCGAATTTTTTCAAATTTAGTCTCAAAAGTAAAGAAATTGGAAATATTATCAAATTTTTTACATTATCAGCAGAAGTTGAAGATGCCGAATCAGATAAGTACATAATTTTTACTTCGAAAGGATTAGAAAATTAAAATCATATTGAAAAACATCTGATAGAGGTATATCATGATTACTTCATGATATTTATGGCGAAATGCTAAAATCGACCAATGCAAAAAATATATAAGGTTCAAGACCGGAATATATTTAAAAATTAATCGGTAAAATACTCCAGAACGATACCACATCAAACATATTTTTATTAGTAATATACTGCAAACCTATACAGCTGATTTGGATCACAGTACCCGCTTTCAAAAGGAAGCATATTAGGCTTCTGGTGTGGATAATAACGGGATATTGTGTTTTGGAAGCCCATGCGGGAAAAATGGGTCTTGCCTACAAAAGCTTCTGTCGCAGTTGAATGACGAACAAGAAAAAGAAATTTTTTCATCTAATGTGTAGCTGTCCAGCACTTGGAGAACTTAGAAATAGCGTAATTAAAACCTTGCACTTAAAAAAGTTTTGATATGTAAACTATTGTTGAGATCTTTTTTTGTTTTCATTACCCATAGGGCTTCCACAAAGCATCCTCTTTTTATACGGTTTGCTAGTGTTGTTTTGCGTTTTCCCATGTAATATTGCGTTGACCTAGATATTGGAGTATCGAATATTTCCAGGTGTTTCTTGGCCGACCACAGCTTTTTTATTACACAGTTTTGGTTATATTGTGCCAGAATAGATAAATATTATACGCAAAATCCAATCCCTCTAGTTGAAGCGAAAGACTCCATGAGATTCTTCTTCTCTCTTGCTTATTATATCATCCAAATTCTCCGAAAACCGGTCAATGAACAGTTGAAGAGGAATATTGTTTAAGTCTAGGTTTTGTCTGAAATGGTTGGCTGACATTGCAGTAGTGAAGAACTGAGTGTTCAGCTTCCATGTACGTAGCTTTGATGATTCGTATTCTAATACTTTTCAATTTGTAGTTATTCTAAGGTTAATATATTTTTCTGTATCGAGAATAGTTTAATTTTGATTTAATTTCTTCTAGCAAAAATATTTCTTCTGGAGTTATTGCTATTACTCTCAGAAAGTTTCAAGTAAATTGGTCCAGGTGTTACGCCGTCTATAACTCACAACTAGAAACATAAACATTAACATTTATGTATTTAGTATGGATTACTTGGTGTAAAACAGATGTGCTCAACATAACCCGTGAGTAGTTATTGGAATTCCTTACCTGCCAGATAAGGCTTTAAATAAAATTTTTTTCACTCACACTGTTATAGTAAAGTAGTGGGTTTTGACCTCTGTAGTAAAATATTATTAATTTGCCTTGAGATGGTAGATAGGATCAGGGAAAATTACCTACCATGCAAAGAAGAAAGGGGAGATGCCTCTATATAGAATAATACCCGAATATCTAAGGAACTATTTCATCTACAGCTTTATTTAAAATGGTTTTACCGAAAAAATTTACATAGGACTGATTCATGGTTGGTGGGAGGTGGAAGAACTATTACAACGAAAATCATTCAATAGGTCTAAATACCCATTTCTTTATAGACGTCGTGATTTTTGAAATTGGTTTTGAGTCTAAAACGAAGTAGAATTTTCGTGCAGCAAAACACACCGCGTAAAAGTTAGAATTGTTTATATTAAATAAATAAAAGACACATTTTTTTAATTTTTACGATATTCAAATTTACAAAGTTACAAACGCTCGAAACAGTGAATAAGACAGGTTGTAGCTCATGAGTTCACCTATTCAATTCACCTGAATTGCAGTAAAAGCAAAGTCAACTATAATGTTTCCAATAAATAGGACTTTTCAATAACAAAGGAAACAGTCGTTCACTTCTTCAATTCGCCTGGATTGTAGCAAAAACATATAATTAATTTGCCGCATAATCAACTATCATTGTTTATATTTAAAAGGACTTTCCAATCATCCCTCGTATGAGCTGCAAAGTAATGAATATTGGGCGAAGAAAATAAAAAGTGTTGTTATACTTGTTGCTTTTGTTGCAATAACTGATATGAATTAAAAAGTAACAACAAATACAATATAACAAATAGCTAAGAAAATAATTCTACTACTACACATAAATAAATAATATACCCAAATACACACACACATTCAAACACATAATAAAACAATATAATGTCAAAAATTGAGTATACAATACTTTTTCTGTTTTGTTTATATGTTTTTACACGTTACGATCATGTTCAATCGTATATCAAATAATAGCAATAACAACAAAAAGTACAAGCAGCAATAACAACTAAGTATATACAATACAACAACAGTAGTAGTTGTGTATTATGAAGTAGTGGTGGTAGTAGATGAATTTGTTTTTTTTTTTTTTAAGTATAAACGACTACTTCCATGTTATTTGGTTTCGTTAAGAAATAGCAAAGTGTTTACTACACTCGATCGGTAAGGTTGGATTTTTTTTTGTATTTTTTTTAATTTGAGATCGTTTCATTCATTAAAACAAAAATATTCCTGCCTTAGTTTGTATATTTTTCTAATTTTTGGAATTCTGTTTGATTATTACAAATATTTGGAACGCGTTCGGTGTAAAATATTGTGATATATTTTCAAATAATTTAAACAATTTAAAATATAATTTATTTATAAAAAATAGATATAAATAAAGTGAGTTTATGTTGTAATTAAAAAATTGTTTATATATGACTTGATTAAGCCGCTACGTAATTATCGTTGTAATTGTGTTTTTATCCTTAAATGAAAGACTGTTTGTTGACATTTTGTTTGTTATTTATTTACTATTTTATGTGTGGGATAAAAAATGCGTGTATGTGTGTTTATGTACATTGAGTAAGAGAAAGAGAGAGAGTAAATACATGAGTGTTATGATGGAGGATGATGAGTTTGTTAAGATTCTGCAATGATTTTGTTTTTGTTTTTCTTTAATGTTTTGTTTGCTACCTGTTGTTTTTGTTATGATATTATCATATTTTTGTTAACATCACGAGTGAAATAAACATTTTTTATACAAAACACAAAATTTGGTCAAAATTATTTTAAAACCGGTTTTGAGTTGAAGTTGCCAATAACATGAAAAAATACATATAAAAACAAACTAAAATAAAAACATCAAACAAAATTATTACTCAAGACTAAAATATCCAGTTTATAGGTTCATTGTATTAAAAAAATTCTTCACAACTGTGGCCTGAAAATAACTAACAATAGAGCATCAGCGAAGTCGGAATACAGATCAAGCTAAAAATAAGTGTTAAAATGTTTAATATAAATAAAAAATATGCATTTTCAACAAAAACCCGTTTAAATCGCAAATCAGCTGTTTTATAATTTTTATTTTATAATTTTTGTTATATAAAGAAAAAAGAACTGAATTTAAAGACAAAAGTGTTGAATTATAAACAAAGAACGTGCATAATTTTATTTTTAAATCAGCAAATTATAACAAAAGAAATTTATTGTCAAATTGCAATTAAGTGAATAAAAAAGAAAGAAAGAAATAATAATCAATATGTTAAAATAAAAAAGTAATAATAAATAATAAAAATTGATAATATTTCTCTGTATAAACTTTGATTTCCTCACTTAAATATAAACAATCCAATATTTACAAAAGTGATTCAGTTCATAGCATAATTTACATACATTTTAATCAAAAAAATTACACCGTTTCCGCAAAGGAAATGATTTGAAATGTGAAAAATGAAAAATTACAAAAATGTTTTTAATATAAGAAAAATGTCATAGTTCTTTCTCAGGAGAAATAACCCGATAAGGAATTGACAAAATTGATATATGTACGTGCAACATAACACAAAAGTAAAACGGCGTTTTTAGTTTTTACCGTATCGGCTCAGATTCCCTAAATAAACTCTATAATTGAAAAGGATATGTAAATAAAAACAGTAAACAAAACAAGAAAATATTCACAATATTGTTGATTATTAAGAGTAGCTAGCACTAATTAATGAACGATCATCGGGTAGATAAATGTTCTAATTTGTGTGTAGTGGTGCAGTATATTGTGGAACTAATATTTACGTAGGATTTGTTCGTTTTAAAAGGACGTTTTCTTATAATATCAAGGTATATGTAATTAAGTGATCCTCATATAATTTGGCACATCATTTTAAAATAAATTAAAATTATTTGTGCCAAATGTTGTTAAAATTGCTGTACATTCTGGACTTATATATATTTCATTCGGTTTATGCTGAAAACACAGTGGTTCCCAAACTTTTTTTCGAAAAAAATTCGGACGAAGGGGCTCTTTTTAAAGAATTTTCGTAAAATTATTAATTATAAATCGACAAATAAGAATAAAATTAATTAAAATAAATTAATAATAATATCAAGAAACATGTACCTCATTACTCTTCTAAAAATCGGTTCAGTAGAAAAAAAGTTATAGCCAAAAATATTATTAATTTGATGCCTAATTCACATTCATTATTTTATGAGTTTGTGAGTGTATATGTGAGTTTTAATGTGGGTATAATGTACATGTACGAAACATTATTTATTCCTTAGGTATTTGTGGTTGAGGGTATCTCTAGGCCACCAGAAGCAAATCGAACGATTGCGGTTACGGCAGTTATAGAACAACCTCTTAGTAGAAACCCTCAATTTATAAATATAAGAATTATACAAAATATGAAAAAAAAACAAAAATTAAAAACGCAATTTTAGCATGGAAATGATTGAAATAATGAAAATTTTGGAGTAGAAAGCATTAAAATATACAATTTTCTCACGTCTATAACTTCATTTTTTATAATTTTGAAAGATTTCTTAACACTTTCTGCGCCAGACCTACTTTCTGTTTAAATTACGATGCATTATTATATTACACACTAAGCCAAGAGTTTTGTTGGCGTTCGTGTTGTATCTGTGTGACAACCGTAACTTTTGAATTCTGGAATACTGTTTGGTGACGATTTGTTGAATCCCTAAATATTAATTATTTTGGAATCCCCACAGTATCTCATTGCGATATTTTTATATATTTTTATAAAAACTGTAGTCCATCAGATGAGGTTTTTGTTAATACCATAATCCTTTTTTTCAAGCATCTATATGTGTTAAAATATTTTTAAAAATCAAAATGAAGACGAATTTTAAAAGTTTGGAGAACTTAAAATTTTTTGTTAATGAACAAAATATGTTAGCGAAATGAAAATGTTAGAAAGATTTTATAATGTCCCATCTCTTTATAACAAAAATTCAAGTAGCTTATTTTTTTTAATTTTCTTATAAAATTCTAATTATTATTACAATTTATTTAACTAATTATATTTTTTAAAAAATTTTTCGCTAATTTGTGATAAATAAAATTTATTATTTTAATCAATAATAAATACAAATATGACGAAATTATATAAATAAATAATCAAACAATAAAATTATTATAAAAAATGACTAATAAAATTTAAAATTTTTTATTTATTGATAAGATTCAAACGATAAATGGCTTGACAATTATGCGATTGAGTTCTCATATGATCAAGGTACATATTTATGGATTTTGAAAATATATATAATATAGAACTGAGAAAAAGTTATACAAAATTTTGGAAGTTAACATAATAATAAAACTTTATTTGTTCTTTAGAAAATTATTAATTAATACTGATGGTGATGCCTTGTTGTCTAGTAAAAATTGTATAAATATTTGCATTTAATATCAGTGTTAAAATGCAGCTGTTTTATTAAAATGAACTTACAATAGAAATCATAATGATGCAATTTGATAAGGATTTTTCTAGTTCTTGTACTTTGATCCCACTTAGTAAGATCAATTTTTAATGAAACCAGTTCTCTTAATAAAATGGCCTACAATTAATAATTTAAGAAAGGAATTTTTAATGCGAGATTAATATTGGGACTATCAAAAACGTTCAATTTCTTACCATAACTTACCGAATTTCAATTCTTTACATCAACACAAATTTTATAGTTTCAAAAATTTTCAACATTCTCGTTCGTTTTAATAATATCGCGATTCCAAAATAGATTTTCTTCATTTAAAAAAAAAATTGGATTCAACTGAATGCTCATTAATTTGAGTTTCTAACCGCTATTATGATAAGTCTGTTAAAACCTATTATATGATACCCTACACCCTTATAAATATGTAAAATTACGGACCCATCCTCGTGGAGTCTGATCATGTATAAATTTTTTTTTTAATTTGAAGTGATTTTCGGAATCGAGGGACGATTTGCTTGAAATTAGATATGTGGGTTGGGATGATTTTTGTTATATGAGGGCTATAGGAAATTATGGACTGATACTTCCATATTTTGCTAGGGTGTATTTGGTTGCATAGATTTTAAACATACATCAAATTACAATCATTTTTTTTAGACTTATGCGTATGAAGGGATTTTCGGAAGTGAGTTGTAGGTCGATCTTCTAGATATTAAACATGTAGATTTGTATAGATACAATATTTATTTTTAACATATTTCTTCATATTAGTGTGTTTTATAATTTAAGAAAACCATCCAAGATGACATTTAAATGGAAGCCATTTGGAATATTGTACCAAACATTATATTGGACAAAACATTGGACCAAACCAATTTCAATATTTTCCCTCCTTGACCGAAGTATTATAATAACAACATGTAACAAATTTCACCTCTAGAATGTTCATAGCGTTTACAAGGCCAGCCAGAAAGATAGACGATCGGACAATGTTAAATCGACTCAGAAAGTCCTTAATTTCATATTTTCTTTCTTATGATTTTATATAGAAGAATTGAAGAAAATTATTATTTAAAAATTGTGTTAATTTGATTTAAGAATGAAACTTTACTGACAATGAATAATTCAGATTTTGGATTTATTGTCAGTTTATAAATTGAAATATTTATAACAAGTTAATAGAATTTCTGACAAGTGATTGACAGTAATTAACACAAATTTAATTATTTTTATTAATATGATTTCCAGAGTCATTAGCACTTGATTCTGGTACAGTGGGTCAGGGTGATTCGTCATTATATATGTAATCATTTTATATGACTGTTTGTGGGATGTGTTTACATTCATTGACTTAGGTCCAGATTATCTATAATTCTTTGCAAAAGTACACTACTAAATGTCAATAAAATCAGTTCAGTAAATAAAAATTTATAGACCGATATCAGAGACAAATTTAAAATTGAAGTAAAGATTTTCTGATTTATGATTTTTCAAATATTTTGATTAATAAGTATTGAAACCTACAGCCTCTGCTTTGTTCACAAGTTTTACATGGGCCGCCAGACGTACGAACATGTATAAGTCGATTTAGAAAGAAATTCTTAGTCGAACGGATTGTTCGACTCAGAATCGGTTTCTGAGTAGATTTTACGATGTCCGTTCATCTGACTGTCTGGCTATCTATGTAAACGTTGGGAACGGTCTACTCCCAACGTGATATCTCGATTCAATTTCCTACATATAATTATTTTGGCTCCTGGACAAAACGTATTGATTTTGCAAAAATAAGTTTTATAATATTCTAAAAATAAAAAAATAATATTCTAAAAGTTACGACAGGATCGGTTTATAATTTCTTTTAGCTCCTATATAACCTCCTCAGAAAATAAGTTAGTGTCGTAAAAATGTAGTGCAAACTTAAGAATACATTATAAAATTAAATTATCGTAACTACTATTTAATACCAACATTGTTATGTAGGGAATTACATATTCGGACTTGACAGAATATAACATTCTAACTTGTTTTTCAATGAAATACAAAATTATATTTTGATATTTGATTTTATAAAAAATGTTCATCCAGAAGAGACCAATTTTGGCGGTCCACTCTTCGTCCTCTTTACTTACTAAGAACTTGTACTGTTTCAAATTGAAACAGTACAAGTTCCTTAAAAATTTCATCTAAAATTTCATTATAAATTTTTCTGTACTTTCAAAGTTACAAAAATATTCCAAAAAACGTTTTTGAACCACTGTGTGCTTTAGCGTCTAAATTAGTCACGTCTTTGTGCAGTTAAAATTCAAATTTGAACTTTGTTATTTGTGCTATTTTTAGGAAACAGTGTTAAATTATTTATTTTAATTAAATCAAACAGAAATCACAATAATAAATAATTTTTAAATAATAAATTATAATTTGACATAAGATTACAATTCAATGAGTAATTTTATTGTATTTTATTTTTTTTAACAAATAAAATATTATTAATTAATTACGAGCTGCATTAAAAGCAATAACAACAAATGAAAAAGATCAAGGTACAAAATATCAACAGAAGAAATAAACAATAAAATTTAAAGCTCCTTTTTTTCAACGGATTTTTAATCAGTAAAAGAAATTAAAAAAATACTCATACAGTATATCAAATAAATATTATACCTCTAAAAAAAGAAATGAAAAGATTTTATTATTCTAATTTTGAGACCTTGAAATTCAAGAAATATATACAGTATGTCATATAAGCATTTGAGCTTAACAAGAGTGAAATTAAGTTGTCTTTAAAGCTCCATTTTTTAACGTTTTTCAATCAATAAAAGAAATTATAAGATTTCGTTGCCCTAATTTTTGAGATCTTGAAATTGAAATTGAAGTGATGTAAATACAGTATGTCAAATAAGTTTTTTTTTATTAACAATAGAAGAAAGAAGAAGAATAAGTCTAAGATCTTAGAGTATCGATAGCTTTCAGGTGTTTATCAATAGCTTTCAAGTGCGGCTTCCTATTTGTATTCTTTCTGACAAAATTAGCAAAATGTCTGAGATCTTTATTTGAAGTAGAGGAGAGGTAGCCTCCAAATATAGTAAATGTTGATAATTGAATATCTAAAGAACTATAACAGTAATAATTCTCAAATTTGACCCAATCATTTCAAATATAGGACGGGTGAGATCCAGGGGAAAGGCACTTCCATACAAAGCAAATATTAATAATCGAATATCTTAAGCGGGTGTATTCAAATTGGTTCCAATTACTTTCCCAAGGATCTTCTTACTGGCCAAAAATGTAGAACGGATGGGGCCATTGGGTACCACCCACTTTGAATAGCTATTTCTATATAAAATTGTATCCGATAATAACCAAATTTATTTGCTTTAAATTTTGTGAATCCAACTAATACTTAAACGATTATGATCTAAATTCCAAAAAATTTTATGAATTATGTCCAGCTTTTCAAGGCAAAATATAACTTTTATGCTGTATGTAGATATACCCAAATATACTCATTTTTCTTTTAATTAACATCATTGGATGTACATAGTGTATCCGAATAATTTTTTTAGGTAAAGAGATATAGATCTATAGCATAGACATATTCATATTTTTTAACATGAAACCGTATTTGAAACTGGTGTTTTTAAAATCCTATTTTTCGAATAACTCGTAAACGGGTTTTCTTAAAATGTCGGTTTTTTAATACACTATTTGTACATTTACACATATTGACAATAACTTTTCAATAATTAATTCTTAATCTTTCTGTTTGTTTTTATTATTCAATTAATGACGTTTTGAGTTCAACTGACGTTTTTAATTAAAATATGACTTTTTGATGAGAACAATTTTGCAATCAAAACAAAACCATTTAAACTAAAACAAAATTTTATATAACGATTTTATCTTAACCAGATTTTTAAAATTTTACTTTTTTTGAAAAAGATTATTACACTGTGCAAAAAAGGTAAATGTCTTACAGTTATAATTTCAAAGTACAAAAACAATTACGGACACAGGTAGACAAAAACAATTAGGGCGGTAATTAAGTTTAAACATTAAATGTTGTTTTTGTAAATCGGTTGTTAGTTGATCTTCAAGACGACCTTTAAGAAAATGTCTGTTGAATTTTTAACAATTTAAATTTTAATTAATTCAAACTGTGAACTAAAACAATTGTGATGTGTCAGGCGATGTGACTAATTTTTTGTAACAATGACTCTACTTTTCGTCACAAGAGGTAAATGAGGGATGTGTTAAGTTAGCCTTTGTGTGTTTAACAGTAAAAAAGAATGTTACTTAAGAAAATATCGAAAATTTGTGCTGGTTCCATCAGCTGCCAAAACAAAAACTCCCGATTATATATTACAGATCAATGACAATCTTACAGTTTTATTATATATTTAACCACCAAAAGTGGTGAAGAGGGTATATTAACTTTGTCATTCCTTGTGTAATATTCCTGCATCAAAATTTAGCTATGTCCGTCTGCCTGTTGTTGGCACGCTCACATCCTCAACATTTAACAGAGCTCAAAGAAATCTAGCCTGGGTATTAAGCGAAGATTTGGCATATCCGAATGAAGCATTCTTACTTGTTTTTATTTAATTAATATCTATATGTAATATGTAAGAATGTTTAAGTCGATCAAGCCCAATACCCTACCCTACACCACAGTGTTGGTTATAAAAAGGAATAAACGACCCTCGTATAATTTTATGTTCTGATTTATTCCAAAGTGTGCAGTACATTTTGGTGGAACTAACATTTATTTGAAATTTTATGCGTTTTCAAATTAATTTTTGTGAGGGGTTAAATGCGAACTGCCTGAAATTATGGACCGACCTTTGAATAATTTTTCACATCGATTTTTGCTTTTATTTATCTTAATTTGGCAATACCAGCGTATATGTTAAATATCAAAATTAAATATTTGAAAGGCGGCTTGGAGGGAACCTATGATAAGCAATGGATCAATCAACTGTCGCACATTTTGGTTTATGAGATTAGAATATCATAAACCTTATTTGTTTTTAGGACCTTTAAGAGCTTAAAACCAATTTATCAAATAGTGATATAATTTGGTACTTTTCGCAAAATTCGAATGTTTATGTGCCTATTTTTGATACTATTTCGCAAATATTTTTTTATATTTATGAACAAAATGATTCAAATATTTTATTATTAAATAAAAATATAGTTATATATAGAATCACTTTCTGGGCCCGTCTGACTGGCTGTCCATGTAATCCTTCTGAACAAGATGCAGGTCTCAATTTTTTAGATACCTCGATAAAACTTGGCATTTGTCATTACTTTGACCAAATGAGGATGCCTATTGAAAGTGGTCCATTGTTTCACTCAGCCCCTATACAAAATTTGGAAATTTGGCCTAAATAAATCTAATAATATTCTATAATAATGTGCCAAATTATACGAGGATCGGTCCATTATTTCTCATAGGCCACATTAATTCAAAAAAAAAAAAAAAAAAATGAAGGGGTTTAATCTCATATATATACGGAAGTATTTTGATAAGAATTGGTCAAATTAAGATAAATATAAGCAAAAAATATAAGCAAAAATCTATGTACGAAATTTTACGAGGATCGGTGCATAATTTCATCCAGCTCCCGTATTATCTTCCTAGAAGAAGTCCTTTTAAAGCGCATAAATCATATATTAGTACCATAATAAGAGCGCAGTATCTCTTAAGCACAAATTAGAAAAATTATTTATACGAGGGTTGATCATAATTTTTTTAATAGCTACCATTAATAAACAACAATGTGGTGTAGGGTAATAAATAGTCGGGCTTGAGCGATTATAATTTTTACTTGTTTTAGAATGCTTTTTCTTAACTAGATCACAAAAGAATAGGAATTTAGTTTTCTGGAAAATCTAGAAGTTAAAACGTATTTTAATGTTATTTTCGATAAGGTTAGATGTATCTTGTATATTACATAATAAGGGACCATCCCCTTATTAAAGGGAGAACAACAAAACTGATGACTAAACATTTGCAATTAAATATTTAGAATAATAAATTTAAAATTAATTAGCAAACGTTTGCAAAACAAATTTATTTTGACGGAACAAACACTCAACATCAGCCGTTAACCCGGAGTTCATTTACCTTCCATCTCATAGTTTCAGTGAATGAACTAATTTTGAATGTAATTTTGTTATCAGTTATTAAATGCTTGTTCTAGCGATTATATTTATGAACTGATTTTTTACTTCCCTTTATTTTGTAAAAAGTAATTAAAAAAATAGGCACCGCTAATTAAAAAAATTAAAATTACAGATATTTTGTAAAATTTATAAGAATCTAGTAGGGACAAACTGATTCTGGTTTGTTTTAAAAATAAACTTTTTGTGGAAAATTGATCAGTTTGTCGTTATAGGTGATATAGGCCCAAAACAGATTTTTAAGTATATAGCCAACATTTGTTGGCTTATAATCAGGATAGATTCTATTTAATAAAGCTTTGCAAATGACTGTTCTCGTCAATAAACTCTTCTCTTCCTTTAAATAAAAAAATAATTAAAACATTTAAGAATGCTATATTCGACTGTGCCGAATCTTAAATACCCTCCACCACTATATTGAAGACAATTATCTATTTGTCTGAATTTCGATGGATTTGGTTCAAATATGGCCGATGATTGTCAAACTAGTTTCATATATTGAAGACAGTTTAAAAATGTTTATTGATATAATAGTTTTATAAGCTCAAATGCGCTTTATGGGAAGGGGTGTTATGTCCGGGAGCTAAAGTAAAATATGGACCGATATTGGTCTGATTGATAACATATATTCAATACAGTTAGAAAAATAATTGTGTCAGATATCAACAGAATTCGTCATTATTAATTAGCTTTATAAGATTAGGAAATGGGCCTTATATGGGAGCTTTAGTAATATATGGACCGAGATTGTCCAAATAATTAATTTATATTAAATACAATAAGTAAAATAATTGTTTCGTATTTCAATAGAATTGATTTTTATTTACCAGTTTTACTGTTTTTCGGAAAAGAGTCTTATAAGGGAGCTACAGCAAAATATGGACCAAGATTGTTCATACTAATAATATATATTAAAGATAGTTAGAAAAAACATTATGCCAAATTTCAAAAATTTTCGTTAATATTTAAAGTTTTATAATCCAAAAACCATATTCCTGGAAGGGGCGTAATATGGGAGCTAGGTCAAAAAATGACCCCAGCACAATTTTGTTTCTTTGGTTTTATTATTGTATTAAAATTGATCTATCTAAAAAAAATATTTATTATCTTAAAAATTGCGATCCATTTCAGACACAGATTTTGGGGTGTATTAAAATTTCACATATTTTCTCCGATAACTCTTTTTCTATTTCTTCGATTTTGATGCTTTTTTGTACGTTGATGCTATAGTTATATTTTTGTTAAAATCCAAAAAAAGTATACCCTCATAGTAGAGTATAAAATTAATAAAAATAAAATATCAGGGAAAGTGTTTACCCAAATGACCTCGGACTTGTTTCACATGCATTTAAGTTAAGAATTATTTTATAATTTTGAGGAAAAAAGTGTGCTCCGGAGGAAAATAATAGATTTTAAATTAAAAAATGTTGCCACCTTTTTTAAAAAATCATAAAACTCACATTTTCATTCCAAATCTCTATTTCAAATTAATATAAATATTTGCCAGATCCACGGTAAATTATTGGGAAATTATTGTTTGTAATTTCAAAAAGAATCCAAGCAATATTTTTCAGTTTTTATACCCTCCAACACCGCAAGTAGTGAAGAGTGTGTAACGCTAAGAGGGGATTATCTCAGACCCTATAATGTATATATGAGTCGATTTAATTATGTCTGTCGGTCTGGTCAGACTCTCCGCTTTAGATTCTGATTTAAGAAATTTTACAAATCTTCTTTTTAAATGGGTTTTTAACTTTAAGTACTGCGGTGACAAACCCAAGACCTGGAACCCATTATCAACTTTGTTGAATACATAAAATAATAAGTATACTTACTGGTAATAAGTTGCTTGGGTTTCGAACAATACTGTATATGTAAAATTATTTCTATCAATTCATAATATTTTGGGAATTTAAAAAAAATCATAACCGAGATGACCAAATCTGGAATTCCATTTCTCGATCCTGGGACATATTAAGAATTTGCGTGTGTTAACTGAAAAATACCTCAAGCACTTGCATGTTAACTTTTAACAAAACAAAGAGTAATCAGTTGTTCTAAAAGTATAGAATTATTTCCGTAAAACGTTTTGGGTCCACAGTACACTTGTAGCAAGACTGTTTAAAAACTATAATTAAAAATATAATAATATACTTTTAACAAATATTTGATCGGTTTCAATCAATTGCACTTTAATTGTATTCGGTTGAGTTTAATTGAATTGATAAGTGAATTGAAATAATACAAATAATCAAGTTTGTTAAATACTTAATATAAGCAAGTGTTTTACTAGTTTCTGATCTTTGATTTCTATTAATTAAAATCCAACGTCACTGACTGATTCCGGCAATAAATGACACACGTACTCACTACTTTAATATGATATTTTAAGTTATTCAAAATTACTGTTTCCAGGTGCATTTTGTCTTCAATTATAAAACTAAGAAATTTTCTAGTAATTGTATTAGTAATAATTAACAACTATTTAGCGGTAAATCTATAAATTTACTATTTTTTTTAATGAACTTTGAATCTTGATCATAAAAACTAAAACTGTTTTTTTTTCGCATTAATTCCCCTTCTAAGTCATTTTATTAATTTCAACATAAAACCCGTAAGTTACTGTGCAAATTTGGTTATGAACAAATTCCAGATATAATTACAAATCGGGTATAAAGATCGTTTGTGAAATTTTTCATCTTAAAGATAAAATAAAATGTATCTTTCAGTTACTAATTAATTAGTCTTAAATTACAACATGAACTAGTAACATGTATTAAGTTTAACATTAGAATTAAATTAGAGTTAAAAGTGATTGAAATTAACTCACTAAGTGTTCGTGTTTCAAGTGAATTTTAAAACAAAAATTCTTAAATCTGTTAGTTTGCAAATTTCTAGAGAATAATTAAAATTGTGACAATTTTGAAATGTTTGCAAAATTTTTATGACTTCGTTCAAAGTCAAGGTTGAGTTTATTTTTAAATTATTTTTTATTAGTTTTTTTATGGTTCATTTTGTGATTTTTTATTTTAAACAGTTTGTGTTTAAAGAGCGAATCTTGTATTCTTTTTTTTGTAGAAAAACCTTTAAATAATTAAAATTATTTACAAAATGTCTATATAAACATGTTGTAATAAGAGTAATTATGTTTTTAAAAATAACTGACAATTAGTGTTACTTTAATTAAATTTAAATTATATAGTAAAAACCTTATATTTATCAAGGTACGGTTTTTGACTCTTTTCTTGTTCTTCAAACTATCGAATCGTTCAAAGAGTTTAATTTTAATGTTTAAATAAAGAGTTTTATTTTTTATTGCTCTTTGTACAAAAATCAAAAAGATTAAAATCAAAAAAGAGCAAAATCCAAAAAAGAATTTTATAATGAATAATTCGCACAAATTATTTTGAAATCGTGTGTAGCAGTGAAAAATGTTATTTTTATTTTTTGTATGACTCTACAAACGTACTTATATATAAGGATGTGTTTCCTTTTATTGTATGAATTTTTAGGTGTTTTTGTTATTGCATTTTTTCAGTATAAAACAAAAGTAAGTTTTATTGCGGCAAGAAATTATTTTTATGTACTTGTGTATGTGCATTTTTTTTTATTTCTTTTCAACCATTTCGAAATTTTGAGGAGTAAAAAATTAACACCTTTTTTGCTCTTCGTTAAAAGAAAAATAAAATATTTTTCCGATTTTGCACAGAGCAAAATCGAAAGAATAAATATTAAAATTTTAATAGAAAAAAAGAGTTTTATTTTTTTATTTCCTCAAAGAAGAGTAAAAATAAAGATCGTCGTAATTTTTCTTGAAGATTAAAATTATCAAACCGTAGAACGGTTTTAAAGAATTTGACAACAGATTTCTGTCAAGATCTAAATAAAACTGTTGCTTTTTTAATAATATTAACATTTAATCTTAAATTAAATCGAATTGAATATTAAATATTTATTTGAAAGTAAAAGAATCGGCAAACTTTGTTTTCCAAAAAATTTCAAGAAAGAAAGAAAAGTTTTTGGGACCAAATTTGAGAACTATCGCTATTATAGTTCATTAGATATTCGATATTTGCCTTCCCCCTGGTCATATCCATCCTACATTTTCTCCAGTAAAGCAGTTCCTTGAGAAAGTAGTCGTGAACAAATTTGAGAACTCTCACTGATATAGTTCTTTAGATATTCGATTATCATTATTTGCTCTTTATGGGAGGTACTTTTTCCCCTGGTCCTATCGGAATTTTTTATAGCTTATAGTACTTTCGGGTATATTGGTATCATTCTGTAAAAATTTCATAAAATTTAATATTAAAAAATTTTATTTTTCACTGAAATGACCACCCTGTCATTATCAGGTCCTTCAGACAGAAAATACTTTTTGTGTAGTTACCTTCTATATAAAGCTATATAGTAAGAATAATTTTAGGATGACTTCAGCTTAACGATTTGAGATCTTAACAAAATAATTTAAATTTATTTTTTAAAATTAAACAATTTTGGTTAAGGGTTGTCGGCAGAACCTTGTTTCGAGTTCATCCGAATTTAGTTTACATCCATTCCATTCATCTTCATCTTTTGGAGAAAAAACATTCTTCTTAAGTTTCAATTCTTTTTCAAAGTTTCAACTTCAGTTTAATATAGACACTGAGATGGAAAAAGTTAGCCAAGTATTCAAAGATCTGTCATCAAACGGTTTTCAATGTTATTGATAGAAAAAATCTGGTTTAAGTAGAAGGAACGGTCCACATGATGTTTCCAAAGAAAAAAATAGAAAGCATTTTTAAAGAGCTCCCAATACATCCGGCAGGAGAGTATCCCGGTTAGCTCAGTGCTCGCACTGTTTGGTACAAAAAGTAATTTTTTTTTCAGTAAATTGACCACTCTGTTGTATCTCATACTCGGTTTGTATCTTATACACAAAAATTATGAGAACTATCTGCATGTAAAATTTTTAAAGTCATAAATTTAATTTTGGCGATTCTTTTCTTTCCCCCGAATCTATGAACTTGTTCTCTTCCAAATCAATGGGAAAAGAAAGTGTGAAATTTCTTTAAAAATTATTAAGTTGTTTCAAAATTAGACAATTATTTCGAAAAGAGTATTATTTGCAAAATAACGATTTCTATATTAAATTATACATCATTTGATAAAATTTTATTCACAATCAATTCATTTCAAACTTTCCAATAATGTATATATTTGCAAAATTTATAATTTTTTATTAATCTTCTTTATTTACAGCACAAAACCATATTTCGCCAGCCCTTAAAATAAGTTGTGGACTTCGATCATTTAGTCTATAAAGTAATTTTAAGTTGACACATGTTATCTGCCAGAGATCAATTTTTTTCCGGTACGGCGCCTTCATCGGCGGGTATTGGTTTAGGGGTGGAAGTAGTTAGTTCACCTCCACCGCCTGTATACAAATCTACAACTGTACCTTTGTTGTCATCAAATGGTCATCTAGATTATAAAAATGGTGGACGTACACCAGCAAATTCTCCAGTTGAAACAAAACCACCCACCATTAAATCCGAAATGGCTGAAAATAATGGACGTTTTTCGAATTTGCCCTCACGTGAACCCATCGATATGGAATTTAAGAATTTATCATTAACCGTGAAATTGGGTTTTAAAAGAGGTGAGTATTTTAATAATTAAGAAAATAAAATATTCAGAAATTAGTGTTAATTCCAAAAAGATTTTATCTTGGACTCTTCATATTCCTCTGATATTTTCTTTGTTTATTATTATTTTTTTTATTTTTTTAACTTAATTTAGATTAATTAAAATTTTTAATTATATCTATAAATACTTAATTAAAACACGTTTCATATCGATCATTAACGTCATTAAAGATTAAATTTAATTAAAGAAATTATATTCTCAAAACCTTGAACTTTAAAAAACTTATCATTAAAAATTTAACCCTTGTGTAGAAAAACTAAAATATTGAATAGAATTATATATCAAAAATATATTACTAATCATGGAATTAAAAATCACCCGATTTTATTATAAGGAAATTAGTGGGATATTTTATCGTTTAATGGGTTTTTTATCAAAAGTACAAATTCGAAAAAAATTAAATTCTTTGTTTTTTATTTTTATTTTACCACGTTATTTTTGTTTTAAATAATTAATATATAATTATGTTGTATATAGAAGAATCTCTAAATTGTAGCTAATAATACAAATTTCAAGAGTTATCTTATCGATGGAACTGTTAAGAAATTCCATCCATAACTAACTTAATGGCAGGTGGGGATCATAATTTTATTAACTTGAAATAAATTCGAATAATAACAAAAACAATACACATATTCGATCGTAGTGTATCTCAAGAACCTCTACACCAGTAACTCTCTACATATAACTATGTGAATAGAAAAAATATATATTTTCATCTGAAAACCGTACAGTTTTTTCAAATATATATTTCCAATCATAAACGAGTAAAAATGCTATACCGAATTTTTAATAAAAAGGGGATAACACTTCCCATGTCCTATCTAAAATTTTGTTATTCTTTAATATTTTGCTTTCTTTATGAGGGAAACCACTCACCGATGCTCTATCCAAGCGTAACGTTTTCAACTCATGGTAAAAGCAGACTTTCAAATTTAATTTAAATTGAATAAGCTGTTTAGTCATACTCGACGTTCAATTTTTTCTGTTTTAGTAGGTTGTTTCAAATATCGGTCTATCTCTTTTTTCTATTTGCCTATTTGGCGAATTTTAAACTTCTTAGGACAATAATGTAATTAGGACAAACTTCGCGGCAATTATAGTGGAAATGAATGTACTAACAAGAGACAAATGCACATAGCTTGATCAAATAAACTGTGCTACCACCATTTCCAAATATATCGTTCGACTTACAATCTTTCGAGAAGTTCGTTTATCCGTCTAACTGGTTGCGGGAATGTGGTTTTTAAGCTCATTAAATATAAAACGATTTATCCAAATTTTGTCACAAATAAGTGGTATGACCAAATTTAACGAAGATCGGTCCATTATTTCTCATATGTCCCATACAACCGCCCAAACATCACTTTTATCTTACTAATACGTTGGTATTGTAAGAATAAATAGTCAAATTAATATAATTATATAAACAAAAATCTATATACGAAATTTAACGTGGGTCGGTCCATAATTAAACACTGCTTCATGTGTGATCTTTGTAAATATCTTCAAACTGCAACAATCTGTTAAATAATTGTTTTAGAATCTTAGTGATTTCATCGTTAAACTCATTCCAGGATTTTCAATTTCAATAAAATGATTTAAAATCGCTAAAATCCCGTTGCTTGAAGGCTGGCAAATTGATCGCTAAGCATACACTCTGGGGATCGCGATTTATTATACTTTATACTTTCGTTATTGCTAATTATATACCAATGGAAACAGTTGAAGTCCAATGCTCGTTTGAACTGAATAGGCTCAAGCAAAAATCGGCTAAAATTTAAGAAACACTTTAGTACTTACTGCACGATCATGAAAATCGTTTTCTCTCTTCAGATATAAAAAATAGTCTGCAGATATTGAACGGTTCCTGACTGAAAAAGGGGAATTCGATGACACTGGCAACTCCACATCATCTCCACTCAATTCGAAGTTAACAGAATGTCAAAAAATGGGTTAACAAGCTTTTGAATTATAGAAAAATTGCATCACATATTAATATCTGGATATCACAGACTACTCACTATTGAAAGATTTAAAGCGACAATAATAAGAAAATCTCTTCTCCCTAAAGCAGATGGAGAAGATAAGGTGGAAAAGAAACGATATAGAAAAGGGAAATCTGTTTGTAATCCATTTAATTAATTTATTCACCTCAATTTTTGAACCTTTTGCTTTGAAGTTTAAGAGATCGACTTGGCTATTGATGATTTAAACTCTAAAAAACTTCCACAATCAGGATTGTATACAATACCATACCATATCCCGTGCTGAAAATGAAGAGAGATCTGAGTTTAAACCAAATCCTAGGCTGATTGGAGTAGGTAACCCTTTGGACAGTTCGCCAAATTTTTTTAATCTTCGATATTTTGGGACAGCGGTTCGTGGTCTTTAATTATAATTTTCTACACTGGTCTTACAAGCGTATATTTTTGGTACAAAAATCATACGCTTCTTTTCCTTTATAGTTTTTAAATCGGTACTTTCTAATTCAAGGAATTAAGTAACTAATTCTTTTCTTCCTTTCATATATCATATGTAAATCGGTCAATATAGTTATTCTGATCACTCTTAAATTAAATGGTTAGAATCTAATCCCGCTCATTCTTTCATTTACAGAAAACAAAGAAATTCTACACAATGTGTCGGGAAAATTCCCTGGCGGTCAATTAATTGCTATAATGGGTCCTTCTGGTGCTGGCAAATCAACTCTATTAGATGCTTTATCTGGTTTTAAAACAACGGGAGTAGATGGGTCCATATTGATCAATGGCAGACGAAGAGATTTAGGTTTATTTCAAAAATTTTACTAAACGAAAAAAGATCATTAATAAAATATATTTGATTTTAAATTATTACAGCTTCCTTTAGACGCATGTCCTGCTATATAACACAAGATGATCGTTTGCAGCCATTATTGACAGTTAATGAAAATATGCATATAGCAGCCGATCTCAAATTGGGTCCAAATGTTTCTTATGAAGAAAAAGAAGGAAGAGTAAGTTGTTGAGTTTAATTAATTAATAAATAAAATAATTTAAAGTTTAAATAATTTATTTATTGATTTTAGATTGAAGATATTTTATTGCTTTTGGGCCTTTATGATCACGATCAAACCATGACAAAACGTTTATCAGGTGGCCAAAAAAAGAGGCTCTCTATTGCCATGGAACTTATAAATAATCCAACTGTGATGTTTTTGGATGAACCTACTACGTATGTCTATACACGTTTAATTTTAATCATTTACTAATTTTATTATTTTTCTTATGCCAGAGGTCTTGATAGCAGCTCTTGCACCAAAGTTTTAGAATTATGTAAAAAACTTGCGCAACAGGGTCGTACTATTATTTGTACAATCCATCAACCCACTGCCAAATTATTTCAAATATTCGATCAGGTTTATGTTTTAGCCGCTGGTAATTGTGTCTATCAAGGTGGCACTGAAAGATTAGTGCCATTTTTACAAACCGTCGATTTACCCTGTCCCATGTATCACAATCCTGCGGATTATAGTAAGTTATACCCCTTTAATACCTCTGTTGGGGACTCTTATTAAAATTGTTTTTCTTGATTTCACTTTTACAGTCATTGAATTAGCCTGCGGCGAATATGGCCAAGATAAAGTTGAAACCCTTAATATCAGCTTCTGAAAATGGCAATTGTTTGACATGGTTCAATAATCCAGAGGGTGTTTTAAAGTCTGAAGAATTGATGCGTAAATATCCCATACCGAAAAAGTTCAAAAAACGTTCATTGGAGGATACAAGTTATTTGAATCAACTGTCGGTGCTAATGCACCGTGGTTATATTAAAGCAAAACGTGATACAACTTTAACCCATTTACGTATTGGTGTCAATATATTTGTGGCCATTATATTGGGTGCGGTATATGCCAATTCCGGTAAAGAGGGTTCTCGTGTGATAGACAATTATAATTTATTATTTGCGATATTAATTCATCATTCCATGACAACAATGATGTTGACCGTTTTAACATGTAAGTTTGGAAAATAATAATTTTCAGTGAGTGTTTTTTGGAAGTAAGGAGTGAGACTGAAAATTTGTTAACACTTTTGTGATTTTAAATGAAAAAAATGTATTGTATACACTGGTTCCATAAAAGTAAGTATTACTGTCTCTTATAACGACAGAGTGACCAATTTCCTGAAAAAAGTAATTTTTTAAAACAAGCTTTTTCCGATTTGGAATTTGGGAATAAAAAAGAGGAAATATTTCGATAGCCCTGTATTAAGTGCACATTAGTCCACATTATAATAAAATTTCATAATAAATTAAAGTAAAAATTTACTTTTAACAAGAGATTTCATCGAAATATTAAATCGACTATTTTCAGTCTCACTTCTTAGTTAAGATTTGACAAAGCCTTACGATATGGAAAAAATATTTTTATTATTTCTTTGTTTCTTTCCGTATTTCTTTGTAAAGTCCCCATTGAAATGTCCATTCTACTGAAGGAACACTTTAATCGTTGGTACTCCTTAAAAGCCTATTACACATCAATTACTTTACTTGATCTTCCCATATCGGTAAGTTTTAATTAAAAAATATGTTCCAAGACATTAATTCCACTTTTGTTCTTCACAGATTGTTGGTAGTTTATTGTTTACTGTGATTATTTATTTATGGAGTTATCAACCCATGGAATGGTTTAGATTTTGGATGTTCCTTGCCATAAGTATTCTTACCGTTTTTGTGGGCCAGAGTTTTGGTTTAATGATTGGTGCCTGGTTTGATGTAGTAAATGGTACCTTCTTGGCTCCTGTCTTAACCATACCCATGATGATGTTTGCCGGTTTTGGTGTAACATTACGTGATATGCCGGGCTATTTAAAATGGGGTAGTCATATATCATATTTACGTTATGGTTTGGAAGGATATGTTGGTGCTATTTATGGTGAAAATCGTGGTACTTTGGAGTGTGAGGAAGCTCCCTATTGTCATTATCGGTATGAGAAAATTATTCAGAACAAAAATATGGGAAGTAACAAATAATTATATTTATCATTCTTTTATTTCCAGTTATCCCCGTAAGTTCTTAGAGGAAATTACCATGCGTGGTGATCAGTTCTGGAATGATATTATCGCTTTGTGTATTATTGTTTTTATATTCAGAATAGCTGCATTTGTTATACTCAGAGCCAAAATAAAGTCAGTTAAATAATTTTTGTTTTTGTTTTTGAAATAATTATGAAATTCTGTTTAAATTTTTGTGCAATAATAATTAATGCAAAATGAAATTAAATTTATATATGTGAATGTATGTAATTTTGTATAGATTAAATTTGTTTTTTTTTTTGTACATTTTATTTTATTATTATAATTATAATTAATATTTTTTAGTATTAATATACATATACTTTTAAAATGTTTTATTATTAAATATTAAGTTTATATAAAAAATATAAAAATAAAAAAAAATCACAAAACAAAATTATTTAACATAATTCATTATAAGGAATGAGATCGAAAAAATCTTAACACGCGTTTTTCATAAAAACTTATACCCGAATATTCATTCTTAAACAAAGGAAAATGTTGTTCATCTGATTAAAATGAGTCCAAAAAAGGAGATTGACTGCCTATACGAGCAAAGTGCCAGAAAGCGCTGTAAAAACGTTAATGAAAGGGTTTCCGAAAAAGGTTCAAAATTTCACCACCAGTGATTTAAACTATCAAATAATTTTAATTAATTAAAAAAAACATATATGTTTGTTACGAATTTTTCGATCTCACTACTTACTCTAATGAATTCCAGCTTGACATAGAAAATTCGAATTTATATTCTAAAAGTCGTTTTGGATCCACTGGTAAGCACACAGGCTCCCTATTATCAGAAAACAATTAAAATATAAAAATGGACAATAACTCTCGTTTCTTATACTTATTAAAAAAAAATATATACATAGACTTACGGACAAAATTCACCGTCAGTTAAAGTTAATTAACAAACATTTATTCATATATAATTCATATATTATGATTTCCATTATTTTTAAGAATTTTCTGCAAACGTTTCTGTGTAGAATTTACTATTTTCTGTGTGGAATGATCAATTTTCTCCTATTCCTCTATTAATTTCTCTTTATGCATATTTTTAGACGTAATGTAATATTCTCGAATCTTTCTATGATGTCGGGTGTCTAAGGACGAGTTTTAAGAGTGTGAGGTGTGTTTTATATAATTCATATATGTAATGTATGTTAAATAAAAAATATTTTAAATAAACCATATTTTATGCATAATTAAAATATTTTTATGTATCATTTGTTTAATGGACGCAAAGGCTCTTCAACTTTACGTAAAGACAAGTGACGGTGACTTTTGTCCATCTGTATATGTAGCTAATGTGTATTTAAATAAGAAAAATTTTATATACTTTTCAAGAAAATAAATATTTAAAATTTTTTTAGCTGATTTCAGTTTTAGCACACGTTTTTGATAACGTCATAAGATGTTTTATTAAACGGGTTCATTTTAACTTATTTTGTTCATAAAAAAATTAACAAACTAAACAGAGTTCAAGCATGACTCCAATGAAAAAGTTTTAAATATGACCTTAATGAGTTTATATTTTAATTATTTTATTAAAGGTTAACTAACTTATATTTAGGTTAAGTTAACCGTTAATATTTAGTTAAATTATGTTAAAAGTTGTTTTTAAAAAATTGAAATTGAAAATGGAAAAGCTATTTATGAAATTATAACCAACTTTAAGTATCATCTTCGAAAATAGGTAATTTTACAATAATATTGCCAAGGGTATTGTGACCAGCAATTAGAATGAACCCCATCAGTTTATTCCTCTTCATTCCAAGAAATAAGATATTGTCCATTAAGCTTGTGTAATTACAATTGTCTGGTAGTCATCCCAATTCAGATGCGAATGAGGGACAATCGTAAAGTCCAATTTCCCTTCTATCACCAGTCGCGAAGAGTCTTAGGGCTCTTCTCCTCCCCCAGCTAAATCACCATCTCATAGCACCAGCATAGATTACGCAAAATGCATTAACGGCCGTATTCACTCAAATATCTCATGGTTTGAACCAGCAGAAACCATGCGAGCGTACGAACCTAGAGGCACTTCATTTATTTCATTTATGGCCTTTGACACGGTCAGCCATAAAGTTCTCTTTTAGGACTTCCTGCAGTCCTTTTTGCTGAACAACATGAAGAGATGGATCGTGAATTTTTTAAGTGGACGTCAGTCATTCGTAGCTTTTCGAGATCGAAAGTCAAAACTCCCTTAGAGTTAAGTAAGGTGTTCCACAGGGCGGCTTCCTGTCCTCACTCTTGTTTAATTTCTACCTCTCGAAACTCCCAACGTCTGCTCTAGGTTTTGACGTGATAACATATGCGGACGACTGTACAATAACGGCAACGGGCCATAGAGTTGGTGACCTATGCAGTTTGGTTAATGATTATCTCACCAAAATCCACAACTTCTTCACTATACATAACTTGAAACCAGCAACAGCAACACTCTTCACCACCTGGACAAAAGAGGTAAATACAAATTTAGGAATCGTAGCCGACAGAATTCAAATTCCGACTGTTAACCACCCGAAGACTTAAGGGGTTTCATTGACAGCCTATGTAGCTCATGCCACTGCATTAACGCAAAAACTGCGTGGTAGAAACAAGGTTCTCAAAGCACTAGCCGGCAGTAATTAGAGTATGGACAAAGAAACCTTTTAAGCTATTTACAAAACTATTGGCAGATTAGTGATAATTTATGCTGCTCCAGTGTGTTCTCCTTCGCTAAGTGATACGCAATGGAAAAATATTCAAAGAAAAATATTTTAAGAACTGTAACGGGCTGTATAGAAATGTCCTCAATACTACATCTACATGAGGAGACAAATGTCTCATCAGTTAAGTAATACAGTGAAATGCTTGGTAAACAGTTCCTTCTTTGATGTTATCGGAGGCATCTCCTAACTTTAGTATAACACAATTTGAGTCATGTCAGAAAAAATCTTCGAATATATGAACAGAGCATACAAAGGTTTGTGCATGAACCTTTTTATCGAGATTCATATATTAATTTATGAAATCTACAATAATTTACATTTACTTCCAGCAAACTAATGTTTGCTTTCCAATAAAGAACCGTTTGACAGGAATGCAATGCAGAATATAATTTTTTTCATTCATTAAGGTTATCCTTCCAATTCAGTGTGCTATACAAACGAATGCCAATTTTTTGCCGAGCTTGATAACCCAAGACTGACTCCATTTAATAAAAAACTGGTATTTTCAATCATCAATCATTCCTGCCCTATGCATTGCCTTACGATACTTTTAAACTTATTACATTGAAAGGTTACCAAAAGTTAAATTCAGAATTTCATTTCTCTTTCTTGTTTGGAAGATACCTACACAGAAAAAAATAAAAATTAATTTCAATTACAAAATTGTTTATATTAATTAATTTTTTGTTTGATTTTAATAATTATCTTAAATATTTCAATTAATTTTCATAATTATTTTAATTAACTTTCATGGCTGTTTGAATGACTGTTTTAAATTGTTTTAATTATTTCTTATATTAGTTCAATAATAGTTGCTATAATAATAAAGATTTTAATTAATTGTTTGTAATTTTTTATTGCGAACTTGAATAAAAGTTAAATACATAAATATATACATTATTATACATATATACTTAAAACTATGAGGAATGAATAATATAAACAGAGTTCTACCTTTCGATCCAATAAATAAGAGATATAAGTTTGCAACAAACAAGAATATATATCGGATGATATTGATGCCATCATATCACCAATAACCCTCATGAACCTCAAAAATACGGTTCATATTCGTCAACCCAGCTATATTTTAAAACCACAAAGATTGTCCTTAAAAATGTGGAAAACAATAATGGAATCTTTATAGATGAATAATAATAAAAATTTCTTTCATTATATTTAAAGTTCGCAGGCAATATTTTATGAAATCAACAATTTTATACACAATTAGCTTGCTGAGACCAACGATGATTCTGAAGCAGTTCCCTCTAGCTCCTGTAGGTTATAACCCCACTCGCATCAATTGGGGTTTCATGTTCCAATCATATGAAGGATATGTTTTGGTATTTTGCGTTATAAGCATATTTAACAACAATTTATATGTCTTATATAATTTTCACCACAGCAATTCATTAAAAATGTGATTGGAACTAAATGTTTTAACTGTAGCCATAATAATTCCACAGATAATAGAAAGCTAATATCTGCTTTGCATTGGGGCTGTTGGGATCATTCTGTGAAAATTTCAACAAAATCGGTACAGTAGTTTAGATATTAAAAGTCCTAAACAAACGAACAAATACAAAATCACAGATTCAATTTTATATATACAGATTATTTATATATAGTGCAAGATCTTAATTAGTTGAAATAAACATTCTTCCATATAATTTTTTATTTCAAATTGTATGATAACTTTAAAGTTACCATAGAACATCATGATATTAAGTTTATTTTAACAGGTACTCAATACAAATGTAACATTAATAGAATTTTTAAATACTTATTTCCACTTAAAGTCAAAAAATTTAAGATTTAATACTATTTCGAGCAGGTTCTTTCATGTCATCCTCCTTATTGTTTTTTAAACTCTTTAGAACATCGTCTAAACTTTGAGGATTGCCAGCGTCAAGAGAAGATAACTAAATAGAAAAAATTTTGGTATTGTGTACTTAAAAAAATATCCATTACTAATTAGTTAACTTACCACTATAACTTTGTGTCCCAAGGACTGTAATAGACGTATTTTTAATCTTAAAATTGACATTGGTTGTTTAGAGAATTTCAATGTTTGTGAAGGGGTCATAAACTCTAAAAATATTTCGCTAACCGACGATTTGGTGGCTTTAATATGTATGCCTGGTATATTAATACCATTAATAGGACAAACAAGATTTACGGATGATATACCTTCATGTTTTTTGAAATGATTGATAATATCTTGATAAGGTATATCTTGATTATCAGTTAAATATGAAGGAACTTTTTCTTTTAGGTTAAAGGCTTCATAACCTTTTATGACTGTAGAACACCAAGCGGGTTCTTCAATTTTTGCGGCTGATAATAAAACTGTAAGACGACTGTCCACTTTGGGTTGTTGACGTTTATTATTGGATTGCGACTTAAGTTGTACAGCAGCCTGTACAAGTTCTTTAGCTTTGTAGCCCAAAATCCATAGAGACAAACAAGCATCCACTAATTGATCGGTGAAATAATTAAACTCTTTACCATTTAGTTTTTCAATAAGACTATTTTCTATGGTACGTAATTGAATAGTTGTTAAATTACAATTTAATTGGGCACATGCCCACAAAAATGTAGCAATATCTTTGCCTCTTATGGTTTGGGAAATACTTTCGTTGTTATGACGAACAGGAGTCAATTGTTCTGTAAATGTTTCTATTATTTTGTCTGAACAATCTCTATTATCCCACAGATTTTCAGCTAGATAAGCAAATAAATGTACAAGTCCTTTAGGTTGGAATTGTAGCAGTTTTTCTGTACTTTGACAAAGTTTTGTGATATATTCACATACTAAGGGAGAACGTAAACGTTGTAAACGCATAGATTTAATGAAGTTTATCAAGAGGGCATCATTTCCATTTGAGGTATTAGAAATGTCCAGCACTTCCTTTAACAAACGCTGATTGAATTCTTCATTACTGATTCTATTAGATGTTTTATAAGCCGCATTACTTATTATGGCCAAATCCAAAGTACTTAACTCCTTTATATATTTAGGAAGGTAGGATTCCAAAAGTGTATTTAATAATTTATTAACATTAAATTTTGTTTGTTTTTTGCTTAGGCCCATATAAAAACAGATTTGTAAAAATTGTTCCTTGGGTTTGTACGCAGCATTATTAAACTCTTCGGCTAAACGTTGCATAGCATGACCATAAAAATCCAAACGTGTCATCCAATTTGGTATAAGAAACAAAAATGCATACAAAGTTCTTAATATTGTATCCGCACTCATTTCGTCTAGTTTATCCAAAGCAAATCCATCAAGTTCATTTAAGATCTGAGCAAATTTACCCGGATCAGCATTTGATCGATAGGTGAAGGCAAAAATTATAACATTTGCTATTTGGTCTTGGGAGGTTTTTTGTAATTCCTTCTGAAAATGTCTGATATCTGTTAATGGAAAATAATCAGAGTATTTCACTTGACTGGGAACTTGCTCACAAATCTTTTGTCTCTCTATGGCTACATGTTTGGCAAAACGTGTCAGTAAGGTACCGGCTTCATCCGACGTTTCATAGAGCACATCTTTTACACTAAAAGTTGCGTAATTTTGCAATGCCAAGATTCTGTAGGATTGTTTCAGTGGTTGACATCTCCATAATGTTTTTGTACAAAAACTTAACATGTTTTTATTTTATTTAAATTTATTTTCCTTTTTTATATAATTTAATAGTAAATTTTACTTAAATTACTTATCGAGTTATGCTTTTATGAGAATAAGAGACCAAAACAAATAATAAACGATAACATGTGGCGGCTATAAGTTTCAGCTGTTTTAAAAAGTCGTGTTATCTTTCATTCTCTTTCGTAAAATGTTGTAGGTTTCACGAATATTCGAATTTCATTTGTTCATCGTTTATACTTAATTGGTTTTTTAAATAATTGAATTTGCAAAAATACGTTAAAATCAAAAATTTAAAAAAGTAAAAAAAATTATTCAGAATTTAAAAATGTAAGTAGAGTCAAAAAAAAAACTGGAAGAGCTTAAAACTTCGAATATTTGCTCTTTTTATTCGAAAAAAGAAATTAACATTTGGAATTTAATAAAATCGAAAATAATTATGATATTTATTTATACCATCATCATTTAGTATATTCTATTATTATTGTCACAATATTTCTAAAGTTGTAATCACTAGCGAAGACTTTTGGACTCCTGTTTTTTACTCTTTAATTCTCTTTTAACAATAGCCCAATGCACATTATTGTTCTAGTACCACTCAAAGGCTTCTTTATTATAGTGACAGGTTACCAAGTCAGGAGAAAAGTTATAAAATTTTTTATTCTTATGAATGGAAGTAACCTTTTTTGTAATCATTCTTGATGTAAATTTCGGTATTTATAGAGCCTTTTGTAATACTTGATGGGCTTCTTTTGTCGCAAGTGCTATTGCATACCACAACAAGAATTTTTTGGTAAATTTGTACCACATTTGTATCCCAAACTTTTCTTTAACATAAAGTTGTTGACTAAGAAGTTGGGAAAATCTCCCAGTATATAAGTTTCCTCATCCATTATGCAGCAAGAATACTCTGAGCTAACCGTGCTTCTTTTCTACTGAATGTGCTGTGAGACCTTTTGAAAATTTATTTTATTTAGTAACATCATGTGGACCATTTCTATAACCGGACAAGTTCACCCAGTACTGTTTAATAACATTTAAAAACAGTTTGCCGGCATACCATATAATGTTTGACCAACCTCAACTAAGACCAAAATTGTTTGGCCATCTTTTTGGTTCAATCAATTGAGAAAATATTTATAATTTTAATACGCACGTTTTCTGGTCACTCATTTTAATCAGATCAACAATGTATTCATTTGTTTCATAATAAACATAATAACTGACATGTTTTACAAAGATTACTATCTTTCGAAAAAACAACGATCCTTCCTGTAGAGGAACATAATGAAATGCTAAGTAAGCAGTTTCTTCTAGGATATCATCGGAAAAACCATCCTAATTTCAATATTGCACATTAGGAATTATCACGAGGCATGTTAGAAAGGATATCAGTTGTAAAGCAGCTCTGGGTGAGTAAATACCTACCGCGTCATCGTCGTTATCTCTTAAAGGCGGTCAGGCTGTACTTATTTTGCTTGCGTTTGAGAGTTTTGGGTCTCGCTTTTACGCATTGGTTAATATTGAAGCGTCGCAAATCGGTATTCGTTTACCGTTATCCGGGGTTTCACTTCGGACCACATGCACTCGGTTTTAATTGGAATACTAGCCTTGAACGACATTCACAGCGACGACTCAAATTCCGCGGTTTCAAGTTATCGTTTAAATGTCGTGCTTGGAGGCCGCCCGCCGCCCGCCGCCCTTTGCACACAATGAACAGATTTTACAGCGATAAACAAGAGTAGTTCTGGCACAACTGAGATCGTGATGGAGCAACAGGTTTAATGTCTTCTGGTATTTGACCGTGCCATCCTAAACATATGTCTTGCCAAGGACCACATATACACGACATTTATTCAACTGCCAGTATTATCCAACCTCACTCAGTCCTGAAGATCTATGGACCCAGTCAATTGAGGCCTGGAGTTGAACAACAACATGAACTAAAATAAATAAAGATACTTATTCCTTCCAGCTGTTACAACGACAAAAAGATAACTTGATAAAAATATTCGGGTAAAAAGTTTAAATGAAAAACGTGTGTTCATATAACTAATGGACAAAATTCACCGTCAGGTAAAGTTAGTAAAAAAATGTTATTAATTGATAAAACTTTTTCGTCACATCCGGATCTATTTTTATATATTATATTATTATTATTATTGGCAGTAACGTGATCCTCTTGAACCCGTCTATCCAAAAAAATGCCTAATATTCAAGTAAATATTTTAATCCATTATCATTTATCCTTTATCAATAAATAATGGTTTTCCAACCCCTACCGCCGAGATTCAACTCCATAATGTGACTGAATGTGTTTTTTCTGCAAAGCCTCCCCTTCTTCTTCCATGACAAAATACGCCCGTGGGAACCAACCATAATAATATTATTTAAATAAAAATGATTTTAAACACCATAAATCTTACATACATTTTTACTAAACTCTGTTTTTATTTAAAATATACATATTTAACACTTTCCCAATGTTACTTCTTTAGTTAGTAAATCCATAAATTCATCTTTGGTATAGTTTTTGTTACGTCTAAATAGTTTATCCAAAAGTGCGGCTTTACATTTTCCAACTGACATTACCGAATGCCAATCATAGTAATTCGACGCCTTAATGGTCATAGGAGGATAAACTGGCTCATGAGGACACTGATAGTGTTGTTCATTTGCGAAATGTTTTTGAGATGAGGAATGTTCGTGTAAAAAAGAACAAATTGCACATTCAAAACTTTGGAATTGATTGTCACTGTACATGGACGATTTCCGACGAGAGAGTTCATTTAAGAGACGTTTATTTGTTATGGGTTCTAGCATATTGTATTTGTGATTTAAATAGGAATTATAAGCTCTATCATTTTTATCTAATACCCTTAAATAGTTTGCCAATTCCTGGGGGCTGCTAAATTTTGAGATGTCAATAAAAGATTTTTCATTAGGAGCCCAATCCTGAAAGGTGGAGCGGAAAGAATTGTTAAAGAAAATTAGTATTATAAACACTTTTATACTCACTTTTATACTAGGCGAACCAAAATAAAGGGGTATCGAACCAGCTATTAGAGGACGCCAGAATTTCTCTGTTATATAATCATCGCAAACACCATTTTCATATGCAATAATAAACTTATAACGAGCCATAAATTTTAATAATTGTGGATCATATAATTTATTCAAATAATCATTTTGTACTTTATGTAAACTTAAACGTGAGAAGAATACATAATTATTAAAAACGTATAAATTCAATATTTAAATTATTTTTCTTTGTATTACCTTTCTGGCCATTCTTTATTCTTTAAACAAGCACCATATGAATCCACACTGATATAGTTCATTAATTCTTTAACATAATCATCACGTCCGGACATTGTATCACAATCTGATTGCATAAACAATACAAGAGCTTGATCTTTATTTCTAGATTTCTCTCCAATTGGCACAGTATAGGCGGGAGTAGTTAAGTTATCAATATTTGGCAAATAATAAGTGGTTAAAGGTAAATCACTATGCCGACTAAAGGTAGAGGTAAAATTAAAATGTTGTAACCAATCATTGTATGACATAAATGCAATGTTTCTAGGAGATTCTTCATGCATAAGACCCCACAAATGATGAGGTTGACGCGGTAGGGGAAAATCATCAAAATTTACATCAGAACCATAAAATAGAATGGCCTTAAAGAAGAAATATTAATTAATTAAATTATTTATAATTTTCGCATATTAGGATATAATGGAACATATTACTATAAAAGCGTTTAATTTTTGTATTTGTTTTTTATAAACGTAAACGTGCATTCAACATTCAATTAATTTACACTTCGTTACAATTGGGACTACGAGTAATTTTGGATCTATTCTCTTAAATTTCATACACTACTTTGGTGTATCAATAACTTATCTGTAGTAGATTTTGTTAAAATCCTTTTTTATTTGGAACTTTTATGACTTTTATATGTTAAAGTGGACCGATCAACCAAGCGACAGCTATAGGGAAGAATTGTCGAATATAGCCTTGCTGTTACAACAGCAACCATCCACGAACCACCGTTGCTGGAGTTTCAGACAAGAAATGGACGATTAACAGTACTGTTAAACGTCCACTTTAGACCGAACTAAAGTTGAAAACTTGAGAAAAGTTGTTAAGGACCCCATTAGCTATTTGAATAAGATACCCTGCACTATTCTCTGTGTACTGCCTTATCATATGGATAAGCATACGAAAAGAAAGCACTCGAAGAACATTAATAGGTTTAAAAAATTCTATGCTATGGATAATCTTTGAGAACGCTTTATTAATCATTCGTAAGAGAGGTATTCCTGCTTTCGAAGCTAATCAACAATTCAATAAATTAAAAAGTAGCTCCGACCAGGCGCACTAGTCTGATCCCAAACCAGCTGAACCCTCTGCTTCAATACAAGAAGACAAGATGAGAATAGTCATCCTTGTGTTTAAAACCAGATAAACCATACTTCTCCGGGCTTGTCTGGTGAGTTTAAAAAGGAACTCACCAAACGAGCATGGGGAGCCTTTAAATATTCAAATATTGTAGATGATATATAACGGTAACTTTATTACATGTGTGTATATCTATGTGCTATAATAAATTGTCTAAATGAAATAGATTTACAAATTGATGTGCCGTAACAGCTATATGTATCAGTGTTTACATACTTACCTTAGCATTATCTATTTCATTTCTGTTCACAGTAAATTTACAAAAGTATTTGTCACACATTCGAGTTTCCGCATAGTCTCTCATCAAGGGTGTCCACCATATTACTAATGGTATGCCATTTGATCTTTGCCACTCCCGTTGTAGTTTCTTCTCCTGTCGATTTTGCAAAAGCTGGCCAAGTATAAAAACAATTAGGGCCAGCAGGATGATTAGAATCAATAACCTTTTCCATTTATTTACACTGATAGTTATCATTTTTGTACAAAATTTTTTAGGTGGGTTTAATAATCCTAAACACACTTAACTACATTATGTGCTGCATTGGAATGATATTTGTTTTTGAGATCGGTTATAGAATTACTCATACATCTGTATTATTTTTAGTATTTTTCAATTCAATAGATTTAGAATTTCTTATCATAAATTAAGAATAACTTATTTATTATGCTTTCGTTTGTTTTGATTGACAAATTCCTTTTCTTTTCTACGTTCTTTCCATATACATTTGCTTTTATCTAGTATTTTTGTTTGTGTGAAGATAGCAAGCGATGATATTTTTAAAATGTGGCAACACCAATAAAATAGGGGTTTGAAAAATAATAATAAAGTTTAAACATCTGATTTTTAATTAATTAAAAATTGATTTGTTGATTGTAAATGTTAATAATTTTAAATCGAACAAAATTTGGTACAACACTTAGGTTAGAAAGGTCTACAAAATGATATATTTAACAATTCAGGTTTCCTTTCTGGTGGAAATAGATTGTTTCTTTTTAAATTTGCTTACTTTAATTGAGCCTCACCTTAATAACAGATCCCGTAAATTCCCTCTGGAAGAATCAGTAGCCTCTATTGGAAGATACCTTGTGGCCAGTGCAGTTTACAGCACATTGATTCCCTAACCATTACTGTAAGGAGAGTAAGGAGTAAGATCAAATTAGTAACACACATTGTTCATTATAACTTTTAATCCAAGTATTATCATTTTCTTTTTTGATTATGTTATCCTTGTAAAAGATATCAGTTATTATGTTTAATGTCAATTAAATATTAGATATTGTTAATTTGATTAAAATAGGTGACAAGAGAAAAGTGCGTAAACAGTACCGGGAGAAATTATCCGCTGATACAAATTAAAAAAATGGTCCACATGATATTTCTAAAGCCAAAAAATAGTAAGCATTTCTGAAAGAGCTCACACACTAGTGAATGTTAAAAAATATAAATCGCTAAAAAGTTCATGACCGGACGCTGAGCCAAACAAATTAAACAGAAATAAAAGTCGAATAAAAAATATTCTTGCTTCATAATGGATTACGAAACATAACGTAAATAAATGCCGCTGTGCGAGGCCTTAACATTAACCAATGCGTAAGACGGAATCGCAAAACTCTCGAAAGCGAGAAAACGAAGAACAGCCTGACCGTCTGTAAAATAACGACGATGACGTGATAGGTACTTACTCACACCGAGGTCCTTTACCACTTAATTTGTTAAACTAGTGTTTTCTAATGATTTTTTAACTTTGTACGTTAAGCCATTTTTAATATTTAGATTAAAATTTTTAAAGTTGTGGCATTGCCACTTTTTTATTAAAGCTCACATCACACTTGTCAAAATATTTGCCATATCTATTATGTTTCATTCACAATAGTTGTATATAGTAGTTTATAATTGAATCAAAGGTTGCTTACACTACTTTAAGGAATTTTCTTTATATTTTAATAAACTAAGAAATGGCTAAAAGAGCGGCAGGTTTTGTGATATTTCGTCGTTTAAGGGATGAAATAGAATATTTATTACTGAAAGCCTCATATGGTGATTTTCATTGGAGTTCACCTAAAGGTCATGTTGATCCAGGTGAGGATGATTATACTACTGCTGTACGTGAAACGAGAGAGGAGGCCGGGTAGGTGCATTTTATATTAATGATAAGAGTGTAATAATTAGTTAGGACATATTAGTCTACATCATGGCATGAAATATTATGGACCGGCAATCGTAAAGTTCAATGTTATAATTTGTGCGTGTATAAAACGTGATTCAACACATTTGATTGTAACTGATCCCAATCACCTATGATGTTGTAGGATATAAAATTAACACTTCCACTTTATTAAAAACTTCTTTAACGCAAACAAAGAAAAAAACTTTAAAGCTAGTTTAATTTGTAGGAATTTATGTACTTGGGTATGTGAGAGGTAGGTTAGTAAACATTTCTTTGCTCTTAAAGTACATAAAAAAATGTTTAATAAATTTAGTCACAAAATTATCTTTCACTCAAAGCTAAAAGCAAAAAAATAACTTTCTTTTATGGACTAATATCATGGTTTCAAAAATAGCTTTAATCCCTTCTTCAAAATACATCCACATCTCGCTGAACTTTTTTACCAGAGTATTTTAATAATTATCCGACAACACCACCGCTTTAAATGAGTATGAGATTGCATTCTTCTTCAATACTTATTACCTTAGTTAAGCCTCAAAGCAATTTAATAATTTTTATATATCAAAATTTTTTTCTAGTTACACTGAAGACGACTTAATTATATACAAGGATAATCCAATTTCATTAAATTACAAAGTTAAAGGTGAACCCAAAATTGTAATTTACTGGTTGGCCGAATTAAAGGACCCTTCCAAAGAACCAGTTTTGTCGAGAGAACATACAGAGTTAAAGTGGTTAACTAAAGAGGCAGCCAAAGAAATAGTGGGTTATAAAGACAATCAGGAAATGATCGATAGATTTCATGATTTTATTTCAAAAAATGCAGCAAAATAAAAATGGGATGCCTTTACATAATTTTTTATTTATTTATTTGTTTATTATTATTTTTTAATATTTCTGCGAAATAATAAAAGTGACATTAAGAATTTGTAATGATTTTTTAAAGCAGTTAGAAATGTAAAAGAAGCTGTTTCGAATTAATCTGTGGTCAGCGCAGTGTATTGAATGTTTGCTACATCACTTATTAAAAATGAGTTGTAGTAAAAAAGTGCGTACGACGATTATTTAATATTTTCAGCATTCAAATGTTATTCAGCAGTATCGGGAGAACTTGTCCGTTGATAGAAAAACTGCTTGTGGTAGAATGAATGGTCCACCAGATGTTTCTAAAGACAAAAGAATGGAAAATATTTCTAAAAAGCTTTATAGCTTGTGTAGGTTTAAAAACATACAAGGTTCAAAAAGTTTCTACAGAGGAAATGTTGAAAGACAGTTTAAGATCCGAAAGCAATCTTAAAAAGTTATTTGTATGGCTAGCGATATGCAGTCGCGGCAAATAGCCATTCATTTAATACAAAATGCTGCTTCCATTCATATGACTTGTAAAAATGAAAGTACTATAAAAAAGTTTCTGAAAAATATTCAAATATTTTTTTCCTGGGTTTGAAAAAAATGAAATAATTCCAATCAGATAAAAAACAACTGTAAGTTCAGTGGTTTCGTTTTTATTAACATGAGTCTCAGTCCTTTTAAAAAAATTGATTCTTCCCCTGTTAAACTAACCGACATTAATTCTTTTATGCAAAAATACTTTCATAGAAAAGTTTTTGGGGAAAAATCTAAATCTTTCGCGGTAATAGATGATTTTTCAGTAATCTTAATTTTTTCCACAAAATATTTCAAACTCTTTAGTTTAAACCCATTGATTACAGATTCATTATTTTTAAAAATGTTAAATTTGGCAATCCTAACAGCTGATAATAAAAAGTGTCAACAAAATACTATTGTGAATGATAAAATATAAAAAATGTTGACATTTCACAAAATTATTGATTTTGAGTAAAATAAAAATTTCTGTCTACATCAAAATGAAAAAATTTATATAAAAAATTGGAAAATAATAATTAAAACAAAATGTTAAGGCAAGAAAATTTGGCAGCTAATTTTTGTGGCTTATTAGCCAGTCAGGGTTATACAGGTAAATGTAAAAAATTAGCTTAATACGATAAACAATACACTTCTTTATTCACTAGACAAAGCCATCGAATGGAGAGTATTAGGACAGGAACAGGATGGTTCTATGTTAGCCTCATGGCAATTTGAACTTTTAGAAACTAATGAGCGTGAAACATGTATTGGACATTTTAATGGTGTTAAAAAAACTTTGAAAATCTTATATCGTTTTAAAGAGCTTATAGAAGTTGTGCAAGCTACAGTCAATAGCACTTTAAGTTTGTTAACATATGTGGCCAAAAAACCCTGGGCTGAAGATAATGACAAGGATGAGAGTAAACAAGCGTTATTACATTATTTTGCTTATATAGTAGAAATACGTAGTGAGGGAAGTACTATTCAGCCATTTCTACTTAAAGAACCAAGTCGTCGCCAGGTCATGACACAATTTTTATGGCGTTCAGAGAATCGTTTTGATAAAGTATGGCAGGATAAGCTGTTGGTAATGACTCATGGACAAAGTAAGTAAAAATAAATTAAGAATCCTTTATATTGTCTCTTTATGTAATACTCATCTTTTCACTAGAGGGTGAAGTGGTTTTTAGCACGAAAATACTATAAATAAAAAACAATTAAAAAAAATTTATTTATTGAGTAGATTGAACGAGTTCGTGCGTCTATCTTTCCAGATGGCATTCTATGTAACCGTTGCAAATACTTTACAACATAAAATTTGAAACTATTCAGTCCAATATTTAAGGTAGTTTCCATACAAAACAATTATAATGTAATATCCGATTATATTCCGTATTTATTAGTGTCTAATATCTTTTAGCTTTTTATGACTGTTTTCCGCCTTTCAGATTGAAAGGCACATTATCTATTGTTTTTGATTCATTCGTTGTCACCGGTGACAATGATGCAATGTTTAGAGAGGACGCCCATCATTCTGTTAAACTCACGTTCGCATGGTTTTCATTTTATTTGGGTTGTCCTATTATATTTTCACAATCTTTTGTGTGGATCTAAAGCCCACTCTTTAATGCGTATGATTCATTCGATGATGTTCCTCTAGTGAGAAACATCATTCTGCTAAACTCATATTTTCCATGTTTAATTGGCTGCAATTTTTTGTTAATGTAAAATTTATAATAACATTCCTCAATTTCTTTCCTTATATTAATTGAGTATGTATTAATTTATCATTTTTTAGATATTCTTCAATTTACTTGCACTATAAAATCAAAAGATCCTATGGCAACAAATTTAGATTTTGCCCAAGATGACGCTTGGTATTTAGACACCTCTATATTGGTGTCAGAATGTTTGGCTAAAAGTTTTACATGGGCCCAATGGGATAGTGATAATCAAGCTCTCTATTATATCCACATGAAACCTAAAGCCAAAAGTATTAGTCTATTAGATCCTGACAATGAAAATGAGGTTACCGAAAATGTCATGAGTCCAACATTGTCGGCATTTCAGTTTAATGATAAATTGCCCACTGAAACTGTGGTAAGTACTCAGAAAAATTTTTAAAGATTGTATCTTAACATTATACATTTTTGACAGCTTAATATTCCCTTAAATTTGCCCAAACTACCAACAGGATCTTTTAATGAAGATGATCCCACCTATGAAGATGATGTTATGCCATTAAGGGTACATGACACTTCCTTAAATCTTATAATTTTGGCTGATCCTAGTGGCATGTTGTTTGTGTGTCATTATTATTTGTATCAACCAATACAACCGAAAAATGTAGATGAAAGTGAAACTCCTTCTGGGGGAAGTTCTACTGCAAGTTCATCTGCATCATCAGCAACAAATGCACGTAAAGTTGATGTACATTTTGCTTATTCTGTAACTTTGCTACATCATGGTTGTGTTGTGCATTGTGTTATGCCAGGCGTTCCATGGGAAAAAGCTCGTTTACTTAAACCTACATTTGCATTACATGGCTCTCATCATTTATTAGTATTTCAACCGGATCTTTTTGTACATCTATTAGATGTGGGTTTGACTCATGAACCTTGCTGTCATATTGTATGTCCGGCACATAATCGTAATCCTTTGACCCAACTGGTGCCCTGTCGCAAATGGGGTTCATTAGCTTATGATACAGCCACTTTAGATTTGGTATCTTTATCGGTACCACGTTCGCATTTAATTGAAGCTTTTCGCAATGATACATCTGTAGATAATCGTCTCAGTATTATTCATCATTTCTTGGTGCATTCTTCTAATGATCAGTTGGATGTTTTGTCAGAACTTTTAAGTATTATAATGGAACGTCCTTTGTCTTTGGATACAGTGGCACTATTAAAAGAGTCTCTAGTTGCTGGTAGTTATGCAGCAGCTTTACGTGGTTTGCCTTCAGAGGCTTTGGCAATGTGTAAATTTCTCCCTTTGACCACTGCAGATGCTACAAAACCAATACAAGCTCGTGTAGCTGATATAAGTGTTGGTATATCGCATGAAAGCTTGTATAATACCAGTATGATGTTGTTATCGCCACAACAAAGACTTTCGCCTTACAAGGCAGACATTTGGACACGCTTATGGGAACATTTAAATGAAGCCGGACAAAAAGAAAATTCCAATTGTTCTAGTCGACGTTTTACAGTGGAACAAGTTAGTGAAAAATTAATGTTTTCTTTGGCTTGTTATCAACCCGAGGCTCTGTCACGTTGCACTACACCACAAACGCCCAGTACGGGAGGGAATACTTTGAATGACTTTTCCTCCGCCAGTCGTCGTAATTGCAATGAAGTTATGCCTTTCATAGAAATGGAATCTTGTACGGCCACTAAGCAAGAACATGTCATGTCAGTGGTAAGTTTTTCATGAAAGAGTTTTCTTTGTTAAATAGTAATAAAATCTTAAACAGACTTTAAGAGAATTAAGTGTACATTTGGTTAAAAATTCTTCTAAACCGAATACCGGCTTTCGTTGGCTCAAAGAGACATTCTTTGAAAGATCCCAAGCTCCAGCCCATGTACATGCTGTGGCCTCACAATACGTCACCTCACAACTGGACCTTTCACGTTCTCTTTGCTCTTTAGTATGCAGAGCCGCAGGTTTAGATGCTCGACATGAAACAGCTAGAGGTTTTCAATTGATGTAAGTTTTATTTAATAATTTACTTTTTAAATGTTAACAATATTATAATTTCAGTGATCAAATGAGTAATGGCCAGCAATATTCATTGTTTTTGATATTGGAACGTTATTGTTTAGCTGTAGATTCTATAGCTTTCCCTTTACCACAAGGTTTCGCATCATTTTTCACTTATTTGGGTTATCGTGCTCTATCATTTGATATGTTTTTGCAATATGTTCAAAATCATGTTTTTGAGTTACAAGTTGATGTCATGAAAACTATTATTAATGGTATGATATTTTTGCTTTAGTCTGTTAAGAAATAACAATTAATTGTTTGTCTATTCTATAGATATAGATGATTCTAAGGAGGGCATTGAAAAGAAATTATCTTTATTATCTGCTTTACCTAAACAGCGTGCCCAACGTTTATTAAAGAATTGGCATCATCCAGAAAGTTTAATGATACGTGGACGAGAACATGCTGCCAATATATTATCGGGTAATCCGGTACAGCAACGTAAGAATAGTGTTTGTAATGCTAATACACAAGTACGTTCAAATGTTCGAAGTGGTAAGTAAGAATTAGTAATATTTTTATTGAATTTGCTGCAAGTTTATTATTACTATTTTTTTCATAAAAAACTCATAAATTAATAATAATAATTAAACAGATATATGCAAATGTGATAATAAATTTATAATTAAGAAAATCATGGGCATACAAACTCTTAATTTAATAATTAAGCATTAGGATATGACGTTACACTGTCGTTAATACGATAATTGGATATCCGCTTCGAAACGACCTGAATTAACCTTTGCCAAAAGTTTTCAAGTCAGCAATATAAATCAGAAAAGTCTCCCAGAAAAGAACTACTATTCAGAAGTATTCAATTTGAGTAATCGCTCATTCGACAATCTGATCTCCAATTCTGAGTGACCTTACTACCAATCGGCGAAAGATAATCATTTCGGTTACAGTTTGTTGGAGTTCCGTCAATAGGGAAACGAAACAATTAGGACAATTTTCTAAGCTAAAGTCACTATGAACTACATCTCAAAAGGCCCAAGTTTACTATGGTTCTTGTCCTTTGTAAATTTTTTATTTTATTAAGTATCATGCAATCAATATATATTTCAATCTCAGATACTCTTTTCAGGATGAAATTTTACGTTTATGATGACTTACAGATGTACACTGGTGCATATTCCTATAAAAGCACTTAACTTTTTTCAAATTAGATAAAATGAAACAAGTGAGTTTTACCGTCATTTCTAATGGTATTTTCCTATAAACACACTTAAATTTATCAGTCTCTGAAGCATTATTAACAATCTGTTTGTTATTACCTTGAAAATATGGTCGGGCATTGATTTCTTAAGAAAATTGTAATAAACTGCCCCCCTATACTTGCTTTATTTTGAGTTTTATTTTTTTAACTTCTACTTTCATTTTGTGCATTATTTGAATAAACTACGGGCCATGTATCACCACAATATTTACAATGGAGTTAAGTCCGGTAATACTGTGTTCGTTAAACCATGGTTTAGACTGCCTTGAAACATGTACCGCAGCATTATTTTCATTTTTATTCCATCAAGAAGAGAAGAACTTCTTCCAATAATTCGTTATAAATTATGGTATTCATTTTTGTTGTCAATAGCAGAAAATGCTGCCACTACCGAAATTACTTTTTGGCAACCAAACATCGTTTGATCTGTCATTTTGCTCGTTGCACTTTTTGGGAAATTTTGATTGATTTTACATTCTAACATTTCTTCTAAATTCCTTTAAGCTTACGCAAATAAAAAATTTTTGGCCAGGAACTTGCGAAAATTCTGTCTGAACATAATTTTCGTCCTTCACTATACAGCAAAAATAATTTTTTAGAAAATATTTTTTCGTGCCTTGTTTTTGGTCAGGATATTTTTGAACCTTATATGTTCAAAAACTGGCAACTTTTAAAAAGTTTACTTGACAAAAAATAATACTTGAGTTAAAAGTTTTAATGAAAAACATAAGTTAAGAAATTTTCGATCTCACTCCTTGATACGTTCTTTCAGACTATCGAAATATTGATTCACTTCAAATATTTGATATATTCTGTTGTTTATGACACCAACAAATTGACATAAAAACAGTACTACTTATAGCCTTTTTCACATCGATTACATATGTGTACTATGAAAACCGGGCACATATTTAATAGCATAAATATTGTAAACAATAAACCAAATTCCGGTTAAAAGTTTAATCTTGCATTTTAAAGGACAAAGTCGCGTATGTAAAATATATAAATTTATTATCACATTATTTAATATGATTCCACTTTTTAGTTGTCATTAATTTTTTACATTTTTTTCATTTATTTATTTATTTATTTTCATTTAGATATTAAAAATGCACCTTCATTTGTGTGTCATTTAATACTTCTTTTAATGGTTGTAGCATTTTTAGTTGCTTTAGGAATTTCCATTATATCGATTATATTCAAATATGATAAAGAAATGTTATTTAGTACATAACTTCATAAGACCATTACATTTCACATGGTAAGATTTGTATGAAATCTCCAAGAGAATTGTGTTGTCTGTAAATTTGAAATGGTCTTTGTCTTTGTGATATGTTGTAGATATCATTTCATGTTATTTATTCTACAATTTTTTAAGTCTAAAAAATAGTAATTTTGTTTATTTGTTTCATTTAGGCATTGCTGCTGAAAAACTCTCACCATTGGATTCATTTTTGGATCTTCTGACTGCCAAAGCTAGTCTTAATGAATTGGATTATAATTTACTTATCGAAACTACAGTGTCATCCATGGATCATTTGAATATTAATTAATGATCCAATGTGCCATTTGTTCCATTTCTACTTAATGTGCTAAAAAATTAATTATTATTAAAACAATAATATTAAGCCATAGTATTCATTAGCATTTAAAATAACTACTTAATACATTTTTGTCGGGAAATATATATGTATTTTTGTTTATATATGTTTATAACGTTAGAGGCTATTTGATAATGTTTATTATTATTTTCATGTTAAATAAATAAGAACATTCATTTTTTCTGCAATTATTTAATATTTTTTATAGTTTAAATTAATTTTAAGAACTTAGTTATTTTTGGTAATAATGTATTTCATTTTGATACATTTATTAAAATTATTATATTGATTCACAGTAGCAATTTAAATAAAAAATATTTTCCAAAATATAAAAATATCATGTGAATGTTTTTTATAATACATGTATGTTCGTGCCTTGAAAAAACCAACGGAAATTATTCCTGTTTATTTCCGGTGTCGGATATTGTAGCAAAACCAACAGGGTACTACATATTTTTATATACAAACTAAGGACTGAGATCGTAAAATTAACATTAACGTTTTTCGTTAATATTTTTAACCCAAGTATTATTTGATATTTTTATACCCTACACCTACAGGTGGTTGGGGTATTATGCGTTTGTGCTGATGTTTGTAACATATAGAAAAAATAGTGTTATCCCCACCTTTAAGTATATTGTTCAGAATCATTTTCTGAGTTGATTTAATGATGTTCGTTCGCTCATTGGTCATATTCGGTACAATATTTCAGGTACCTCCCATACAAATGCTCGTCCAGAATAGGGTTTTTAAGGTAATAAAAGTCCTAAGTACAAAACGATTTGAATGAAATTTGGCGCAAGTAAGTCTAATAATATTATTAAACGATGTGCCAAAATATGCGATGGTCTCCATACATTATACAAATTGAGATAAATATAAGAAACAATCGATGTGCAAAATTATACGGATCGGCTCGAAATTTCTTCTAGCTCTCATATAAGCCTCCAGTAAAATTCATTTTAAAACACATAAATTTCACAAAAATGTTTGTAACGCACAAAAAAATAAAGAATAACTTCTGAGTCGATTTTACGATGTCCGCCCGTCTGACCGGCTGGCTAATTGTCTTAGTGGCTGTCTGTCCATGTAAACGTTCTGAACATTCTACAGTTTGCATTTTTGTAACATCTTGAAATTTGGTTCGTGTGATTAATTTTATTCGGACCAATATTTTGGATAACTTCAATACAAATGTCCTCCCGAAAAGAGGTCCTTATAGGCCCCATATAAGTCCTCTTCTAAATATCACTTTGAAGTTGATTAATCTCACATATACGTTGGAGTTGGTCAAATTGGTCAAATTAAGATAAACATAAGAAAACTATATTTAAATATTCTAGTTCCCATTTAATCCCCCAGAAAAATTCATTTAAAACGTAAAATTTACGTAAATGTTAGTTTTACAATGATGTACTGCAAAGTAAAGAATAAATCATGTAATAAAAAATAAACCATTTATAACCAACATTGTGGTGTAGGGTATTACATAGTCGGACTTGATCAAGGAAGTAATGGATCGATCATAAAAAATTTCAGCAGGATTTTTTCGGCTGCATAGATTTTAACCATACGAAATATCATCATAACGCAAACTTTAAAGAGAATTTCAGAAGTGTGTCAGTATGGGAGTTACTACGATCTTCTTGAAAATTTGCTTATAGATTTGGACTGATGCAAGACCTTTTGCGACATATTTAATTTAAATATATTAATATTACAAACATCACCATCAGCACTTATGGTGGTGTAGGATATAAAGAGTGCTTCCCCAAATATTAGTTACAGAATACTATTTCATCTAGAATTTTTAAATTTAGCATTTTCCCAGTAAACATTTGTAATCAAAACATCTTTTTGTGCTCTTCAATTATATTTTAACAAGAACTCATTATCTTTCCACTGGCTTTAGCTCCGGTTAGTTTGGAGGATTTGGCTCTCTTGATATAAATACCACATTGTTGTTATTGTACCACTTAAGACAAAAATAAGTGGACACATAATAAAGACGTATGAATGGAAGTAGTCCGTTGTAACCAAATGATTGGCCTTTTTACCGCAACTGGATATTGTTCGTCATATCATTGCTTTTTGACCGGGAAGTTGCGAAAAATCTGACAGAACATACGTTTCCCCATCCATTGTGCAGCAAACAAATGTTTTTAGACAACTTTAATTTCTGTACTCTGTTTTTGGTCTCTAAATTTTTACCAGCGTTCCCTTTTATATGTTTAAACCTGCATTATCTTAAGCTTTTGGAAGCAAATAGTTAACCTTGATTTTAGAAACATAATGTTGACCATTTTTTCAACCGAATCAGGTTCTTTGGATCATCGAATATTTACAGAAAATTTTCAAATTTAGTGCCAATAATTTTTTCAAGGATCAGGGGAAGATGTAGCCTCCATACAAGGAAAATGTTGTTAATCGAATATCTAAAGAATCACTACATCGATAATTAATTTTTCCAAGTAACTGTTTTACTGTACAGAATGAAAGGCGGATAGGATCATGGAGAGAGGTGTGCCCATACAAAGAAAACGTTGATTATCGAATATCTAAAGAACTATAACAGCAATAGTTCTCAAATTCGACACCAATCACCGATCAAAGTATTCAAATTTTGGATATATCGCAATAAAACTTAGTGCGTGTCATTTTTTGGCCCAAGGGCTATGCTTATTGAAATTAGTGATAATAGGGCCATTATTTCACCTAGCATAGCTGTTACCCAATGGGGTTTTAATGCCATAAAAGTGCTGAATATTATGCGATTTTAACGAAATAATTAATCTGATAATATTATAAAATGATGTACCAAATTATACGAGAATCGGATCAATATTTCTTATAGCTCCCATACAATGTCCTTTAAAAAAACAACATGAAGGGCATAAATCTCACACATGCGTTGGCATTGATATAAAAGTTGGTTAAATTAAGATTAATATAAGCAAAAATCGATGTACGAAATTTTACGAGGATCGGTCCATAATTTCCTCTAGCTCCCTTATTACCATCCCCAAAAAAAATCCTTTTAAAGCGCACAAATCCAACATATGTATTAGTGTCTTTAAAGCACAAATTAAAAAATATATTTATACGAGGGTCTATCATTAATTCTTGATAGCCACCATTAAAAACCAACAATGTGATGTTATAAATAGACGGGCTTGACCGACTATAGCTTTTACTTGTTTATTCAACACTTCCCTTTTTTGTTTGTGCTGCTATGTTACACTCATTTTGTTATGTATAACAGTTCAAAGGTAAAACCTTAGTTACTGCTATAAAATTTAAAGTAAGAATCCCCTGTTTAACTGTTATATTCACAGGGGGAATGTAATATAACACTACAGATAATAAAGGGGAAGTGTTTTTTAAATACTCTTAACATCCACAAATGATTTATCCAGTTTTTATAACTGTTATACAAAGGGGAAATTTGTTTACACATCCACTTTTATAAAAATGGGAAGGAAATATTTCTACTTTTTCATGTTAAATATTTACAAAAGATGGCGGTAAGAGTATTACAATTACGGTTCTTCTATGGAAAACATCATTGACATTTTGTTATATAAAGAGAGAATCCAATTGAGAGAGTATAAATATTACATGAAAATCCAATGTAACTTATTGAAAGAGAGAGGGGGAGAGTAATCGTTTTTAGAATGCATCTCCATGGCCACAATAAGAAAAATAAAATACACACACACACACACACGGTCGAACAGACTGTGCAGTAAGTGTTCTGTGTGTGGATGGTTTTTCTTTTGCTGGCGCTATAGAATTGTGTGTTTTATTTCTTCTTCTTTTTTTTTCTTGGTTTTGTGGCTGGTGACTGCTGCTTTGGTCAGTCAGATGCGATTTGTTTATTTATCCAGTTGACAGTTCTTGGAAACTCGTCACGGTGTGCACATTAAAAACTCGGATGCTCGCAGAGACGAAATTTATTACAAATTATTTCTAAAATATCGAAAATATTTTGAAATAGAAAAAAAAAAGAAATATTTTAACGAGAGAAATAAGAAAAAGTTTTACGACAAAAATTAAAAAAAAATAAAAACAGAAAAAAAGAAGTGGAAAAAAGACGAACGTTTTTTTGCAGTTGTTTATTACAACACGATAGTTTTAGGAATATACAACGACTAATAAGTCATGTTTTTGTTGATGATGGTATCACAAGGATTTAAAAAAGTTTTCAAATTTTAAATAAAAATTTATTAAAAATTATTTTGAAAAGGAATTGAAAAGAAAATTTTAGGAAAAATTTCAAAAAATCATAAAAAATTCAATGAAAGGATTACAATTTTAACAAAAACGGATTACAGTGATTTTGAAAAAAATATATATTTGAAATAAAAAATAATTTTGGAAAAAGTGTTATTAATAAAATAAACATTTAATAATGTTAAAATAAAATTCAAAATAAAAGTGTTTTAATAAAAATAAAATTTAGATAAAAAATATTTGTTTAAAAAAATTTAAGTTTATTTTTTTATAAAAAATATAATTTAAAATAAATCCTCATCATGTATCCTACAACCTGCTTTATAATTGGATTACTATTCCTGGCTTTATGCTCTTTTACCCAAAGTCACCTCAACGTATATCTTAATCTTCATGAGGTTATGCGTCTTATAGGTAAGTCTTCATTTAGTCTGTCTGTCTCATAGACAACTTGACTCTCTTTCTTTAGCACAATGGTTTTATATATAACAGATGAAAAGGATATTTATTTAATAAAAAGAAATTGTATTTTAAACTTTTCAGAAAATTTCAGAAAACTTTTAAACTAAAAGTCATTTAATGAAATTTTAGTTTTCTTTGTTGTTGTTGTTTTTGAAAAGGATTACAGTTTTCTTAAGTTTCAGGGATTTATTGTTATTTAAATAACGGAAAAGGAAAATAAAGAAAATATAGTGCAAAGATACTTAGCATACTTTTAGGTAACTATTGTTTTGTTATTAAATTTTATTATTACAAAACAGGGAAATAAATATGAAAAAAAATGTTATTAAAAGTTCAAAGAACAGAAAAATTAAAAATTAAAATTCAAATTAAATGTTTGAAATTTTAGTTAAATTGCGAACAGTATTTGAAAATTGGAAGAATTTTGAAAATTAAAAATACAAAATTTTATTTTAATTAAAAATGGCAAAAATTAAAAAAAAACTAAAATTACCCTTCAAAACACTTAAAAATTATTAAAATGAATGAAACTAGAGATTATATAAATTAATAAGAAATTATTAGTTTTTTAATATCGAGTCAAATTTATTTTATAAGGAATTGAAAATATATAAAACTTTTAAAACAATAAATGGAATAAGGGTATCAAATAATATTTGAGAATCTCTGTAATATTTTAAAATTATTTGCTCAAATCAATCAATATAAAAATACTATAAAAAATTGTCCTTTGAAAAAATTTTCCAAACATATTCCTTGGAATTTTTATATAATTTTTTTCAATTAAAACAACTTCAGCTTTAAATTCACCACATTAATTTAAATTTATTTGAATTTCTTAAGGAATTCTCTCCTTGATGATTTAAAAAATATATATTTTTATTCCTAAGATTCTTAGCTTTTATTTGATCCCATATCATGGTCATTTAAATTTTAAAATTATTTTATTTATATTTCTTTTGAAAAACTATGAGAAAATTATGGATCAAACCTTCTTTATACTGGTTTCAAAGGGATTTTATTGCAAATAGTTGGATCTACTGAATATATTTAAATGAAATTTCAAATAGACAGTCCTTTGATATGTTCTAAATGACGTGAAAGACTATTTCTAGGGCACAAGAATCGAATAGATAGAAATGGTTCAAAAATGATTTGTTAGTATAATTTTAAATATTTTTGATTTATATTTCATATAGACAATTATGTGAAATATTCCAATTGATCTGGAGGAGTACAGATTCTTAAAAGATAAGGAAAGAAGAGATAGACAATTAAAATTGGTACCATCCAAGAGGATTTATTTATTCTTTTATTTATAATTTTTTTTTAATCAATCAATAGTCAATGTTTTTGAATTTTTTACTTAGGAAATTCTAATAATTCTGGAAAAGAATATATTTTCTTTTCTGGTTTTCTATAAGAGCAATGGATTATTTTTATCATTCATAAATACTATTCATTAACCTTGGAATCATATCAAAAAATAAGAGGAAGATCATATAAAGAAAATATTTAAGACTTTATCAACACATAGATGTAGGAGAGAGCAGATCCGGGGGGTTCTAAGAAATAAAACAAGAAATGAAACGTATTTTTATAAATATTTATTTAATTTTTATAATGAGAAATATTTTATATTCATTGTTAATTATCACAATAATCATCAAGTAGTTAAAATCATTATAATCATTATCATCATTTTAACCAGATCATTATCATATATTTGTTAGTTGTGCTAAAGTTAACCAATATCATGATAATAATGATATTTATAATGGTCAATATTTTATTTTATTGGTCAGATGTTGATGATGATAAGATTATTGCTGTTATTGTTGTTGTTATTTGTGCGTGATTTGCATTTAAACATCAACCGCAAATTATAGATTCATACATAGATATATACATATACTCACACACATAAATATAGAAATTTATTTTACACATATTATCAAATACAGTCATACTTGAATAAAATATCTAAATAATGTAAAGATTGGTTTTTGGTTATTTTATTTAATAACACTGTATTCTATATATATTATGTATGTATTTAAGTAATATACATATGTATTAAGGTAGTTAGATTTATATATTTAAATATATATATTTATCAATAGAAACCAACAATTTATTTGAAATCTTTATAAGGGAAAATATAATTAAATTAAATATTTTTTAAGTATTCTAATGGGAGATGTGTGAATGGAATATTGAAATATTTATATGTTTTTCTAAGGAGATATTGGGAATGCACGTTCTACAATTTCTTTATATATGTATGATATCTTTTAGAGATTAAGATTAAGAGATACTTAGAGCAAAGTAAAAGTATTTCCTATTTTTGGACATGATATTTCATTAGTTTTTTTAACTTGGTGCTAGCTATATGGATCCAAAAAAATCCATAATATTGTCTGAATTCTGTACATCATTCTTTATAATTTTTAGGCGGGAATTATATACCTGAGTTTTCTCCGAGTATTGGGTATTTTAGAATAAATAAAGTGGGAATCTTTATATTCCCACACAAAAAACAATTAATTTTTAAAAGCGCACTGAAATAAAATTTAGATGTTTTGAAAAATTTATTAAAGATATTTAGTTTAAAAACTCTATTAGGTAAATATTATTATTTTTGAAATAATTACCTTTTCAACGATACTAAATACTTGTATAAATGATTTACACCGTCCTTTAAAAATTAAGTGAAACTTGGTTCCCTCCATGTACAGCAATCCTCTTGGACAGCAATTCGATATGTTTTTTTTTCGCGTAACTTTTTAAATATATATTTTAGTGAAATTACTGTTAAGCTATTTGGAAGAGCATAAGTCTCTAGCACTTCTCGGCGCTTAAAGACAAAAATTTTTCGTTAGAAATTAATGATCATAAATAATTTATTTGCTTTGGCATTTATTGTATCTTTGGGTTTAAAAAATAAGTTTATTTATGGACTTATTTACTAAAAAACTAGATAAACCAAACTACAATTGCATTAAGTAAATAAACTAATTGATTGATCGATTGATGGCCTGTCATTCCGCCAACTCTATAATATTTTATTAAATGTGATAAAAAATCTATGGAATACAATTCAAACTTATGGATTGAATAAATTTCACTAGTGATAGAATTTCAAAGTTAACACTTGGAGTGTTTATTTAGTAACTAGTGGCGCAAACTAGTGCCACTCACTTACAACTTAAAAAGCATACATATGCACGCATATTGATGTTCATTTTTATCTCAGATATTTGTATTAATGTTTATGCTCGTGTGTCATTTTTGGAAAACTACCTGCTGCTGCTTCTGTACTGTTGGAGGTGTTGGATTTAGTTAAATGTTTATTTTTTATTTTTAGTGCTTTAATGTTATCGGCGTTAACCCAAATCGTCCACCAAACATTTAACATTTACATTATTTACTTTAACTAAACTAACGATAGTTAATTTCAGGTTTCCACTAATTTTGTTATCTTCTTGTATTAATAATGACAGTTGTCAACATATGTTATTTAAAATTTATTATTTATTTATTTTGTAAAAGAAAACTCTTGATTTATTTATTATTATTTACATTTTTCATGAAACAAAATTTATAGAAAATATCTAATAAAGATAAGATTTTTAATGAAAGTGTCAGATTTATCAAAATTACAGAAAAACAAGGTGCATTAAGTTGTTGGGATTAAGTGATAGTGATAGTACCCTACTAAAAGAAGAAGTATTCAAATATAAAGAAATGTTTATTAAAGTATTAGTTTGCTGAGAAAAATATTAAAAAAGGTATTAAATGTATCTAAAAGATTTATTTGTATCTTTAAAAAAGTAAATATATCTAAAAGAACCTTAAAACACGTATCTAAAACAAACATTTGTATCTTTGAAAATAGTATTTTGTATCCTAAATAGATTTGTAGCTAAAGTATCATCTAAAATTCAGGAAACATAATAAAAATTTTAAATATATCTAATAGAAGTATTTTAATGACTAATAAAGAAAAAAGTATCTAATAGAACCGTTTGTAAATAAAAGTGTCTAAAAATACCTTTTAAAAGAATATTTTGTATCCCAAATATAGTTATAACGAATGTATTTAAAAAGGTGCATCTACCAAATCCCAGTTAAAATAAATACATCTATAGATTATGTATCTATAGATGTATTTATTTTATGAATTAGAAAAGCTGTTGCCATTTGTCAAAAAATCCTATTTGTATCTAAATCCTATTTGTATCGAATTATTGAAAAGAGTATATTATACAAAAACATTTACTTTTGTAAGTACTTCAATTAAGAATGCAGTTATAAATAATATATCTAAATAGAACCACCGTCTCAATGAGTCAAAGAGATACAAATGTAACTAATAATTTTAATAAAATTATTAGTTACTGTCTCTAATAACTTCATTACTGCATGGATCTGAAAACGTGTATATAGTAATACCCAGTTACGATAAAATTAGTTATAGATAATGTATCTGAAATAGCTAGACTGAAGTGAATAGTGAAGTTTTGAATAAAGTATCTTATAATTTGAAAATACAGTTATGGCGATAGTATCTGAAATTTTTTATGAAATTAAAACATAATTATTTCTTAAAAGGTTTACTGAAAATGTATCTGATAAAAAGTTTTAGAACCAAAGTAGTATCTGTGAAGAAAATATTTTTAGATAATAAATCTAAAGTAAAACTACTTTTGTATCTAAATATCGAAAAAAAAACCTTTTAGAACTGTTAGAGCATCTAATGTATCTAAAATAGAGCCAAATTTTAGTCAATTCGTATTTAAGAGAAAACTGTGAAAAGTATTCATTTTATCATTAATATTTATTATAAAAAAAATTTTATTTAATAGAGTCATATATTTTGTATTCAACAGATACGTAATTATATTCAACAGAAACATCTTTATCTATAAAATTCTACTATGTAAAGCTTTTCTCTAAAAATTTTATAAACATTTTAGAAATTGTATCTAAAAATGCAGTAGAATAATTTCTATCTGTAATAAAATAAGAAAAATTGTGTCCAAAAAAGTTATATAAAATGTTATAAAAATTGTAACAAAAAAGATAGAGTACAAGTTAGTACAATTTATTTAAAAGATGTAATATTTTAAAACTAATTTGTTTGCTCTAAAATCTCATATGTATCTCAAAGATAAATGTGTATCTATAACCAATTCTATCTATTAAATAATCTATAACATTTTTATTAATTACGTTTAAGGCTGCTAGATATTTAAAAACCAAATACTTCATCTCAGATAATCATATAATTTGTATCTTATAGATACATATGTATCTACATACATTTCTATCTACAATATTATTTTACCATTTAATCCAGATGTCACAAACCTTTTTTTAAATCAAATACTCCTTTTCTGATAATCATAGTGTAAAGGGTGTAATAAATATAAAATAAACAAATCGTTTACACTAAACCAAAGTGTTCACTTCAACAAACGTTCAAATGCAATCGCTGTATAATGTATGTTATCAGTGGCGTCTTGTTGGTCTAGTACTTAGTGGTTTTCTAAAATAAACAAATGCAATTCAATATCTTTATAGTCATAGCATAGTCTATCCATTGTAGCCATAAATAGAAAAAACAATGAATAACTATTGTTGATTTAAGCGCCAGTGCTAATTTATCTTTTCTCTTTATTTCTTTCACTTTTTTTCCTTTTCATTTCTTGTTTTTTTCTTCATTATTTAGGAATAATGAAACAATTCAAATTATTATCGCTAATATGTCATCAGTTAGTAACAAATGTCTAAACATTTATAATTCAAATGAATATTATTTAATGTGACTTTAACTTTATATATAAATATGTTTGTTTGTTGTTTGTTTGTATGTATGTGTGTGTTCATTTCTTATGTTTAAATATGTGATAAAAATCAAAAGAATATTAGTTATTACTGGAAAGTCTGAAAGATTGTAGTTTTTATGTTTATATCACTATAAATATCACTAATAACGTCATCATCATTTGCTGTCATGTGTATAAATATTTATGTCACTCATTCATAATTTTTTCTTTTTAATTCTTCTTCTTTTTCTGTGTTATCAACTAGTCACTCATTCAGTCATACACAGTTAAATCGTCAAAACAGTGACTCTTATTTTCTTTCAATCATTACAGTACATCATCGATCAATCATTCATTCATTATGTTTGTGTGATGTCAGTTTTGTTTGAAATTGTTTTCAGTAATTTTCCTCCTTTTTTAATTTTCCATGGGGTTCTATTTATCACATATTCTATCTATTGATAGGGTTTCTTCCTTTTTTTATCAAGCCCATAATATATTTTGATATTTTTATGATTCTACCACAAAAGTCTGCTGACACACTTATTAATTTATGATGGATTATGAAAAAATGTCAGTTTTCATTAAAATGCATAATAATGTTTATTATTTGGGATTTCAATAATAATTAAAGATTTTATTTGTTCATAATATTAAGCACAATTAAAAATATGGAAATTTCTTTGTGAGGAAAACATTTTTTTTGAAGAGATTTGTTTATTTTCATAAGAGAAATTTTAATGAGTTTAGTTTTAAAAACTTTCTAAAGAAAACTTTTAGAAGCAAGAGACGGACAGATTTTCTAAAGAAAAATTTTCTCTGCAAGAGAGACAAATTTTCTAAAGAACCACTTCATCGATAATTTTTAAATTTGGTTTCAATCACTTTTTCAAGTTACTGTTTTACTGGGCAGAATGAAGTGCAGCGAGGTCTCTCCTGGATTATCTCCTGGATTATCTCCTGGATTATCGAATACTTAAGAACTATAACAGTCCATTGTCCATGGATCTTTTTTACTGGCCAAAATGTAGGACGGATAGGACCACAAACTTTATAAGTATGCAACGGGTGTTAGCTAGATCTCTTTTTAACTTTTAAAAGATTAAAGATATATTTTTAATATATAATCAGTTTCCTAAATTTTTGTCACTTTTCAAAGATTTAAAAAATGTCTTTTTGTTATAATCAAAATTCTTAAAAAAATCATATTTTAAAATTTTAACCACATTTCATTCAATCAATATGTAAATGAAACTTTTAACATATGGATGTTCGTTCATATGTATAAAATTTGTGTAAATGTATGCATATTTCGTAGGTTTTATTATTGTTTTTTTTTTGGTGTTCATATTCATATAGACAAACTGTCACTTAATCAAAATCCTATTTCCTCTTATACTTTTAAATTAGATTTACTTTTCTCGATAATAAACTTTATACGAGGTTAAACTTTTTTTGATAATACATTGTATGAGTATGTGTGGAAATGAGTATGTATTGTTATGTTGATGTATGTGTGTTTGTGTGAAAATATTCAAAAAGGGGAAAAGATGTCAGCAAAAGTTTAAAACGTGATTGTTGTAATGATTTGAAAACTTTTAATTGAGATCTATAAGATAAGAATATCATCATCATCATCATTATATTATATACGCACATATTAACTTATAGACTGAAGATATAATATACATATGTGTGTATAGTCTTATTTACATATAAAGTTTATAAACATTTTGATTATAGTAAATCACGTACTTATTTAACTCTCATACACTAACAAAATCATATAATAAAACATATGACAACTTAATAGAAGAAAAACAAAATTAACTTGTAACAGATTTTCTTCATACAATATTATTTTTTGTATTTGTTGTTGTATTTGTTTGCAATCGCATTTTCCATACTCTAGGAAAATTTGTGAAATAAATATATGTAATTTTACATCACAGAGTTGCAAAGTACGAGAGCAGGAAATAATCGATTTAAAATTGAAAACTGTCAAAATTTTCTTTTTTTATTTATGATTTGAATTTTTTTATGAATTTTAAATAGAAAATATTCAATTATTAAAATTTTATATAATTCCCATTCTCCTCTTAGTGCTATTTTTCTAATTCGATCTGTATCTCTCTCTCTCACTCTCTAAGCAGAATTTCATTTTCTGTTTTCAGTTAGAAGGTGTTGATTTCCTCCCAGTATATTTACCATATTCCCTCCATTTTTAGTTGAGCTCATTGTGACAATCATATATTGTTTTTTTTATTAGACGTGTTAAAATTTTAAATGAACTTATATAAGAAAATGAAAAAATAAACAAAAAATGGCGAATAAAATGCCAACAGGAAGGATATTTGCATACTTGTGTTAGTATAAAACATAATCACACGTTTGTGCAAGTGAACAAGAGAATGAGAGGGAAACTTTATTAAAGTTAAAAAGCTTGTTAAATTTTATTCAAGTTTTATAGTTTTTAAATCATTTGAAGTGGCAGAAAAATAGGGAAAATGAAAAGTTGAAATTTAAATGGAGTTTAATTAGTTTTAAGAGTTCAACAAAGTTTAAAATTGTTATTTAAGTAAAATCGTAAAATAATTTAATAAATATACGGATTTTATATTTAAGGAAATGGAAATTTTCTTTAAAAAATATAACTCTTTAAAAGATATTGACCTTTTTAAGAAAATCTGTCTGTTTCTTTAAAAACTCTTTCATTTATAAAATAAATATTCTATAGAAAATCTATTTCTTCTTAAGAGAAACTTTCTCTAGAAAACCTGTCTCTTTATTTTCTTTAAAGCCTCTTTTTTAAAGAAAAAATTTCCTTAAAACTTCTGCCTCTTCATATGAGACGTTTTCTTTAGAAAAACTCTTTCTTTATAAGAGATTATTTTTTAAGAAACTGTTCTTTAAAAAATCTATCTCTTTGTAAGAGACATTTTCCTTAGAAAATCTATCTCTTAATATAAAAAACTTAAGAGAAATTTTCTTTAGTAACTCTATCTCTTTATAAAAGAAAAGTGTTCTGTCAGCTTTATCTCTTTATAATAGCAACTTTATTTCGAAACTCTATATCTTTAAAAAATAATTTTTTATAAACTTTATCACTTTGTAAGAGAAATATTTTCTTAAGAAAATCAATCACATTTTAAGAGAAATACTACTTAGGGAATTTGTCCCTTTCTAAGAAACAATTCTTCATTAGAAAATCTGTCTTTTTAAGCGTAAAATTTTAATCTTCCTTCTGTTCCTTAACTTCAAGTTTAACTAAACTTATAATTTTTAAACTTTTTCTCTTCTCTTTAACTCATACTCTTATATATAATTGTTAATAACCTTAATTTATATTTTAAGTTTATAATATTGAATTTTATTCACAATTTAACAATTTTCTCTTTGCATTATGTTTATTATTATTTCTAATTTTTTTTCTAGTTTGCATTATTTTATAGTGCGGTTTTAGTTTGTCTGTCTGCGGTTAAAATTATATTCATGTGAACGCATGAAATTTTGTGTAAAATATTTTGCTGCAGGCTTATTTCATATTTATTATTAAATATTATTTTGTGAATAACTAAATTATGTGTAAAAAATAAATTTTTGTTAAAATTATATGCGAAAAAATACTGAAAAAATGATTTGTTTAAAATATTGTATATTTGCACAACTTTATGATGGTTTTATGCTAAATAAATTATTAAACAGCTGTAAATTATTTATTTTAAAATGTGATGATGAAAGAGAGAGAAAAAAAATAAAAGTGTTTACAGTGGGAGACAAAATTGTCTCTTTGGGAGACAAATTTTATTAACAAAATTTTTTCTTTTTTGGAGACAAATTTTCTTTAGAATATTTGTTTACTTTGGAGAGTATTGTAATTATTGCACTGGATTTTAATTATGAATCATGAATTATGAATTCAGAAGAAGGTTCCAGAAACTTTTTTCATATTAAATTTAAGTTCAATTAATGAAACTTTATTTTTAATATATAAATAATAATTGTTTCCTAATATTTAAATTCTTGTTTGACAAACTCTAAAACATATAATATATTTTTCTACCGTTCAATTACTTTTATGTATCACTGTTGTGAAACCTTTTAATAAGTAACAAAGTGCAAATAATACAAAAATATTTTCTATTTTTATTATATTTGAAAAATAATAGTATTTTACAAATAATTATATTTAAATAGCTTTCTCTAATGAAATTCTATTTAATTTTATATTGTTCATAAAATATTATATAAACAACTAATTAAATGCAATTTTGCAATTATTTATTACTACAACTACTACTGCTTCATTTAATAAATATTTATTTAATAATTTTTTATTATTTGTAAAAATAAAAAAAACAAATATTTTATTTAATGTGAAAAGTTAACTAAAAATTAATTTAAAGATTTTAAAAACATAATTATACCCTACACCACCACATCTGGTGTAGAGGGTACATTAACTATGTCATTACGTGTGTTACGCGTCAACTTACCTATTTGTCGTTCTGTCTGTCCGTATGTCTGTCTGCCTGTTTGTCTGTATGTCTGTCACAATAATTGTCAGAGCTTAATGAAATTGTCAATTATAAATCGACATATTAGGATGATTTTTTCAATTACTTACATATATGTATTTCACTACTATTCCAAAAAAATCGGTTAAGTGGAAAAAAAATACAACAAATTTTTTGACTCCTTAATGTTCCCTGTCTTTTAGTGTGTATGTAGGAAACATAACGTGTTTACTTCATACGCATTTGTGGCGGAGGGTATTGAAGATTCGACAGAGCCAAATATAGCATTCTTTTCTATTTTTATTATCTACTTTAAATATAAAAACAATTTAAATAAAAAAATAATATAATAACATTAATGCATTTTAGCCTCTGGTGACCCATTGAAAAGTATCTCGATGTCATTATTATTATTGTTCTTGTGTATTATTTTTTTCTTATTTGAAACAATTTTCTTTCCCATTTTCTCTGGGTTCAGTATTTTGTGTGTGTGTGTGTGTGAATGTTTCCTACTTTGTCCGTGAGTAATGGCCATAAATCACATTGAGTGGACACAAGCAATTGAATTTAATTAAAATGAATTTATTTAAAGTATGCCCGACCTATATTAAATTATATATTTATTTTCTTTACTTTACTTCATACATACTTATTATTGTTATTTATTAGAAAATTTTGAAAAAGCTTTTAAAATAAATTAAAACTCTAAATGAAAAGGACAGAAAACATTTAATTGCATTTAATGAAAATAATAATTATGATAATGTAAAATCAGATCATTTAAGGAAAATTAAAAGTCTCTAATAATATAATTATGAAAACATTTAGAAAATAATCGATTGATTTGGATTATAATCATTTCAATCACTTTTCATTTCCTTCCTTTCTTCTTTAACACTCTAAAAATTCTTTCAAATTTAATTACCATCTTTTTCTGGCTTCCCTAACCTTCAATTCTTGTTCTCATTTAAAAAAAGAAAAGAAAAAAAAAGATGGCAACAATTACAAAATATGTCATTTAAAATGACAAATAGTAAGTGACATGTTGTCACAAAGATTTTAAAATAGACTTCTATCTTTTCTCTCTTTTTGCTGTTTATTATTACATTTAAGCTCAATATTAGATTTACAACTTGCTACCAATAAAATGCCATAAAAACAAATACAATTGCAAGTCTATAAAATCTAAATGTTTTAGTAGAAGTTTTAAGTAAATTTAAGTAGATATTTTTGTTATAACAGAAAATCCCCTTTTTAAAGTACTCTTTATAGACTTATTCCTATAATGTAATACATATAAAGAATATCATGGACATATATATATATATATGCTTGTTTGTATATATTTTTCTAACAATAAAGTGAGAAAAGTTGTCTACGGTCTGACAACTTTGACAACATTTGTTGCCAATCTTTTACTCTGCTTAATCGAGCAGAATACCCTGTGTAAACACAAACGAAATACAGAGAAAATGTCACTCTCATATATACAACTACAAATCTATATACTTACATATGTACTTATATACGAGGTTCAATATACTAGTAGATTTTTGTGTATGAGTAAAGTACTAGATAAAAAGTGGCATGAAGAACGCATACAAAGTTATTGAGGAAGTAATACTAAAAAGGGTTTTAAAACTGGAGTGAACAGATTTCTGTTTTTGGAATTTCTAGTTATTAAAAAAATACCTGTTTCTCTTTTTTTGGCAGTAAAATAGATCCTACTCCAAAATAATTGACCCGGTTTTATGACAATAAATAAACATGTCATGCTGAATCTTCAATGCGCTCCACCAAAAGTGTGTGTGAAGTAAATACGTTATGTTTCATACTTACATTACGGGCATTTACACTAACACATATACTCACAAATGTATACAATATATAAAAGTTATACTTTCGGCTATAACTTTTCTTCTACTAACCCGATTATTTTAAATAGGAAACTTCTAAGGACTATAACAAATGCTCAATTGATAGACAAACGAATCAGATTTTGATTTGTACAGGAATATATATACATTATGGTGAGGGAGATGATTTCATCATAGCGTTACACACGGAATGAAAAAGTTAATATACTCTCTTTAGCACTTGTGGTGGTGGATTGCATAATATATTCTGTTATGAACTGAATCGTATCAGTTAGGAATTCGACATTGATCGTAATAAATATTAGTTTGGGCTCTGAGGTCAACAAGCCAAAACTTTCAATTCATTGTTATTCTAAAAGCTCTGTAGTTTCCATTCTTTAAACGAATTAATGTCTTCGTTATAGCTTTTCCCTCGATTATATCATCCGATTTCATGTTTACAAACATTATTTTGATTCAGTAAATGCAGAGCATTTAGACTTTAGGTTGGTCTGTATATTAGACTTTCTTTTTAGATAAACTTCTCAACTAGATTTCAGAGTCGTTAAAAGTTATGGGTTGTCTTTTAACTGGGCTTTAATTAAGTCTGTTTATTTATACTAGATTTTTGTCTAGTCTCTTAACAAGTCTTTAAAAGTTCAAGACTAGAATTTACATTCTCAACTAGACTTTCTCATTTAGACTGTAGACTAATTTCTCAACTCAAATTTAGATTTGTTAACAGACTAGATTTTTTTTAACTTTTTTGTAAAGTAGAATTTAGACCAGTCACTCGACTAAACTTTACATGTGTTTCTAGTCAAGATTTTGGACTTGTCTAAATACTTTCCTTTGATTACACTGTTCTGGTCTTTAAATTATTTTAAAGACTAAATTTTACACTAGACATTAAAATTTGAACTAGTTTAAAGTCTCTCTCTCTATTAGTCTATTCAACATTTTAGACTAGAATAATAATTTAAATTAGTATTTAACTATTTATAGGATATTTAGACTTTCGACAAGATTTTAAAGAAATTTTTAAATTAGTTTTTAGACTAATTTATACAAAAGATTTTAGCAATATTCTCTCACTTTTATTCTTTTCAATTTAAAGTAACTTTTTGTACAGTCCTTCGTAAGTGTGCATGTTTGTAAATAACACAAAAATGTCTGCATTATACACGTTCGTACATACACACATACACATTCACTTTAAAATAAACATAAAAATTGTGCAAAATGTGTTTATCAAAGTATATAAATATATGTGTGTGTGTGCTTGTGTATATGTGTATTATTGTATTTGTAAAAAATCCACACATACGTACCTTTTGTATCAGTGACATTAAAAAGGAAAAATAAACATTTATTTAAAACAACAATTGCAAGCAGGAATGCAAACAAAATCCGGAAATAAACTCATACTTTTGTTACCAGTTACTCTTGTGGCTGACTGCCAGCCTGTCTTCCCTGTCGTCCTTTACATTTAGTGGTGGTGGTGGTGGCTGGGACAGATAGAGAGATGTATTATTATCCTTTCTATTATATATGTATATGACCCAACCCAACAACATTGAACTTACGCACGTTTTAAATTTTTATATTTTTCGCAAAAATTTCATTTGAACATTTTTTTTCATTGTGCAGGAAACGATGACATTGTACATAATTTCTGTGTTATTTGTTTTTTTGCACTTTAAGGAGAATTAACCTTAAAAAAGATAAAAAACAATAAAATACATTTTAATGTTTACTTTTTTCTTCTAGAGAATAATTTAATATTAAATTTGCTATAATATGTAGCTGTTAGTGTGTGTGTGTTTTATGGATTAATAAATTTGTAATTATTTTTGCATTATTTAACCATAAACACTTCTTTTCCCTCCATTTTCCCTAACCTTAAAAATTCCATTTAACAAAAGCTTTTAGGCAAATATGTTTGAGTAAAAATGATTTATAATAATTTCAAATTAATTAATCAAATTTAATCTTCAATTTGTTGCAAAATGAACGAAAAGTGAAAAAAGTTGTTTTTTTTTATAAAAATTCCCATAAACCTCTTGACTTACATTAGAGTAAACCTGGCTGCCTATTTGTTGTAGTTGTTGTTGCATGAGGCTGCTGGTTGCCATGAAAAATGGTGCTGACATCGAGGTTGGTATACAAAAAAAAAGTTTTAAATTTAATAATTAAAATGCAATTACAAACATATTTGTATACATTTTGTTTAAAGTGCGAAACTACTTTTACTAACACAACAAATTTTATTTCCGCTTTCATAACACACACACACTCACACACATTTGCACTTTCATTCCCCTTTAAAAAAATATTTTAAATAACGAGGTTGTTATGAAAAGTTTTTAATATATTTAAAAAACTATAAAACAAACTTTGGAAAGATTTTATTTAATTTTCAATTACACCTCGTTAAAAACAAACATTTTATTGCCATGCAAATAAATATGGCAACCAGCAACAAAAGCTAGTAGCAACATCTTTGTCGATTCTTTTTTTTTGTTTTGCATATAAATAAATGTGCAACATGGGATATTTTACACATAAATACTTGCAACTTGAACACTAACACTTACATACATTTACACATACGCATACAGAACCACTTTTAGTTTTTAAATCTAAATTAAAAATAATAAAATCAGGGGTTGAAGGAGAGAAAAACAAAGCGGAAAGGAATAAAAATTAAAACTGTTACAAACAGCAACATACAACAACAATATTATAATGGCAATCGAGTTTTTAATAGCACAATAAAATATCACTAAACACAGACACATTCATAAATGGAGTGAGTTGGAAAAAAATCTTAACATAAATTTAATTAGCAAATTTTGGGAACAATGCTTTTTTGCATTATTATCAAGCGCTAAAATTCAACATCCTTTAAACGTCAAGGTGTTAACACATATTTTTTAATCACTGTAATAAAGTGCATTATTTTTAAAAAGTTTTTTTTTCTTGGATATGATTCTATAATTTCCGAACCGTTGGAGATATATTTATATAATTTAACATAGTTACATATGGAATATTTCTAAACTGTTGTTTAAAAGTACAGACTAACAGTTGCTCAGGAGAGTTAAGGGAGGCCTTTCAATGTGGGACATCTTGTTTAAGTCTGGCTTAAGTTGATTTTTGAAAATTCGCCAAAAATTCGTTTAGGACATTAGGAAAGAGAAATTTTGCAAACTAATAGCTATTTTATATCTCTATAAAATATATGGAAATGGAAATTATCTCTTATAAGTTTCAGAGATATTTAGGTCTCCAAAAAAATTAATTCTAAAATTTAGTTATCTAAGATAACTACAAAGATAATTGATTTAGTGAAATAATCCACGAAAACTATCTGAATATTCAACCAGGGAGGAAGTGAGTTTTGGCTTTCCCTCCTTTTAGCTCGGAGCTTATCCATTCCGACTTGTGATTGTTACGATCGATTCAGATCTCCTTTCTTATAAAAGTTTTATATTTTTTCATTCTCTCTCCTTAAATTTGCAAAAAAAAAATATGAAATTTAACTTAACTTAAACAGAGTAGAGTATTAAAAACAACAACAAAAACAACTACTACAAATTATAACTCTCCTCTTCAGAAATTGCATTGGGAGAGTGTAAGCAGAGCAGAGCAAAGCAAAAAACTTAATTACAGCCATTAAACGTACACTAACCGAAAAACACACTCTTATATATAAAATCAATACACGCACACATATACAAATTCAAATAAACTAAGAGCTTTAATGTAAACAAGTTAGTAACATACAAACAAACAACAAATAACAGAGTGCGATACTTGTTGGCACATGAATCAATTTTTGGTGTGAAGATTCTCTATTTGCTAACTCCATCCCCCCCATCTACCACCAAATTACCAACACCCTTACATATATATAGATTAAAAAAAATACACATACATATACACGTGATTGTTGCTTGTACTGTTGTTGTTGCATTATAAAACACTTTAAACAACTGTGATGCATTTTGTTTGTGATTAATTTAGAAGGCGGATGATGTTGATGATGATGGTTGGTGTGTATGTGTGTGGGTGGGTGTTTAAAACCATTAAATAAACACATTTATCGTTAGTATAAAATCCAGCTGTAGTTTTAATCGAAACAACAACAACAACAAAAACAACAAGTGTAACAACAATTAAGAGAACTGCAATAATAAAACTTAACTACATCGTTATATATTGTTAAATATGTGACGCATATGTTTTTAAATGCATTTCCTTTTTCCTCTCTCATTTACTCAACACTTAAACTCATACACTGTTACACATATTTCCAAACATACTTATACACACATATATATATTTATATATAAATAATTATATACATTTATATATGACTTCCTTTAGCAAAAAGTATTAAATCTATACAAAAAACATACATTTAAACTTTTATACTTCAAAATAAATTAATAAAGTTTTATGTTTTGTTTTTGTTTTTGTAAAGGACTTAATTCATAACTTAATAGGAAATATTTTTATATTGCAGGATACTTAAAAAAATAGATTTATGTTTTCCTTTTAGGTTTTAATAAAGATGGAAGTAAATTATTGGGATTATTTATAAAATAATTAATATTTGAGAATCATGATGGATATATTAAGAGAAAGGGAATTTGCTATGGTTTCCAATTTGTTGAAAACATTGAAGCCCTGAAGTTTCAAAATATATTGGATTTTATAATAACAAAGTACATTAAGTTTTCAACATATTGTCCGCCATACGAAATACCTTTCCCACTTTCTAGTGACATATGGATTTCCCGAGTAAAACCAGGAATTATGCACAATTTCAAACACTGTTTTGAAATAAACCGTATTTCAACAGGTATCGACTGGAACAAATGGGAGTCAGAGGGGACAAAATCTTGGCAATCGAGTTGGGTTATTTACAACTACCATTCACTGTTTATTAAACAGTATTTGACAGTTCTTACAACATGTGGCCGAGCCAAGGCTTCTTATCTTTATATATGCATTAACTTTTTCAGTAGAGGTCCCGATTTTAGTAGACCGTAAACAAAACACCATTCTCTTCAAAGCTCTATTCCTGAAATATAAATATTAACTATTAAGTATAACCGTTTAAAGTTTAGACAATAGTGATGTTTAGTTCTTGTTCCATTCTTTTTCTGTTCCAGCTCGGTTTAGATAATTTCCACTTCTGCTCTATTTCAACTATAGTTCAGTTCTATTCTACTTAACTTTCAGTTATCTTCTAGTTCAGTTCTAGTTTTGTTTTTGTTCTATTCTAATTCTGTTTTAAAACTCTAGTTCAGTTCTATTCTAGTTCTGTTTAAGTTCTGTTCTAATTTAGTTATAGTTCCATTTTAGTTCTGTTATAGTTCCATTCTTGTTTCCTACTAGTACTGTTTTAGTTCTGTTCCAATCGAACATTTCAGCACTGTCGTATTATTTTCCTTATTCAGCCCCTAAGTGCAACATATTAAATTTAAGCAACAATTTGTGTTTTATGTGACAATATTATCAATTCTAATAATTACATGTTTATGTTGCCACTAGAAAACAATTACACAAATCTACTAACGTTTAATACACATGCAACATATTTCATACCACACTGATATTATAGTTTGCTTCATAAATGTTGCATTAACTTCGAATAGAATCATTTCATATGTTTCTGATTAAACATTCATGGTCTGTATGTACACATAGATATTCATCTATAGTCATATGCTTTTAAATAAACGACTTGCACGTGTCACATTCCAATTTTTCTTTTACTTTTTCTTCTATATCCATTTTACGTGTATTTGTAGTCATTAGACTAAATAACCCTCCCTTCCCCCATTTACCTATAACTTGCAAGAGTCTGCATTAGTCCAGCATTTTGCTGGACTTGTCTGTCTTTTGAGATTTTTCAAAATTTCTTTGTTCTTTACATAAAGTATCTTTTGGGTTTGTATCTCGTGTTTCTCTGCGTGTGTGTGTGTGATATTGTGGGGGCTTTTTGTTTGTTAGAATTTTTTATTTCGGTATTTGTTGTTTGTTGCAACATTCCACTTTAATAAGTGTCAATTTGATTTAAATTGCAATATTGTCTATCTTAATTCAAATGCTGTTGCTACTGTTATATCGGTTGCTACTGTTACTGTTGTTTTGTTAGAGTGTGTGTGTGTGTATGTGTCATTATATGAATTTATTTATTTATGCAGATGTTAATTTGATTAGACATTTTAGTTGACAATACAAAATTTTCATTTTTGCAAATTCAATTTGTAATGACATGTGTCTTTGTGTGGAAGCAATAAAGTAAGAAATTATTTATTTTAATAAAATATCGAATTTTCAAAGATCCTTGAAATGTATTTTTTTTTATAAAATATTGAAATGAGATTGAAACTTTGGAAATATAATGAATTTCTGAAGAATTTCTAAATCCCAAATTCTTTCTTACGATTAATATTTAATTTCACTACTAAAATTTAACTTTTTTTTTTTTAATGAACTAATTTTATTTCTTTTTTATTTTGCAGGTAATTTAACTTGATATTAAATGACTTAATTTACAAGGGTAAATTATTATATTTTGATTCATTAACAATCTTAAATACTGAATTGGAACAGAATTTGAACAGAACTAAAACTATAATACATCTTAAAGGGAACTAGAATTGATCTTGAATATAAATGGGTCTGATCTAGAACTGAACTTAAAATAAACTGAGCTGAACTGTACCAGAACTGAACTAGAACCAGACTATAACAGAATTAGAAGAGTACAGAATTAAAATCAAACAACACTAGATCACAACTGGAACAGAACTAAAATATCTGGTCAATCTTCTTTAAATTCGTTTAGACCAGATAAAAGTGGAAAAGATAAAACGTAGGTTTATAAGTTTCTGTTGCCCCTTCAACGATTTCTTAGAGGGTGAGAGGTTATATTGAAGATATTGCAATGAATTAAGAAATAAATGAATTGAAAAATGATCGACATGATTTTTCCAATTCTCTAAGATGTCATTATTTGAGTTTTATATTAAGATTTATTACAGGAACTTAAGCTTCAATACTATTGATATAAATAGAACTTATAATTATGCAAATTATCTCTCAATTTTGTCTGTTAGCAAAACGATCATGTAATGAATATTTTCCGCTTAATTATATTTAAATTAATGTGTGTGGTCTTTGACAAAGTTATTTTTACTTCTTTTTTGCTAAAACTTCAAATATATTAAATTCAATTGACAATAAGAAATTTTATGAGCAGCACGCTCCAAAAAAAAAACACATTATTTTTGTTTAACAACAATAGAGACTTTATGACATAAAGAAATATAACTAAAAAACCATAATGTCACCCGCATTATTAATAAACAAACAACATTTAACAACTAAAGTGTCACAGCTTGAACTAAATTGCACTCTAGTCAGCTTGAACACATACACACACATAATTAAAAACATATTTATACTTACATCTCACAAAAAAAAAGAAGAATGAAGTAAAAAGAAATCAAGAAATGAATATGGGTTGCATTTTATAAATACTCTCTTCCAATTTCCAACTAAAACCAGGAACCAGAAATTCTATAAAAACAGTTATGTTTAACAGGAAATGAAATCTAATAGAAATCAGGGGCATGAACAAATGGTAAATAAACAAAAGGACAGAGAGACAGACAAAACAGATAAATAGATATAGAAAAAAATAAAACAAATATAAATGAAGTAAATAAAATATAAAAAAAACAAACAAATAAGAATTTTTACGTAGAAAAAGCAAATATGTTTATATGTATGTATGTATGTATGTATGTATGTATGTATGTATGTATGTATGTGTGTGTGTAAACATAGTTGCTGCAACATCTTCAATTGCATGTTGTTTATCATTATTATGGTTATTGTCATTATTATGTTGAATTTTACAAAATAGCATTTGTATGACCCATTCATTCATGTAGAATTTTAGTTCCTTTACAGGAACTGCATATTTGTATTAAATAAATACATACTTGTTTCTATGTGTATGTGTTTATGCAACCCATGGTGACACATCTGGTATTATTTATCTAATTTCTTGTTATTGTATTTTGTCATTTATTTGTTTTATTTTTTTATTTATATAAAAAATATACTATTTCGGAAGGAATTCAAGGGAAATTTTTTTAAGTATTTAAAAATAAAACTGGACTTGATTTTGAAGTATTGAAGAGAAGTTGAACTAAAGTGGAAGGAAGATATCTAGAATTATGGAATAAAAGAGAACTATTGAAGAAAATGAACTAAACCATATATTATTAAGAATAGACTGAAACAGATCAAATATGGAATAAGGTATATATAGAAATAGAATAAAACATTGGATTAGATTTTAAATAATTTTATAGTGTGTTAGTGTGAAAACAACATGAGAAATGTTGTGCAAAGATAAAAATTTAATGGAACTAAACTAAAATGATACTAAAATAAATTTTGAATTTATCTAATTAGGATGCATAATGTATAAAAAAACAGACAAAAATGGAATTAAAATGGAACAGAACTGGCTTGTAAGAAAAACAGATTAAACCTCTTTTATAGATAAAAAAGAATAGAAAATTTAAAAAAAAATGGAGAAGAGAACCTGAAAATATTGATCTAAAATAGGAGAAAAAACAGGCTGAAACTGAATCATAATAAAATGGGGAATATACTAAAATAGACCTTTAGTTATTTAGAATAGAATTGAAACAAAGAAATTAAAATAGATTATAATGCAGCAGAACTTTAAATTAGGGAAATTCTTTGTTTGTGTGAGTTAAAACATAATTGGAGCTGAAGATCTAGTATCCAAAACTAAGGGTAATAGAATTGAATGGGTTATATAATGGGATGAAAAATTACCTTTAAATCAATTATAATAAAATTTTGAGAGAATAAAAAGTCAACAACTAATTAATTTAGAACTAAATTATTGAATGAAATTGAAGCAAATCAGTACTGATAAATGATTTGAAAAAAATTTTAATATAAAATATTGTGGATTAGAATTAAATGTTGGGAACAACAGAAATAATATTAAATTATATAACAATCTTAGATCTAAACTATAGATTATGAAGAGCTAAAGTGGAATTGAACTAAAATGATGTGAAATTAGACAATAATAAAACAAGAAACGAATCGAGAATAGAACTGAATTAGAGCAGACCAAAAATAATACGGGAACCGAATTGGGAATAAATTAATTCGAATTTAGATAATTTAAAACTAAATAGAAGTAAAATACAAAAGAAGTTTAGCAAAATTACGACAAAACTTAGTGAGATTTGTAACAATATTATAGATCTTCTAAAATTATAATAGAAAATTAATAATATTGTGCCTAACAAATGAACAGATAATGGAAACAGGATCAGTATCGAACCAGAATGCTGTTAGTGAAAATTTGAATCGAACTTTTTGAGAATAAAAATCATACCAGAATTATAAAGAACTAATATTAAGACTATTTAAGAATTTAGCAAAAATACTTAATACAGAACTGAAAGAAACTGATCTGAATGCAAGAGAAGAGGAACAGAATGGAAACAAATTTTGGTAGAATAATATTAGAGAATGATTTTGCATTCTCTCTCTGTTTTGGCCCAGAATTTTCGGAAATGGTGTAAACTTCAGTTATAAATTTTAAAATATTTTCTAACTGTAAATTTACTCTTTTAATATATTCAACTCGTCCTTAAGAATTTTTAAAAATTTTCTGAATAACTGTCATTTTGTTATTATTGCTTTTGTTGTTGTTTATTCCCTATACTTATTTGTAGTTGTTTCTATTATTATTTATACTTTGTTTATGTCACACAAATACCATCATAATAAATTATTTTTACCCACAAAAGATATCCTGTATTCAAGGACTGACTCTGTTATGTTTACGATTCTTCTATTTTACCCCCGAAAAATATGAAATATATACACACATATTTCGAATTTCTTAGAATTTTTTCATTCAGTTATTGTTGTTATTATTATTATTTAATAATCATTATGAATAAATTTGTTTTTGGCAATTTAATGCTTTTTATGACTTTAAAATACTCAATTTGATTGCTGTTAACAAACATGTGTTTTTTCGTATTTGTTTGTGGCAACAAAATAAAATAATTTTATTTGTTTTTTGTTTTCTCAAAACAATAAACAATTTAAATTTTATAGATTTTTTCTTCAAACAATACAAATATTTCATTATTGTCAATTGTTCTTAGAAAAGAAATTTCATTGAAAGAACTAAATATTTGAGGAAAATCAATATTTCCTTTTGTTTCCCATGAAGTATTGAGTACAATTTTTATTTCAGATTAATTCATATTAAAAGTGTTTTCTTTATTTTATTAAAAGGAGTGAGATCGAAATATGTTTATTTTTTTGGAAACAATTTATCTGGGAATTAAGTTGCAACTGATATTTTTATATCCAAATATCGTTATACAAATGAAATTAGAGACTCCACAAAGAAAATTTGCATTTTTAGATTTTTCATATCGGATCAGATTTTTTTTTGTTAAAACGGCTTAAATGTTTTAAAGTTGTAGGATTTCAAAAACAAAAATTTGATTAATAAAATAAGGAAAATTTATTATTATAATATTGATATTAAATAAAAGCTAAGAATCTTAGGAAATTAAATACATTTATAATTTTTAGAATCTTCCAGGATTTAAGCAAAAAAAAAGGTCCTTTATAATGTTTATTTTTTAAATTAGTAAATTAGTTCAAGAGATTTTTAACTCCTAAATAAACGTGTTTACTTTTTGTCTTAATAACAGGTCCAAATTACGCCATTTTTTAAAATATCGTTTATATGTTTTATTATTTCGAGATATTTGAGTTGAAAATGTTAAACGTTAACATTTGAAATTCAAATGTTGATTCTTGGCGGTTATTTCTTTGCCTAAAAGGTAGTTACATTCTTTTGGATATATAAAATTATTTTCTATTCTAAATCTGATTTTCAGAAATATTATATAATTTAAACGATTTTTGAAAATCTCTTATTTTTGGAATTTTTAATTTCAGTAGAAAGTATAAATGGATTTTAAAAAATAATTTCATTTTTATATAGCTTGATATGTTCTTAAATTCATTGTTATATATAATTTTAAACCACACTACCTTACATTTGCATATGTGACGGAGGAAGCAGCTAATAGTTACTTTGAATGACTACATAACTATTTTAAGTAGAATAGAAGGCAGCAGCCATATATAGTGTAAATGTGAAATAATCAAAATGTGTGGTCCAAAGCCGAAAGTCTGTCTGAATAGTCAGTATTTTTTATACTTCTGATCTATATGCGGAATTTTGTTTCCCTGATATTATTGGCTGGAAAGATATAATAAAGCAGAAAAAAAGAATTTTTTATAAGTTTTTTGGGAATTATGGGATTATGAGTTTATATTTAGAAAAAAAAAACTAAAATTTTAAAACTGGTTTCCAATAAAGGTCTTTCTAGAGCAAAATTTTCTGAAAAAGAGTTAACAGCAACAAATACTCGAGTAGTAGTACTACACGAGTATTTGTAGTTGGAAATTTTAATATTTGGTGTACCCGGAGAAAATTTTTAACCATAAAAAGTTTGGATCAAAAAGAAGATAGAATATTCTGAAAACCTTTATAATGAGCTTTAAATAAGAGAGGTGTTAATACATTAATAAATAAAAGGAGAAATTGAAGAGCTAGACAAATATCGAGTATATCAAAGGGAGATAACTATATTGTTTAAAAAAATGACTTAAATCTTTAAAAGAAATTCATAGTATCATAATTAAGGCTCTAATCAAAAGAATGTATGGATTTTCAACATATGGAAAATTATATCTATTAAATAAGAACAATTTCACCTTTGAAATGAAAATTGAAGAACTGGAGAAATACCGAATGTTTTAAAACGTGATGACCATATTTAAAAAAAGTAAGTTAAATACTTAAATTAGGTTCATTTCTGATGTTTCCACTACAACTGGATCTCCGTTCCAGTACGACTCGAATTACATTCTGCCAAAAACTGTATACCCAGCGACAGCTGTATCAAACGTATCGGTTACAGACGAAATGTTATAACATAAAGAAATATAAATAAGAAAAAAGTAAAATTGGACATTTGACCGTTTTTAAATTATAAAAATTTTATGTTAAGATTTTTCGATCTCATACTTTATAATAAATTTTTTGTTGAAAATAATCCATGATTACTAAAAAAATTTTCAATGATACTTGTTTAATAAATAAAGATAAACATCATGTATTTTTCCATTTAATAAAATAAACATTTAATTAGATTTCAATTAAACAGAAAAACTTTTTTTAATTAATGTCAGTCCCTTTTCAAAATTTCAATAGTCTTTGAAATTAATATAAATTTGTTAATGACATTTTGAATTGAAAACCAAAAAAAAAAAAGAAAATAATTTTCCGTAAAAATATCCTTGAAAGTGTTGAAAATTTTGTTACAGACAAAATGTTACATAATGCAAAACATATTTCTTTATTAAATGTTACAAAAATAAAAATCCCCCTTTTTTATACCACAACAACAACAAAAAGTATTATAGTGTATTAACAAATATTTTATGGTCTCTTAACATTTATTATTTAAACATTGGAAATTTCCGTTGAAGAGAGTAAAACATAGAGAGAGAGAGGACAAAAGGAAATAAACAAAATATTAAACACATCCTTGTAAAAAAGTGGAGTGTGGCAGTATGTGTGTAAAGAGAGTGTTAAAGTGAAGTGAAAATACCATATAATCCGATTAAAATTAAACTAATTATTATGGAACGTCCTTTTATATATATAAAAAACACACATGCACATACATAACCATACTTATACATTTTGTTTTCAAAAATATAAAATAGTGTCATTGTTGTAGTCCCCAGCAACAGTAGCAGCAGCAACAACAACAGAAAAAATTTCACACTTTTTAATTTGATTATCTTCACATGTCAAATTAAGAGAAATTAAGAAGGGCTCTTGATAAAAAACATATAAACACACACACACACCAAGCAAAACAATAACCCAGCAAACTTTTCCAAATAAAAACTAATTAAATTTTAAAGAAAACAAGTAAACATGTTATAGATGACTATGTAATACCCTACATCAAAATCTGGTTTAAAAATAGCAGTTACGAAAAATTAATGAACGATCCTCGTATATTTTTATTTTTTGATTTATTCTTAAGTGTGCAGTATATTATGGTGAAACTTACAAAGTGATATTTGGAAGGGAGATTGTATGGGACCTATGTGAAGTATATTTTTCATATCGTTTAGAATATCATAACACTTATTTTTCATCGAGATATCATAAAAATGACGACCTGTAGAGTGTTCACAAAGTTTACATGGATAGCCAGCCAGACAGACGGACGGACGGACATCAGAAAATGATTCTGAGTAGAACGGTATACTTAAAGGTAGATGTAACATATTTTTTTTATTATTTGAAAGAAAGTAAAAATACTTTCTTTAAAATAATAATTAATAGTTTCATAATTAAGAAAACTATTCGTTATTTAAATCCTTTACTAATTGTTTGCTGGGTTTCAATTTACTTTAGCATACTTTTATACTTGAAAATTTCATTGATCATCGTACACACAACTACTTTTATCCTTTTTTCTACCAAAACACATACTCAAGCAATTAAGGTCATTTTTTGTTCTATAGTTTAGCAAAATTACTAAAAATATCCTTGTCTGCTTTTGTGTAATAGTATTTGTTATTTTTGGCATCTTTTGTTATTTTTAAAATAAAAGTTTTTTGTTGTTGTTTTTGTTATAGTTTTAAAATCTATTTAAAGAATTAGTTAAATTTTCCAAGGGGTGTGAATATTTTAAGGCTTAAAATATATATATTTGTTGCCCCTGATATAAGGGTATTTAAACAAAATAAAGGATGTTATTATTATAGAGGGAAAAAAATAGTTTAAAGTGATTTGGATTAAATATTTGAAATAGATGAGTTTAATTTTTACATTTCAAAAAATCGTTATAAATCTGCATTTTCATATTTGAGATACCTCCCATACGAATGTTCTTCCCGCAATGGGGTTCAATATATAAAGCGATTTATATAAAATTTGGCACAAGTAAGCCTTATAATATTCCAAATTGATGTTACAAAACATTCGAGGGCAATTTTCTCATAGGTGCCATACAAACCTCTTTCCAAATATCACTTTAAAGGGCAAAAATATTACATATTGTAATAATTGTTCAAATTAAAAAAAATATAAGCAAAAAGTGATGTTCATACGAGAGTCGGTTCCTAATTTCTTGTAGCCCCCTTATAATCCGTCACAATTATGTACTGCACACTAAAGAACAAATCACGACCATTTTTAAACAACGATGTGGTGTAGGGTATTAGATAGTCGGGCTTGACCAACTGTACATTCTTACTTGTTTTTGTGAGTCTTTCTTCTTATAAGTCCTTTTCATTACTTCCATTATTTTCTTACTTAAATAAGAAACATTTTTAATAAACTCAATTTTAACTTCTGCTGAAAATGTTATTTCATCATCTCCTTTTCTCCTCTTAATTCATTTACAAAATGTCTTTTATATAAAAAAATATTTAACTTAATTGTTCCCACAAGTTATCTTCTACTTTTGAAGGTTTATGGTGACACATTGAGTCACACTTTAGTAACTAACACACACACACACACTCACGCAAACCAACTCATAAATACTAAATAATTTTTTATGAGGGTAATCATTCCGAAAAAATAATAATAAATATTTTATCTAACAATTTCACAGCCATTTTTCATGGAGAAAGACACTCGAGTGTTGGAAAATCTAATTAAATCAATTTGAAAATGTTGATGTTAAAAAATATAAATTTAATACAAACTACGATAAAAGAAATTTGAAAAAAGCGCTAATCAACGAAATAAAAAAAGAGGGAAAATATAAAAATAAAAAAACTCTAATGAAATTAACAGACATTCAATGGATAAATATGAATCGTTATTATTTCATAATTTCTGAACATTTTATTCTTTTCAGAAATTTCAAAAATGGACAAAACTTAATTACAACAATAAAATGCTATTAAAATAAATGAATGGAAACTAAAAAATGAAATAAAATAAAATTCGTTTAATTAATAAAATGAAGGAAAAGGGAGATAGAGAGAGATAAATGAAAAAAAATATAAATCATATTGAGAGTTACAAATTCAAAAGAATTATTAATAAAAAAATAATTTGAAAATATATAAATTCCCACTAAAATATGCTTTCTTTTACGTAATTTATAAAACCCCTAAATGTATGCACTAATTTTTAAATTACCTTTTAATTTAAAATTATTAAATCTCATAAAGTTATTTCCTTTTCTGTTACAATTAATTGTTAAACAATACATAAGAAGCTTAATTTTCTTGTTGCAACAACTAACTATTAAGTTAATATTATGCAGAATTCTTGTAAATATATTCTTGCAACATTAAGTAATTATCTTTATACCTAAATATATGCACTAGCAAATGTTTATATTTTACTAAAGAATATTTCTTCTTAATATCCTAAAACTAATTTCCATAATATGGATCTAAGAGCAGGTAACAGTGTTACATACATACAAATATATTAATTCCTTTAATACTTTAGTTGCAACATTAGTTCAATTGCAGCTACAAAACAATTTGTTGTAACAGTAACAGCATATGTAATGGGACATGATAACTTCTTGTATTTCTTAAAGTTTATTACAAGTTACATGCCACAAAGGGCAATTAAAGAAAAAAGGTGGAATTTTTACGATTTGGAAGGAAATAGAAAAAATCTTAACATATAAAATATTTAAGAATTCAGACATTCTTAATCGAAGGGTTTTAACATTTATTAGTTTAACGGATGTTGTATAACAGATCACAGAAATATAAATTGTTTTCAGATTAAACCTCTACTTATGATTTTGCATATAATTACACACATAACTATGTAGATTGACACAACAGCAAGGGTAACTCAGACAAAGTTGGGAAAATGTAAATCTATTAGGCATTCACATCTACGGCAACATCTTGATTAAATAGGTGTTACCGAGGTGGAACATTATCTATGACACCGTCCATCTCGTTACCCTAAAAACGTTTATTGCAGGAAAATTGGGGAATTATGGACATATCACGTAACTTCTATTGATATTTGGTATCTGCTTTTTTTCTCAGACAGTGAGAGCAATAAATGGAACAGAACATGAAAGCTTTTCGGTAATCATCTTTATAATTTTTTATAATGCTACATATAAGGGTCAAGACTTGGGACATAAGATAGATGAGCGAAAACTTCCGAATTGTTATTGACGGATGTTGGAATTTTTGATTTTTTAGTCGGAACTTCCAAATAGTTTTTGACTGAAGATTATGTGGCATCTTCTACCTCATCGAATATTCTAGAATACACGTTACCAATTTCACAGATTAAAATTCAAAACGCTTTTTTGATCAAACTAAATACATGGAATTGCTTTGGCGTCTTATCATGGGTAGAGATGCTCTAAGATCGTCTCAACCATGCGACCAATATGTAACCAAACTCATGATAGAAATTATGCCTTCACATTTCGTATGTAGTTGAGTATTCAAAAATGTTTTCTTTGTTCACTCATTTTTAACTAATCAATTGTCTTTGGTACAGATTATCTTAAACCGTCTGAATTAATTTCACAAATTATAACATAAAACACTCTTCAGAACCAAATACACTTCATTACCTTGGTGTATAGTGTTTGGTAGAAATTTGAGTAATGTCTCCAAATGCTACGCATCTTCAATTTTTTTCGGCTGAGCAGATGTCTTCCTATCTTCTGAATCAAAATCACCAACTTTCAAATCTCGTAAACCTTCGCTCAAAAGATTGTTAAATAATTGATAACTCATCGTCATTTGCTTTCGCTGAATGAAAAAAGTCAAAAGACTTCATTGAATAACTATTTTGCTGGCACAAAAAAGTACGCTTCACGACAATTGCATCTCAGTTTAATCAACGGGAACTTTTTCAGAAAGAAAACTACCCGTTACAAACGAAGAGTTACAACAACAAAAACAATCAAATGTTGTGAAATTTCTTCCAGTGTACTTTATATCCTTATAAAATTACAATATTTATTTGTATTTTATTCTAGTCTCCTCAATGATCACATGGATTTATTCATATTAGCCTCAGACACTATCATCCTCTATTTGTCGCTTATTTGCTCTTTTAACTGGTATTTCATATTGTTAACTGTTACAATTTATATTGTAATGCCTTTTAGTCTTAAATCGAAGTAGTAAAATTGTTTTTGTAATACGATCTACATACAAACATGGTCATAGGTGTTTCTGTATAAAATTACAAACAACAAAAAAAATGAATATTGCATGTTCAATGTTCTTGTATTCTCATTATCATCATTATTATTATCGTCATTATCACTGGAATTATTATGTTTCCATATATACATTATATGGACTCAAAGTTTCTACGTTTTAATGGTTGTTATGAATGTTACTAAGGATTTTTTGTTGTTGATGTTGTTGCTTTTTTTGTTTTGAGCTTATTGCTACTGCAACTAATATGATGTGGCATAGAATTCAATATGTTGCATGTTGTAGATATTTTGTAATTTACCATGTTAAGCTTCTTCTTTTCACCCCGTCTCTCTCTCTCTGATTCTCTCTTACTCTATGGTTTGTTTTGATTTCTGGCAGATGACGATGTTGATGATGATGACGATGACGATGACGATGACGAGATGATGTTTTGCCTTTTATGCCTTTAGGTTATAGTTACTTGTTTCATGCCACAAATACAAAATTTCAGATGCCTTTTGATGAGCAGTTTATATGTTTTTGTTGCTGTTAGTTAGTAGTATTTGTGCATATAAAATCAGTTAGTTGGTTGTTTTTAATTTTAAAATCTGTATTATAACAAGTTTGTTTGATATACATTTTTTCCTTGTTATATTTTGCTGTAAAGATTGAAAGCTAGAAAAAGAAGCCTTTTTGGGATTCTTTTTCATTGTAAATATATTGAATGAAATAAACCAATAAAGTGCTAGAAATAAGAGCAAAAATATAATGGAATAGAATGCGATCTATTAATAACACCAGATCAGATTTTTATCTCAAGCCGAAATATATATACAGATAATGTTCTGTACATGGTGGAAGCAAAAATCTTGTCAGATGATTTCTAGGGTCTTATCGAACGCTATTGATAACACACGAGATTGTTCGGTCTGGTACAAATTCATAATCTTCTATTGTAAGAACGGTCAGCCTCATGAATGAATGAGAATTTTTGTGTACCTGCATTATAGTCCTACCATGGTTTTGCATGGATTCTGAAGTTGGCCAGATGTTGCAAGACCGGTCGGAAACTATTTGGAAAACAGTAGATGGAACGTTTTGGCTCGATCGAGGATTTCCTAATGCATGCTTCATTTCAAAATATGTTTTAAGGAATTGGATTGTCCCATTCTTTATTCGTCACGAAAACTTTAGATTATTTCATAGTATTTTTTAGTTTCCTAAAATATCGATCTTTTATTTCATAAAATTCTATTGAGGCCAGTTTTTATAACTTTTTTCTACTTGAAAGTAAAGAGATTTTATTTGGTTTTAATTTAGAGTTTAAAAATCCATCTATAGCTCCCTCCAACCTCTAAAGACCACAACAAAGATTTTGGGTATATTTCATTTAATTCTTTTTATTGGTGTGACCGTCGATGTTGGATATTTTTCTTCTTGGAAGTAAATGGATTATTTTGATTTAAATATTAAAGTTATCTCAAATGTCAGTATATAACTTTTTTGTTATTTGGCTGATGTTTTTGGTTTTAATGTCCAGACTTTTTAAGTGCATAACAAATACTTTGACTGAATTTCATAGAGTTTTATATAAAGCAAAATAGACTTTAAATTTCATATGGTCCAAAAATGTAGGTTGGTAATTTTAGGATTATAAACTTGTTAAACGATTTTTGATCAAATAAAATCTCTACACCTTTTTAATATTTCAAAATTTTAAAAATGTATTTTTAAAATCTCCCACAAATGGGCTCAATATAATCTCATATGTCTCTAACAGATTTAATCTTTTTAACGATTTTATACTTTTAAATATTCATTCTTGGAATGTAACCATATAAATATTTCTAAGTCTACTTGTCTGTTATACATCACAAGTTGTTTTTATTCATATTGTTGGTATTAAAACCATTTTTATTGTTGTAATATTTGGTTAACTTTTTGGTCCCAACAACATCTCTATATATCCATATATTACATGTATATATACTGTTCCTATAGATGAGTTTGTGATTTTTTAGACACAAAACCAAAAATAGATAAAAAAGTTGGTTTGAATAAAAACTGTCTTCCATCATATAAGCACATCATTGGTTTTGCCCATAAAAAAAGGGGTATATGGATCCAAAAGTTAATGTCATTGAGTAAAAGAATTTTTAGTCTTTTGATAAAATTGCTATAAACATAGTGTAATGTGTAAATGTGTTATTGTTGTTAGTTTCACAAACATATTTGGCCTAAAGTTTAGTATAATGTTTATGTGTTTGTTTGTGTGTCTGTCTGTCTGTCTGTCTGTCTGAATCTAGCTATATTGGCCTATCTAAATGGTGTTGTCTGTTTTTTCTTCTTGCTGCCATTGTGACCATTGAAGTGTAAATTTTTTCTTTGGCACCCATATTTGTATGTGGCAGAATATAGAGAAAATTCTAAATCTACAACAACAACAACAACAAAAAAGTAGAAAAAGAAGCCTTATGGCATTATCATCATCTAGATTCAGCAGCATACTCATGATGCCTCATCATCATTCATGGCATTTTCATCCAACTACATATGGTTAAACTTGTATGGATGGATGTTGGGTTGGTTGTTTCATTTGCTTCTTTTGGCCTTTGAAATGTGGTAGAATAATTTAAGTGTTGGCTTAAAGCCTCAACGTCTTCTACTCATTTCTTTTCTATAAATTTTGATCTGTCGTTTGGTCTATGGAACTGTCTGTCTCTCTGACTTCTCCATTTGTTTGTTTATGGTATTTTTTCTTTTTCTTTTTAATTTTCTTCTTCCATTTTTGCTTTATGTCATTTAAGGTGATGCGTTTTTAATTGGAAAAATCAACTTTATAAACAATAAATCTATTAGTTTTTATCCTTTTTTGTTGTTGTAGTCTCTAGTCTTAAGTCTTTGGATGAAAATATGTTGTAACATTTATTTGGAAAATATGTCTTTAATGTAAAGAAAATATGTTTACTGTTTTTTATCTATTGAATTTATTTAAAATAAATTATATTTATTTGCTCTAAAGTTGTCGTTTAATATTGTCTATATTTTGTAAAAAGAATTGTTTTTATTTGAGGAATTAAATTGATTTAATGAAATGCATAAATTATTTAATTGATTTATGTTATAAATATACTGGTATGGTTTACTTGGATCTTGAAAGTTCCTTTGTGTTACCTGTAAAGAAAGGAGTTTGATTGCAAGAAAGTGTAGAATTAAGGTAAAGAAAATAAGTTAAACCAAAGTCAAACACATAAACTTCGACGAAATCTAATCAGAAATCTAGTTAGAGATAGCAGCAACCGGTTTCGAAAGGAGAGCATCAATCTTTAGACACTATTTTTGTTTTCATTTTTAGCATTTAGCACCTGCAGCACTAAAAAATCCAATTTAAGACATTATCTCCTGTACTGGGGTGTATTCTTAAAAGGCAACTCTGAAAATCTAAGTCTGGTCTATAATATTTCCAAAATATAAATACAAAACAGTGAATACTTCAGTAGTCTTTCGTTGATTGCTCGCTTTAAACAAAGTAGTTGTTTTCGTTAGAAGACCACAGTGATCGTATGAACCGTTATCAACAACTCTTAAAAAAACGTATCTGATACCAGCTTCGCTTCGGCTTTCTGTTTCATCGTACTGTGTGAGATTCCACATCTCTGCAGACACGATATTTTGATATTTCTCGAATAATACAGCAGATTTTGGATTGGGCACCTTTATGTCATCAATTTTATATATTTTCCCTCTTCATTCTATAAAATAGTCTTCTGAAAAGTTTAAATAAATTTTGATTTATCCTGAATTGATAGGTTTTCATCTAATTTAGAAAGATAAACAAAATGTCAATTTCTTATATCGATATAGATTTTATGGAGAGTAATTTCTATTTTCCTTTCTTTCTTGTTTTTGGTTACATAAATAAAAGTTTAAATTGCTTTTAGTTTGTTAATGAGCTTTTTGGATTACTTAACTACCTTTCGCTAAAGTAAAGTTAAAACTTTGGACATTTTGCAGCTTTTGTTATAATTTAAACAACAATAAAAAATAACAAAAAGTTTGATAATACTTTCAGATATAATACCTGAGTCCTAACAGCTTCCTATATATATATGGACATACACATACAATGCCACAATTGTGTGATGACAAATCTCTAAACATTCCTTAATCATTGTCATTCATTAATCGTTGACTTTAGAGTTTTTTCCACCTTCTGCTGTGTGTCCTTTCTTTTTATCTTTTTCTCATTTTGATTCTCTCTGTCTAAACTTTTGTTTGTAATTCCCTTCAACGAAATTCAATTAAATCGAAATTGTAAACAAAATAAAATGATTTTTGAAAAAAGGGAAATAAAAGCAAGTAAAAGTTAAAGTCAGTCAAGACCGACGATTTAATACCCTATTAATGGTAGCTTATTAAAGGTAGCTGCTGGTAGCGCTTTAATAGGAGTTCTTCTAGGGGGATAATATGAGAGCTAGATGAAATGGTCCCATCATCAACTAATAACACATGTCAAATTTCATCGAGATATTTCAAAAATTGCGTAATGCATTTTCTTCACAACCAGACGGACGGACGGATATCTTTAAATCGACTTAGAAGTTAATTCGGAGTCGAACGGTATATTTAAAAGTAAACCGTTTCTGTGCGTTACAAACTTAAGCACAAACGCATTATACCCCAACTACCTATGGTGGTGTAGGGTATAAAAACTTTACTGGTGTTGAAGTTGTTGCTACTGCTAGTGATTGCTTTTGTTATTGTTATTATTAACAACAAACAACAACAAATAAATTTAGAAAATATAAAAAAATGTACAAAAAAGTTTTATTCCATTTTTTTCTGCAAAAGAGAGAAAACGTTTAAACATCCATCATTTTAAGGCAGAATTGAGTAGTAAAAATACCCGGTAGCTGATATCTTTGTAAGGAATAATAATAATATAAAACTAAGCGAAATATGTTTTATTCCCTTATACCCCCCTTAAGGCAAAATAACCCCCCTCCATCCTGATATGCTAAAAAAATAAAAAATTTTTAGGTGTTTGTGTGTTAAATTTTTAGGTGTTTGTTGTTATTGTTTGGTTTTGTTGCTCATTGTAAATGTTTAACCACTGGAAAGTTTCATTTTTGAAAGAGCTTTAAATTGTGTTGGCGGAAAGGGACGAAAAAAACATATTCTCTTTCTTTTTTTGTATCCTTCTGACAAGCCGGCTCTTGATAAATTTGATTACACTTCTATGTATTAAATTTTTTCTATATTTGTGTGTATGTGTAAGTGTGAATATATTTTATAGTATAAAATGTTTGTTTGGTTTCCTTTTGTTGGTTTTAGCGGCGAAATACTGGGTAGTTAGAGATTGTTTTTGTGCCGTTTAATACTCGTATTGGGCCACGCTTGAATGATGGACAAATGTTTGCATTTTAAGGATTTATTACTTTATTTTTCTAACAATTTTATTGTGTGTTTATTATGCCACACAACAGCACAATTTTACAGTTTATCTTTTTTCATATTTCTTCCTTTTCCTATAATTTCCCTTCAGTGTTATTTTGGCGCTGGCGTTTTTTTATTTCCTTATATTTTTTGTTAGGTTATGTTTGCTTTTATAAATTGAAAAACTTTTTAAATAGAGTTTATGTTATTTTTGTATTCTTTTTCTACTTTAACGCTAAATAATTATTAAAGAGAGATTGTTTCATTGTAATAAATACACAATTCTAAGGACATTAATATCGTTAAAAGAGTTTTCTTTCTCTGCTCTCGGTTATTTTATTGGGTCATAAAAATGAAATATATATATATAAAAATTCTAAAATGTTTTTAAGTTAATTTTCAAATTATAAAATAAATTAAAACAAAAAAAAACGCGAAAATTTCTTTTCCAATAAAGTCAATATTAAATAAATTTTATTAAGTATCAATTATTAAATCTTGTTTTGTTTTTGGTTAAGTGAATGGAATTGAAGTTAAGGTTGGGTGGTTTCAATGTCAATTCAATCTTATCAAAATTTGAATTCAATTCACTTCTAAAAACAATGATGTTTTTGAGACAAGTCGGTGTTGGCGGCTCTTGTGCACACTATCGCTTACAAAATCCATGTTTTAAGCGGAAGGTATTGTAGATAATCAGATCCTTATTTCGCAGGTTTGCTTGATTTGAATTGGCTTCCTTTTATCGCATGTACCTCCGCTTGTAGAATTAGAACTCAAAATATATTTTTTAAATTAAAATTTTTGGCAAATTTTATATCGGTTGATTTAGAGTTCTCTTTAAGTCTAATTTTCTCTATTTCATATATTTTTGAACCTAAAATGATTGATGTTATTTTATGATGAAACGTAACTGCTCAAGCAGTTATTTCAACAGATCCGATCTATTAAAGGAAGAAGTTGTTAAACACTTATTACATCAGCATCTGTGGGTACAAAAAAGAGATACCTCGGAACATACGAAATTAGCTTTTAGGTCGAAATAGAACAGTGAAATGGTCAAAAGAATTATTAAATAATTCTAATGAGAAAAAAATCAAGTGTAAACTAAATTTGAATAATTTAAAATGTTGACTGGCTTCACAGGACATCAAAATGTTGCAATAGTTTCTTTGTAAACGCTTAAGGATGCGACCCGACTGAATTCAGAAGTGTAGACTGAAAGTAAGGCACTATGTGGACCGGAGATATACAATGAAGTACAGATTTTGAGTTACTTTACATTTGTATAAAGATTAGGTTGGTTTTCAGTATTGAAGAACCGCATAGCGCTTCATTAGAAAAATGGATGGGAAAGTTCAATTTTCGCGGATGAACTTTCGCAATTAGATGAATTATAGAAATATTTAAAATAATACAGACTCTTTATATTTAAATCGATTTTTAAGATTTTAAAGATTTAAATGAAATTATTTTCGTTATAGATGTTTCTCCTAAGAATCCATTATTTCAATTTTATAAATATTATTCTTATTTCCAATATAAGAGATACTTCTTTACCTTCGTCCTTTAACAAAAAAAATCCTTAAAATTTTATTCTATTATAATTCCTAACAACATCCGTTTTAAATTCAATTTCACTTTTTTCTAACTAAAATAAAATTGAATTTTGTTCCATTACGTGTATCGAGTTTTATTATTTTTTCCATTTTTTTCGAATTTTTTTTAATTTATTTATGTTCTGCCATGCAAATAAAAGGATACCATGTAAATCCTTGTCTGAAAATCCCTCACATATATTGTTTTATTTGTTTTTGTTTTTTTGTTTTTTTTTTTGGAGGGTGCTCTTTGGTGAAATGAAAGTTTTAGTTAAAACTAATACAAAAATTTCTTTGTCTCTCTATCTTTCTCGCTCTCACTCTCTTATTTTGTTGTAAATTTTATCTACTTTTGGTATTTGAAATGTAACAGAGGATTTATCCACTGTCTACTAAATACTAAATACTGTAGACAGTTATTTGCTTCCTTTTCATCTTTTTCTCACTATTTTCTTTTTCGTATTTGGTTTTGAAACTTTAACCTGTTTTTGTTAGTGTCTGACTGACATTTTATTAATACTTTACATTTTTTGTTATTGTTTTACATTCATTTTCTCATTTTCTCTTTGTTTTATTTCTGTCTTTTATACAGGTGTTTCGGCGGAATTATATTATGTACGCGAAGGACAAGTCAATGATTATGCTTTAAATTTTGCGGTACCAGTGCCGGCAAATATAAATGAAATATCATTTACCTGGCAAAGCCTGGCACATAATCCTCTGCCTTATAGTCTTAACATAATCACTTCGGATGCATCGGTATTGCCACGACCAACAGTGAATATTTCACGTATTGGTGAGATACCATTGGAACCGCAGACATTTGCCATTGGCATGAAGTGTTCGGGGGTGCGTGATGCAGAAGTTGAGGTGACTATTGCCGTTGAAATAATTCTGGACCAACATACCAACAACGTTACAGATTTAGTATTTAGACGTAAGAAAATTTGTTTAGCCGGTTTACAAGAGGACAACACCAACAACAATCATCAGCAACAACAGCAGCATATTAACAATGAGCCTTATAGTGCGGGTGAACATGAACAGAAATTTAGTGGCATTGGTGGCAATAATGGATTTATGCACGACACATCATCTGTGGTTGATGCAACACATGAAAAAAATCGCATTGAAGAGCATTCGGCCGAAGAAAATAATCATAATCATCCACGTAACCGGAATAGTATCATAAACCAAAATGGCCACAATAATAACAACAACAATAATAGACGTAATAATAATGAAGAAATGCCAGTGGGCATAATGAATGAATTTGATCCCATGTTAAAGGAGACTATAGCACCACCCACCGGTGGTCTGATAACATTAATAATTGGTGTCATTTTAGCTTTAATCTTAGTCACTACTCTAATATTGATAGCATACTGTGCCAAAGGACCTACCAAACGTCCCAATCATGGCGTTCATCTTATCAAAACAGCAAGTTTCCAACGTTTACCCACCATCTCTTCCACCGCTCATAATTCCATATATGCCTGCCCCTCCACCATAACACCCACCTATGCCACCCTCACCCGACCATTTCGTGAATATGAACATGAACCAGAAGAATTTAATCGTCGTCTCAATGAATTGAACGTGCAAAAATGTCGTGTCCGTCTATCATGTTTGGTTCAGGAGGGTACATATGGTCGCATCTATCGTGGCACTTATAATGATTGTCAAGAAGTTTTGGTTAAAACAGTTGCTCAACATGCCAATCAAATGCAAGTGACTCTATTGCTGCAGGAGGGTATGATGTTGTATGAGGCATCACACCCCAATGTTCTTTCCATTTTGGGTGTTTCCATTGAGGATTATACTACACCATTCGTTTTGTATACGGCCGGTAATAATATGAGAAATTTGAAATTGTTTTTGCAAGAACCTACGTATGCACGTAGTGTGACCACAATACAGACGGTATTAATGTCCTCACAATTGGCCATGGCCATGGAACATTTGCATAATCATGGTGTGATACATAAAGATATTGCTGCCAGGAATTGTGTGTAAGTATTTGAAAGAAAAATATTATTATTTTATAGGATAAGAACGGGAAAGGGAAAAGTCATAATATACTTAAATCAATTAGTTTTTGATTCATTAGTTAAGGAGGATAATCGGTATACGCTGTAGATATTTGGAGTAAATTTAGAGTAAACCTACTTAATGAAAATGTCTAAACCATCGAAAAAGTTGTAGATATAGTGACAGGCACTGTTTTAGATCCAGAAGAATTACTGGAACTCCCTTTTACCTCTATTTTAGATCTGTTAGTTTGCATAGAAGTTTTTTGGGTCGCCCAAATTAAAGTTGGAAAGAAGTCCAGAAAAACGATAAAATCGAGTAATATGGAATTTGTTTTTGGGGACTGAAATTTTCAGAGCTTAAAAATTTTTAAACTGGGTGGAATCGAGAATATATTTAGTGGACTGCAATTTTTAATTCCAAAGAAACATAAATAACCGTAAAATAGAGAAAAAATACCTCTAGGAGTATTAAATATTAGAAAATTCTTTCAGAAAGCTTAAGCACCCCTTCTTCTTCAAGTTAAGTTTATATCAGGGTTGCTCACGGTATAGAAAATATATATTTTATATATAAATTTTAGCTTAAATTGATTTATGGATTTCTATAACTGATCTTATTTCAATCTAATCATATACCTTCTCTCTCTTTCTCTCTCTCTCTCATTTTAGCATTGATGATCAATTACGTGTTAAATTATGTGACAGTTCCTTGAGTCGCGATCTCTTCCCCGGTGACTATCATTGTCTGGGCGATGGTGAAAATCGTCCAATCAAATGGATGTCACTCGAGGCAATACAAAAGAAACATTTCAATGAGGGCAGCGATGTGTGGTCATTTGGTGTTCTCATGTGGGAAATGTGTACGTTAGCAAAAATGCCTTATGCTGAAATTGATCCATATGAAATGGAACATTATCTTAAGGATGGTTATAGATTGGCACAACCGTTCAACTGTCCAGATGAATTGTAAGTATTGAAAGATATTTTGAGATTATTTTTAGAGTTTAAATGTTTACTTGGGAATGAAATCGAGACCTTCTGCTTTAGAACGAAGCGATGATTATTTCATGATCTAATTATCTTTGATTTACTGAGTGTTTTTATTTTTATTTTAAAATGAGTATTGAAAAAAAGTCCAAAATTCCGGATAACGTTACTATAAGGTACTCTCAACTGCCAAGGTTCAAGCTTAGGATTCAAAATGCAATTTAGTTTAGTTCTTAGACCGAAGTGTTTATACGGTAACATAATTCAGACTCAGAAACGTAGAAAGTCCAAAAAGGAGTGCTCATGATTAGAAACCAAGAATAGGTCAGCAACTTTTTTGTTGCTTAAGAGTTCTGATAACGCTTAAGTTTATGATCCAAAAGTAGATGCGTGTTATATCTTATACGGTTGCCACTATAAATATCTATCTTTTATAAGAGAGGACCTATTTTGAACCATTTATTACAGTGTGGGTGGTTACAAACAATTACACAATATTTGTACCAAAAAAAACTTGCTAACTTTCTAAATTATCTCAAAAACTAAGATCAGTACAGAGATTTTGCACAGCTGTTTTGGCTAATTTCATATATGAATAAATATTTTACAATACCCACGTTTACAATAACGGGGGTATTTGTATGGGACCTATATGAAATAGTGGACCGATCATAACCAATTTCAATATTCATCGTCCTTGGGATAAAATAATAGTACGTGCCAAATTTCATTAAGATATCTTTAAAACTGCGACATGTACTTTGCCAAAAATCTTTACATGGACAGCGAGTCAGACGGACATCCGTAAATCGACTTAAAAGTGGTAGTAGAACTGTTTTTTCTGCCCGTTACAATCCCCACCACCTATGGTGTTGTAAGGTATCAGAAATATCATGTCACATAATGAATAACGAAGACTTTTCTCGGATTAAATGTTTATACAGTTGATGCTCAATTAAGGACCCAAAAAGATGGGTTTTTAATTTTTTCAGTTGCGTCGAATAAAACGAGATATAAGATACAATGTGATATATCGATATGTTAATCAAACAGTTATTATGATATACAAACTCTGGATTTGTACCGGTCAACAACATGATGTTTATTCCAAAATGAAACTAACTACTAAAATAGTTCACATATAAGGCAAACATGCCGATAATTAGGATTTTGATTAAAGGAAATTTAAGAGCAAAACAAGTTTTAGAGATTTTAATAAGACTACACATATTGTGGAAGAATAACAAAAAAATTTCCGAGTTCAGAGCTAAATGATTTTGCTAATAAAAAGTTTCCGGTTGTTTGTTTCAGAATCATTTAATATTAAGATTTTAAAAAAATAAACTTTAGTTAAAGTCCACTTAAACTGAATCTAAAATTTGCAACATTTTAACTAAAATTATATTTATTTTTCTCTTCTCTTTAACAGATTTACTATTATGGCTTATTGTTGGGCCTCATTACCCACAGAACGACCCTCGTTTAGCCAACTGCAAGTTTGTTTATCCGAATTTCATACACAAATCACACGATATGTATAAACAAATGATTTGCAATTTAACTGTTAAACTAATTAAGTTTTTATTTAATTAATAATTTTATTATTTTTTTTTGTGTATACAAAGTTTATAAATAATTAAAATTATAATAATACATATATGTTTATGTATATGTATATATACAATATATATATTAATGATGTAATTAATTTTTTAAGTTAAATATTTTATTTAAATTATTTATGGGTTCTTAACTTTAATGATAAAGTAAAATAAACAAAAACAACAATTTATGTAAATAATTATTAAAATTTAAATAATTAAAGACAGAAAAAAATTAACAAGAGATAAGAAAAAATAGAAAGGATAATTGAAATAAATAAAGAAAGGATAATTGAAATAAATAATTTATTTTTGTAGTTTGTAGTTAGTATTCAAGCAAACCAAAACCTTCTCCCTCCTACTCCTCCTCCTCCTGCCCACAAAGAAAACTTCCAGAAAAGAAAACTTTGTTGTTTTTAAGAATTAAAAATAAATAAATTAAATTATCAGAAAACAAAAAAAAACCAAAACACGAAAGATAATTAAGATAAATTTAAAACAAAAACAAGTAAATATGTTATAGCCGGCCAAGCCCGACTATGTAATACCCTACACCACAATGTTGGTTATAAATAGCAGTTACAAAAAATTAATTAAAAACTCTCGTATAATTTTATTCATTGATTTATTCTGAAGTGTGCAGTATATTATGGTGAAACTAACATTTATGTGAAATTTAGGAGTTTTAAAAAGATGGCACATCATTTCGAATATCATAATACTTATTTTTCCCCAGAATTCATTAAAATCGCTTTACATTTTATGAGCTAAAAATGTCGGGGGAGACATTTGTGTGGAAGGTACCCGAAATATTGGACCGAAAATGACCAATTTCGTCCTGGGTTTATAATATCAATATGTACCAACTTTCATTAAAATATTTCAAAAATTGTGATCTGTAGAGTGTTAATAACATTTACATGGACAGCCAGACATACAGACAGACGGACTGACATCGGTATCATAAAACCTCCAATACTTATGGTATGTAGGGTATAACAAAAACAGGAAAGAGAAATTTGTTGAAAAATTTAAACTGCCATACGTACATACAAACAAACACACAGACTAAATCTATATTTAACGAATATGAAACATTAATTCTACTAATTAAACTTTAATTAAAAAATTCACTAATTTTATAATTCACTTTTAAAATTTAAGTACTAAAAATTTCCTTAAATTCGAAATTATTTAAAAAATAAGTTGTATATAAAACTAAAATCCTAAGTATACAAATATTAGAGGTTAGAGCTGGACCTTACGTTATAGGTTTCCTAGCTCCCCCTCTCCTTCTACCTACTCAGGTTTAGCTGTCCTTTGTAGTTCTTAATATTTTGTCTTAATTATGCGAACGTCTTTCAAAGTCTTTCGTTTTAACGATTTTATTTATCGAAATTAATTTTTATTTGTTTTATTTTTTCTTTCTTCTTTCTTTATTTTTTCTGTTTATTTATCTTTAATTTTAATTTTAAGTATTTTTTTATTTTTCTTAATAATTTAAGTTCACCTCGGAATGTGTATCCATCTTGTAAAAAATAGTATGTAATAAAATAAAATAAAGAAAAAACATTTCTTGCAAAATACACACTCTTACATAACGAAAAACACACAAATACATATGAAAAGTAATAAGAATAATTTAAAGATAAAAAAGTGAACAAAACAAAATAGTAATAATAATTAAAATAAAACATTTTAACGTCCGACAAATAAAGAAAAAACTTAAAAATGAGTTTTATTTTATTTCAGACTTTACCGATTAAGGAAGAACGATAGTCTAAGGTGAGTATATAAGAAGTGAGATCGAAAAATTCTTAACATACATAGATGCTAATAAAACGTAACCACTAAACTAACAATGTTTTGAAATAAATTATTATAAGAATTTACAAAAAAAATATATTTTTATGGTTTTAATCATCAGTGATGAAATTTTTAACCTTTTTACGTGCTTTTTGTCACTTTGCTCGAATAGGTAGTCCATCTCTGTTTAAAATCTACCACACACTTGGGAAATCTGGACTGCTTTTGGTTTCTAAACTTTTCTTCAACATTCTCTGGAGCTTTAGCAACATAAAATTCTTCGTTTCGTCATCATCATTATGCAGAAAGAATATTTTTTTTAGAAAATTGACTTCAAATTCAAATTTTTAGCGGCGTTACCGTCAGAAGCTTTTTGAGCCTTGAATGTTTTTAAACCTGCATTAGCTTTAACTTTTCGTATCACATCGTTTTGAGCACTGAGCTAACCGAGATGCTTCCTGCTGGCTGTTATGATCTTTTGAAAATGCTTTCTAGTTTTAGATTTTGAATTATCATGTAGAACAGTTCCTGAACCCGGTATTCCACCAACCAGTGTTTTACATACGTACATGATCACAAAAAATAAGAATTTTTTTGATCTCACTCCTTAATAGAATTTGGAATCTGGAGATCCGTTTTATCAAGTATAGGAAAACAGCTCAATAATTAAAACCTGTTTTGTTCAGGATTAAATTTTTTAATATTTAAATAAGAAAATTTCAATTAAGTTGACATTAAGGTGAAACACATCTTCGAAACACCGAAACTTTTAAAGATCCGTGAATTCATAAAGCTTATAGATATAAATATATTTCAATTGAAGTAAGTTTTGCACTAATCAAAATCCACATGAAGAAGATCGAAGGTCTGTAAATGAATTTAACTTCAACAAATGACTCGATTCCGAAAATCACTTTAAGTCTTAATTTTTTTTTCAATTTTCCCTCTTGGCTTACACAAAGCATTATACGTATTGCTGCAGTTATTTTTGCGTTGTCCTATATCTTGGAGTATAAAATATCTTCAGATGTTTTCTTGAACCTTGAAGATGCTACTCAAACTTCATTCTGGTTGTTTTCACAGGATGCTCTCCGATAGTATTGACAATACATTTTCCATCTCCGATGATTCCAATTATCTTCTGGAGTTTTCTTTTTCTCCTCAACGCTTTCCTTTCAGCCGTTCATCTGATAGTGTCGAAGACTTTCTTGAAACAATGACAGCAGGTGCAGGGATGTACAGCAATCAGGTAACTGTGGGTAAAGTAATAGGGAACCGTTCTTTAGAGTTGATTAGATTTGGGATGAAAGAAAGAAAGTTTAAATGTGACACCTTATATTTCCATTCTAATGTGACCATCTCCCCATTAAGATCATGTTTACATAAATAACATTATGATTTAAATGTTAAATATTCTACGAATTATTTGCCAAATCTCAGACATATTTTGAAATATTTAAATTTATTAAATAAACTGGAATATAAAAACATTTGTAAAATAATCCAAATACGATTGTCAAAGAGGTGGTAAAATATAATATCAATCCTCTTTCTTCCTTCATATTTATTATCCTGTGGAATTTGAACAAGTGAATTTATTGAAATATGAAATTTTACATAAATAAACATATTTAAAATGTATTTAGATATTTACATTCAAATAAACCCACAGACTGGATAACAAATACATTTGCAAATACCACAATGTACAATAAAAATATGATAAATAAATAAGTATTTATGTATATGTGAATAAATATGTAAACTCTCTTAATAGATACAGTAAGAAAAATAAGTTTCCTTACAATTTTTTGCATCAAGATTTTATATTTTAAAATTATTTTCATAAATTTTGTTAAAAATTAAAAAAGTTTTTAAACATTAATTTGAATTGTTATTTTGTATTGTATCCAACAAACCATAAGGCTTTTATATAAGTTTGTAACAAACTTACTAACAAGAGTGTTATGGTAATTGTTGTGAAACACTTGTTTTTTTAAATTGAATCTTTGCGATAATATTTTTAGTTAATGTATACAAAAAGCTTAGAAATGCAATTATAAATAAGTGTACTTGAATATAGTTTTTGAAACGTGATTGTAGTAAGTTTATTTTCGTAATAACTCGGTATGGAAAAAGAAATTGATTGAGTTATGTATGTATGTCCGCGTGTCGGTTGAAATCAAGTTTATGAAGCCAAACTATAGTTAACATACATATATGATATGTATATCTAAAGATTGGAAATGCTTTCGAGAATTTTATTGATGGCTCAGATATTACTAAAAAACTGAAGGTACCTCAAAATGTTTCGGTTTTTTTCTAGTTTGTGAAGAATCTACATGAGTTACAGACATGAAGACATGAAATGAATCGGAATATTAGTTCCTGAGGTAAAAGCAAAAACATATTTTCCTATATTTTGAACCCCCTATGAGACCTGTGGACTTGGTTATGGCACGCATTGATTACACATTTTTCAAAATCGGTTCATAAACCTCCGATATATGGTAAAACTGTTCTTTAAAGAATAAGTCCATTGTGGTTGTTTATAACTCGATTGGACCATTATTTTCCGAGATATGGGCGACGCTCCTGGGACAGCTACGGTTCATAAATAGCCGAGATATTAACAATTCTTTATTTTCCATGTGGTTGTTGTTGGATATAATATGGAAAACAGTAACAACGAAAGGTAAAGTAATGTTTTCGACTTTTTGAGCGTTATATTTAAGCTTTTTGTACTGACAGATCGGATATAATTAGAAATTTAACACTTAAACTTTTTTATATTTTGGCAAATTGGAAAACTATATCGTCCTCATCCAATCCAATAGAAATAGCGATATCTATAAAACTAGAAAAATAATATATTTTAAAGGAATAAATACTGTATGTACCGGTGCTTCTTAACAATATAAATTTTCTGCTAACTCATCCATTTATAACTTCCGCCAGCAATTTTTACGAAATTTGGAATTTTTGCAATAATTTTGAAATCGGATACAAAATAATTGAACACAAGAAAGGAATAACAATACAAATTACCTTCAAAACTTATGTATCCAGATTTTCATCACTAAATTTAGAACTAATCTGACTGGTGCTGGTTGGAACTTTACTCGAATTACTTATTTTGGACCTTTAATATTTAAAAGAAATTCAACAATTTCTATTGATTCCTAACGGAATCAATTTGAAAATTTTTTCACATTTAATTTTAAAAACCTTTTTTTTTTATTTTTCTATTTTTATACGAAAACACTTACAAAACTATTGCGAGCATTAGTCTTTTACAATAACATTAGTAAATATTACTATTCAAACAAATGTACAGCAAGTATTATTACAAACACTGTTGCCATAGGACACAATTTTAAAGCATTTATTTTATTGATTTGATTTGTTGGGTATTTTTAATTTTATGACAGACTGTATGTAAGGAAAATAAACATAAAAATACAATGATATTTAAGTGTATGTGGTTTGTCCTTCAACTTAAATGCTGTCATAAACAATATTCTTATGGCTGATGTCATGTTATGTGTTCAAATGTTTTTACACAAATACAAACAAACATATGTGTTTGTATGTACAAATACATCCTAATATACATCTCAGTATCTGTATTTATATGCGTTTGTTTGTGGTGTGTTTATAAGTGTTTGTATTAATATATGTAAACAATATTCATTTCCATTTTCATGTTTAGACTTCGTTTTTATTTTTCTTTTTTTTTCAAAATAACTTTAATACGCCCGGATTTGTTTTTAATCCCATCAAAAAATAAAATTTAACTCAACTTATATTCCACGTAAACTTTATATTCTTTATTTTTTTCTTCTGTTTTTTATAATTTTTTATTATTTAGTTGGCCTTGTAAAAGTCTCTCCAGTCCAGTCTCACACACTATCGGCGGAAAAATAACATAAATATTAAGAACATTGAAAGCAGCAGCATGTTAAAAAAATAGAGGAATATGGCGGCACACCAACAGCACGTGAGTTCAAAATATATTGTACGTGATTTATTTCATTAATTCGGGCGATTTATTTTATATTACTTTCACGCGGAACTTTTCTTTAAAAAGGAAAGGAAACGGAAGAATATCAAAAAAGTATAAACTGAACTAAATATTTAATTGTCAATGAAGTGAATGTGGTCTGGAATAAAGAAATGTGGACTTCAAAAAATATTTCTTTTAGAAATTCTAAGATATTTTTAGAATATTTTAAAATATTGAGACATTTTCCAATTTTTACTCTTTAAACATAGATTTCATTCCGTTTTCACATTTTTATGGCCAAACTAGCAAATGTCCGATACACTTCACGTCTTAAACTTCCGCAATTTTCCGATCTTTATTCTTCCAATTAAATTGTGCCCAAAACTAGCAGACGGACGGACGGACATCGCTAAATACACACAGAGAGTGATCTTGAGTCGAACGGTATACTTAAAAGTGGTGTTAGCGCAATTCTTTCTGCCCGTTGCAATTTTGCACAAACACATGGTATAGGATATAATCAATGTTTGATTTGTATGAGGGAAACACTCAACCTGGTTCTGGTCTTACTTTTGCAGTGTTAGTATGTTCATTTGAAAAAGTGATGGAAAGAGGAAATGATAGCTCAATAGTTAATTTAATATTTTTGTATGGGGATGTTTCTCTCCACGGTCCTAAATCCTTGATTTTTTCCTGTAAATCAGTCTTATAGGGGTACTATTGGAGTAAATTTTAATATTCTCTCCTCAAAAAATAAAGCTGTGCTTAAAAAGATCTTTAGATAATCTATAAACTATCCTGCCCTTTCCTTTCAGTAAAATGTTAAAATTTTTGGTGGAAACATTTGGAAGTTCAAATGTTCTACTAAACGATAATCGATGCCAACAATCTGTTTACTGATTTGGAAAAAAGTTGTTCTCTAAAACTAATACGCAAGGAAATCGAGCAGATTCAGAATTACTTTGTGATTTAATTTTTTTAAGTCCGGAATTTCGTCTATCGGAATGATGTCGTAATCTCATAAATATGAAAATATGAAAAATTTTCTCAAATATGATTTGAGTTATTCATTTAAAATTTGCTTATATAGGACTCGGAGTATAGCTCTCAAAATGAATACGCTACGAAAAATCGCTTTAAAATGTCTTAAGCATTATCTGAAAAATATCGATGAAACACTTTCCCTCTCTGGATTCACCGTTTCTAATAGCATGTTTGCTAACAAGCTCTCTCATAAACTATCGAAACAATGTTTTTGGTAGAGCTTGACGCTTTCTTCGGTTTATGTTAAATGACATTATCAACTAAGCATTTTTTACCTTCGTTGGTACAGCCATAAAAACTGTGCAAAAAGCTTGAGTTAACCGCCATATAGACGGTTGGTTGTATTATTGTTTCGCTTCGAATGTATCGATTTCCGAAACTTAAATATTCAGAGATGCAGTACAGGATTCGAAACTTCAAAGGGGCTGGGGTATCTGTTCTTATTACAGAATCCTTGTTTCTTCTTTTTTAGCAATCCACCGAATTTTTTTTAGATCTGCGTAAACCTTTTAAAAAAAATTTTTAAATGGATGAAGTGACAAAAATTCCGACTGATGTAGTAAGTTACCTTATTTACTCTGTACTAAATGTTTGTGTACTCAGAATATTTTGAATCGCATCTGTAAAATGTGTATTGAAGAGCAAAGATGATATTGTCTCATGAAATTACTGGAACTGCTGTTGAATCTTAAATATTAAATTATATTTTTATTCAATCTCAGATAAAATACATAACTTAAACTATAATACATTAACAGCTATAAGTCCACCTTAAAGACTTTAAAGAGGTCTATTCCAATTTGATCTGAAGTGCATTAGTAATTATGTAATTCCTGTAAAAGTTGTATGCCTTAGAAGGAGCTTTTCGTTTTCCGTAGGATACATTGTTAAAACAATTGTGTCGAAAAGTGGAATTTGGAATAGGTGACCTAGAGTTTAATCGTGTGCTTTTACCACTTCTATTTCATAAAACGCAATTCCACGAAGAGCTTTTAATTGGCAAAAGGATAGTGTATATCGTATATCCAATATTGATTGCACAGGTTAGTAACTCTCCGAACTGGCTTCGAAATTAAAGAGAATGAATGCCACCTCTCAAAATTTATTTATGATGGGAGCAAGTGTAATAGAAAATGACATCAAATTCTGTTGTCGCAGAATCGGGATTGGATATAGACAACCGTTTGGTGAAAGTACGCCAAACAAATGAGGCGTTCAAAAGTAATTTGGAAATCCTCATCATTATCTTTACATACAGAGGTTGAAATCTTCAATGTAAATATGAAATCTATCGTTTTGTATCAATGCAAAAGTTGGAAAGCTTAAATTCGTGACACACCAATAGCACTCTAAGTTCGCAATATTTTACAGATATAATGACGAAGAACCTTATCGAATTGCACTCCGTAGGAGTTAAAGAAAACTGAAGAAGAGAACACCCTGCACTTCCATGAAGAATACAGGTTGAATTGGAATTTACGTTTACTTTATGAATTATTAAGTTTTGTATGTGCTAAAATACTTTTTCCAGTCTCACTAAAATTATCATTTCCCAGTTCAAAAAAGAGAAATGCTTTATTCTTTTCAAAATTCCCCACTTTTTGCTACATAAAATTAATTTTAAATGAAACTCTCATAACAATTTTGTACCTTTGAATAACGTTTGATATTCTAAAGTCTGTAATCATATTATTTGTACTTAAATGCATTTTGCAATTTTGAGGGAAATTGTATTTTAAAAACTAACTTTTTAACAAACTGTATAGTTTTCAGAATACAGTGTATAATGTAAATTAATACTACAAATGATGTATGTTGTAGATATGTGTTATATTAAGTGTATTAAAAAACTGAAACCGGTTAACCGGTATTTTTGCATTGCAGAAAATCGAACGGTTTTGAATAATTTCAATTTTCAAATTATTCGAAATGTAGGCTTTTTTGTCGGTTAACCGGTTTTTAATGGAAGGCACTTTTATACTTTTCACTAAAATATTCATCTTTATTTTTGTATATTCCTCCATAAATGAGAAAATATAACATTTTTCATTAAGTGAGTTACAAGAGCAAAGTACTAATTACATTCTAAGACATCATATTCTGAATCGATTAGATAAAGAGATATAAGACTGCAATTTAGATATGTTCAGAATTTCAAGACAGAGTTTCTCTAAAGGAAAAATAATGGATTTAAAAAAACATGTTATCTAGACTCATTATTTTTAAATACGATTCTAAAAAACACTAACAAAAATCGTTTATACTCCACCCATTTACGGTATTATAAAGTGCAAAAATAATTTGATGAAATCTGTCATAAATTATTATCGAATCATTACTTAAACATCATTCAATATAAAGGCCACTGCACGGCATATGCTTTTATGGGTTAAACTCCAAATTTCTATTAAATGAGTATTTTCTATAAATTTATAATAATCAAACAAAAATCGGTTAACCGGGTTTTTGACATAAAACCGTATTCGTAAACAGTTTTTATGAAAAGCCCATTTTTCGAATAACTCGAAAACCGGTTTTTTGAAAATGTTGGTTTTTTGTATGCACTAATTATATATAAAGTAAGTGGGTGTCTTATATATGAATTTTAGATTTCTGTACAACTTAATATGCCTCTCGGGCAATTTCATTTGTCAAGTCATTGTCCTCATATATGTATATGTATGTGCATTTTATATAATTTTTTCTTTTCTTCATTTCATTTGTGGTTTGTTGATTTTTATTCGGTTTGTTCTATTTACTCTTAGTTTTTCTACTCGTTTTCCTTCTATTTTGGTTTTCAGTTCAGTTCAGTTTCCTTTTACTGTTTGCGAAACGTGACTTTCAATGACAGTTTATACGTTTGTGGATTTTTTGCTTCTGGTTTATAAACTAATTAAAATTTTTATATTGTTTTCGGTATTAGAAAACTCAATTCTTCATCATATTTTTTTTTTTTTTTCAAAAATATCATCCATTCATGTATTTGTATTACAAGGTACACAACTTCATTTAAACTTTATATGTATTTATGTTTTTACTAAATGTTCCAGAGGGGAATAAGCGGTGATCTTCTTTAATTAAAGCCTTTTAAAATATCCACTGAAAACATTTGGACTTTGAAAAGGTTTCATCTGCTGTTCTGAACATATTTTTTATGACAATACATTTTTCTTCTTTTGGACTACCAATTGCTCTGAAATAGGGGAAAAAAAAAACAAAAGTGAACGATATATATTCAATTCCCTTTCAAGGTAAAGGGGTAGGACTTTTTTCAATACATTTTGAAGTAAAAGGAACTGAAAATAGATTAGGTGGAATGTCCGTCCGCTGCCTTTACATACAGCTCAATTAGATATTTAAAGGGTGTGTCTGTCTAAAGGAGAAGGATGTGAATTATAAAAAATTAAAAATTTTAAGGAAAACTGAAGCCGCTGTCAGATCATGAAAACTTTCTAAGTTATATTTGTTGTATCCGAAATTTATTTCCTTGGGGTGATACTGGGATTTGAACTGCCAAAAGCCTGTGATACTGCCAGTCACACAGTTCTTGTTCTGAACATCCAGTGCTCCCATTACAGAACGATACGAAGAAATGATCATGATGTTTCGAAACTATAAATTAAAATACCGTGGGCTTAAACAACGGTTCGGTGTCTTGTCACCACTCTGGTACTATTACTGTTTCTTAACTGCAAAGGAGTAAATATAAAATTAGCCAACATTATCTATGGGGTCCAAATTCCGAAGATCTTAGGGATTACATATGATAATCAATTTACCTTTTCAAATCATGCTATTACATTCATGCATAAATTACCAGCAGAACTTGGAATATGCATGACGAATCCTTAGTAACCGATCAGTGATAGACTAGATGCTGCTCGAGCTAATTGATACGTAATGGAGAAAAATTAAAAGTTGCCAGGACGCAATCTTTAGAACCGAAATATTCCGTATAAAAATTTCCTACACATATTATTTTCGCAAAAGTCTTACCGTTAAAGGAACACAATGAAATGGTAAGTAAGCGGTTACTTCTAGGATGTTACGTAGACAAACAATGACAGTTTGAGGCATGTTAGAAAAAATATTAGAATATACGAACAGATCTTATCCTTTTGTTTGGTATTCTTTAATATTAGCTTTGGACGATGTTTACAGTGACGACACAAAATTCGCTGTTAATTTCCGAATAAAGGCCAATTGCAGGCATTGAACAAAATCTACCGCGGCCTTCCAGAGTAGTACTGGCACAACTGAGATCGGGATGGAGCAATAGGATCAATACCTACTATTTTTGTATTGACAATGCCCTCCCAAACCCGTAACCTCCCAAAAAATCATAACCTTGCAAAATTTCTTTGCCTGAAATTAAAGTAGAACAATAATTGAAAACTTGTTTTTATGGCTGCTACAACAACATTGTATGGACAGAAAGACGGAACGAGCTAAATTGACTGAGATTTTCTTTAATATTTTATGAGACTTCTGTCGGTACTATCTTGGCCTTACAACCTTCTCTTCTGGTTGATTTTCAAAATTCAATTAGGCACAACCTTGGAAAAATTTTACTTCAGGGTGAAATAATGCGACACATAAAATTAATAATCTGCCTTGCAATGGGTATGACATGTTTCTTTAATTGTGTAGTCTTAATAGGCCCTTGCAGGCTATCTAATTACCTCTGTGTTAATTATATGAATGTCGGAATGTTATAACATGAATGTGAATGTATCTCAGATTTTTAAGTAAAAAATACGATTTTAAAATTAATTGTTTTGATGTTGAACATACGAATTCCAAACCGTAAGAGCAAAAATGAATGAAATAGAGAGTAAAGAATGGTAAAATCACGTATTTAAAACTGCTACCATTGTCGCATACTTTTAAATACAATATTTATAGTTGTATTTATTGCCCTGTATTTTTAAAAATAGCAATAAATTGCGATCACTCCTTGCAACCGTGTAAAGCAAATTGGAATTTCCGTGTGATCTTAATAACAAAAATAAAGTAAATTATTTAAGGTAGTAAATTTGCTGAAACGGAATTATGTCCATAACCGGCAGGGGACTTACTAAAATATATGTGATCATATTACTGTCACGTTCTTTTAACAGCATATTTAAGTTAAGAAAGTGAAATTAAATAAATTTTTAAACTAAATTATAATTTATCCACAATGAAGTTAATTTAGGAAGAAATTTATCATCTCTTTTAAAAATAAATTAAAGCGAACAAGTGTTATAATACAAATAAGTTAAATAAACAAGTATTTTATTTCAGTGCAAAAGTGTAGAAGGCGGCAGTATGTGTTCTATCGAATATGTCAGCTAAATGATGAGCACCTGATTGTCCACTCCAACAGGACAATGACAAAATCTTGATTGTTGTCTTAATAAAAAATTTATCACATTTATATATATGAGATAATGTTGTTCCGATCAAGGTCATTAAGCTCAGATTTTGTAATATTTATGAATTTTCTTGAACTCACTGAACCAAATAAAATAACCTCATACCTCTTTTATAAATTTTAGACCAAAATCACACCTTACATTACAAATAGGTTGACGAATGGGCAGTAGGTGCTTTGTCTATTTACAAGATTTCTGGTTCTAGAAATATTATCATTCTAATAGTTTTATATCTAACAATAGTGAATGATTATCCCTTGATAAACGGACAATAATGTTATTCAGATCTGTCTGACTTCACTGATTAGGGCATAAAAAAAGTAGCTATTATCTCTTGACAGAGAATCGATCAAGTTTCTATTAGGCATACTGAAAGCAGCAGGAGTTGTAATATGACTGTCCAATTCAAAGTGTTAGTATACTAAGACATCTAAGCCAAGATCTCTGTGGTCAGACAGCCTAATTGGTATACCACTGACAAATCCTCAAACTTATAAATTTGGAATAAGTTTATAGTAATGCTGCTACCTAATGACCTCCAAGTCAATCCAGCTTTTTTTTGGGAATTGTGCTTCATAACTGTAACATAAGAATTTTGATTGTCTAAGATTTGATCTGTTAAATGTCAATAAAACTTCTAGTTGAATCTAATCACTTCTCATTTCTAAAATCGGTGATCTCCAGAAGTAAAATAGTGATCATTTATTTAATTTTGGTTATAATTTTTTGTGTTAAAATACCCAAAGTCCCGATTCATACACAAAATGCCTAAAAATATGACTTTGTTTGATTATTTGTGTTGTTAGATTTTCTCAAATGCCTTCGGCAGACGTGAAAGTAGGCATATAGGTCTGTGGATAGGTCAAATCTTTCCTCTCTAAGTTATCTCTATAATTTGTGAGATCTTTTGACAATTTTTGGAAGGACACATTGTCTCAAGATCGCATTGAATAACATTGACATGACGATTATTGAAAATTCGGTAGGTTTTTGAACATCGATGGTGTTATAAGATCACCATTTTGCTTTAGTATTTCCCTAAATAACGGTTTTAATTACAATTGGCGTTAGAAAAAGCATGTCATTACTATTAACCGCAATAAGCTTGTATAAAATCCTCTGTTTAGGGGTTTCTTCGAAAGATTGTACTTAGATGTCGTGCAAACAAGTCGGCTTTATACTCATTACTTCGTGACCAGGTCCATCATCATTACTTAAAGGATACCGGCCGCTTAATGGAATTTGCTGGTATCCATAGGGAAAAGTTCGTGTGGGTGTCATTAGTTATAAGTTTAATATAACTTTTATTCTGGTAACGATTTTATACTTTAAGCTGTTTTCGGATTGGTATAAACAGCCTTGCAGTGCTCAGCTATTTTATTGTCATTGTTTATTATATATTTTCAAGCCATTTCGTTCTGTATTGTGTGCTGGAAAGTCTAGTAATCTTAGATTTTTTATTATAAGTTTCTGTTATTGGAGAATTGAATGGAGAAGATCATGGAAAAATTTAGTGAATTTGCAATATTTTTAGTTATTCGAAAATCATCTGGATCAAGAAGCCAAGAGGTCGATACAAAATCCATTGTATTTTTGCGATCAACTAGGACCTTGTATAGCTGTCAGCTTTTGAATACAAAAAACTGGAACTCCAGTAAGTGTGCTTAGCATTAAAACCATCAGAAGCGAGAAAACAATCTCCTAAGGTGTTAAAGAATTATTAAACATTTTTTTGTACATCGAAAACGTAGAGGTTAATGTAAACGACTCGGTTATACATTCAAAAATTTATCTAGGGTTTCAAATCGCATTCTACTTCAGATTACAATGTCAATACCATCTCATGTGCCTTACCATCCGGATGATTCGTTAATTTCTAAAAAATTACATTTTCGAAGTAGTTAACTTTGGTGGATCACCGATTATGACCCTTACCATATGGGGTCCTATACTTCTCCAAGTTAAATCTAAAATTCCCAGCTTTAACCATGTGATATTTCCATGGAATGTCTTGTCATAAATTCTTACACAAATGGCAAAAAAATTTACCAAATTATTATTTTTTATTTATTTTTAACATTAAAGTCAATTCAAATACAATAGAATTATATTGATTTGTCCCAGTTTCTAACAAAATTTAGTTCTTACTTTTTTTACCAGTCAACTGTATTCACAATTCATTAAATCAGAAAACATATTTGTTTGTTTTATACTCACCTCACCACAAGTGGTGAATAGGGTATATTGACTTCTCATTCGTAACATTAAGAGGAATCATCTCAGAACCAGTTTATATACATCAAATAAAAATCTGAGTCAATTTAGCTTTGTCTGTCTGTTTGTTCTTGGCACATTCACATCCACAAAATTGACAGAGCTCAATGAAATTTGGCATAAGTATTCACTATAGTTTTGAGAAGCTTCTATTAGCAAAATAGTATGTTAAGAAATATAGACCGATATCTGATGAAATCTCTAAGTTCAATCGATGAACTTTCTTGAAATTGTCTATTTTAAGCCGTTTAATTGGAATGAAATTTTGAAATAATAATTTTAACCAGGGTTTTAACATAAAATCGTATTCGAAACCGTTTTATTGGAAAATCCTATTTTCGAATAACACGAAAATCGGTTTTCTGAAAATGTCGGTATTTTTAATACACTATTTATGATTCATTAAGTGTTTCTCTGTTATATTTAAGAAAAGCGTTTGGGAGTGTATGAGTGCATGTATATGTATATCTACGAAACCTAACGTATTAACTTCACGCGAATTTGTGGAGGAGGGTATTGAAGATTCGGTATAACCGAATGTAGCATTTTTTTTGTTTAATTTTGAGTTTATTATAATTTTCCATTGAATTATAAATTTCAATTTATTATGAAGAATTTTGTAGTTGTTTTATGAAGTGTTGCTGAATCGATACGACTAAAAATAACAAGAAGAAGAAAAATAAACTGAATAAATAAAAAAAAAATAATAAATAAAATACAAAAATAAATAAATAAAATTTGTAATTATGTACATGATGAAACATTAAAAGATGAATAAATATTTCGACACCCTTTAAATTATATTAGTTGTGCTGCAAGTGGCAACTTCTGCTTTCCAACAACGCCACCAACTCCACTAACACCACCACAGAGTTTCCTTGCACTCTCATTAAATAAACATTTGTACACACATTGTGGCCATAAATGTTGGAGTTGTTGGAGTATGATATACATTGGTTGTCTGTTTGTCTGTCTGACTGACTGTATGTTTGACTATATGTGTATGATGTGATATTGTCTACTTTTTCTAAGTATCTGCTGCAATTGAGGTGATTTTCATTTTATTACATTTAATTTTCAGAAAATAAAACAACATTAAAAAATTATAATTGTTCGTTCCCTTTATTACTCGCACTCATCTCATTTCATCTCATCCAAGATGGATGCTGAAGTTTATTTGTATTTTTTTGTAGATTTTATTTATTTCATTTTCGAGACCCAATTTTTCAACAAGTTTATAATTAAAATTCAAAAGAAAAAATAATTTTGATATTTTCTAAATAATGTTGATGTAATAAAAAATGTTTAAAAACATTTAAATCAATCATCACAATCATAAAATTGATTATTTTTATCTTAAATTATTGAAATTAAACATCATTTAGATATAATTCTTTATTGGGAATATTGAAATAAAAATCTCTACAGGAAATATTCATACATACATTCATACTTATTTCAAATATTTAATATAAATTGAGAATCTGTTATGAATACCGGATACATCTTGTTTTTCTATAATGAACATAAATTTTAATAAATATGACGAAAAATAATTAAAATAATTAATTTAATAAGAAAATATTTCTACTAATTTCTATGAGGAGAAAAGAAAATTTTTGATAATAAATCTTTATAAAGATCTAGGCTTTACCCGTTGCGAAAGAAATTTCACAAATGACAACGTGTATTTTGAAAAAAATGCCCCTGGCCCTGTCCTTTCTAAAATTTTATTTCATTTCTACATTACATGAGTGCTACCTTTTCTGTTTGGAACCAAATTTTAAAACTTTCGCTGTTATAAACAAATCGTCGAAAAAATGTTTTGGGTCGAATGTTAGAAGTTTTGCTGTTAAAGCTCTTAAGATATTCGACAATCAACATTCTTTGTATGGGGGACGCCTCTTCCCATGATCCTATCCGCCCTTTAGTAAAACAGTAACTTGAGAAATTTATTGGAACCAAGTTTGAAAACTTTCAGAATAGTGGTTTTTTAGATATTCTATTATCAACATTTTCTTTGTCCTCTATCCATCCTTAATTTTTTCTTGTGAAATAGTTCCTTGATGCAGAAATAGTTCCTTGGTATTCGATAATCAAAATTTGTTTTGTATGGTCGCTACCTCTACCCCTGATTCTATCCGCCCCACATTTTGCCTTGTAAAATAGATCCTTAAAAATGTTATTGGGACCAAATTTTACAATTTTTGATGAAGTGATTGAAGCAAAATTTGAAAATTCTCGTTTGCTTTGTATGGGGGTACCTCTACCCCTGATCCAATAAAATGTTTAAACAAATCTCTATTCTATGTCAATGCTTTCACTTCTGGAGGTCATAAATAAACTTTCTCAGAGGATGTTGTTAGATAAAGTTCTCAGCCTGAATACACATAATATATTGCGAAGACAGTTTGGTAAATTGGTAAACATCCAAAAGTGTGAATTTCTTTCAAGTAGTCAATATCTGCTCCCGAACCTCCATTTCTTTATATTATGTCTCTATGAAAACAGAATTTCTTTTTCTGTTTAATTTTTTCGGTTTACAAAGGAGTCAAAGCAGTTGCATTTACTTGCAGTTTCCATAGTTACGCTTCACAAGTTCGATTTGAGACCTCAGTATCTGTGGGCCAGAATACTTAGTATATAATCTGCAAAGTTCTTGATAGAATTGTGACCAAAACTATGTTAATAGAAGAGATAACTCTCAAATAATCCTGTTTCAGAGATATCACCCAACATACCATGTTTGCGAGATAATATATCTTGACATCCAAAAGTGGCTGAAGCCACTATACAGATTGCGTCACTCTTTACTAAAAGGCTATGGTAGATTTTGGAACCATAGGGTTTAAATCTAGTGTATCCTTCCCATCTTACAGTTGCAGTTGTCCTGTCAGACTCATCATACAAATGTACTGTGTCACATAGTGTTTCCAAATTATTATTATTATTATTTTTTTTTTTGAAATATTAGGTTAGAGTTGAGGTGCTTTCGAGTTGTGCAACTAGGTAGGTCAATGTGGTCAGTGTGACCCTCCATATTTGGCCACATAGGGTTTGTTGGTTTAAAAAACCAACGGCATAAAGTAATTTTGATACCCTTATAAACCTCTTCACAACTACTTATACGGTTTTCTCTAATTATTTGAGAGACATTTAAGTCGAAGTAAATTGTTAACCCACTTTAGTCAATTAATCTATTGAGGTAGTGACTCCAAGTTGATAGGTGTACTTAAAAATAGTAATAGTACCCGAAAATCAATACGTAATATTGGTTTTCTTAGCCCTAATGACACCGGCTAAAAAATACTTGTATTAATATTTTTCTTTGGATTGTTGTAAGGTAAATATGAGAAACGTGACTCTGCATGTTCTCACGTTAACCCATGTTTGTTGGAGTAAGTATGACCATTATAAATATAACAATCCCATAACTGATAATCATTGGAATGATTTGTAGAAACTTCTTTAATTATTTTCAGTTTCATTTCTGAAAAATGTGTTTTGACGACAATTTATTGAAAAATTTTAATTTCTTCATACTGACTTGGAGAAAAAGAAGATTCGATTAAAGTCTCTGGACTAGGCCAGAGTCTCTTAAATGTGGCTCTAGTAAATTATTAATATATTAACATAATTAATATATTTAAAAACATTAAAAGGTTCCTAAATTTCGTAAAGAATTGGGGAACTACTTTGCCTGTCTTGCAAAATCTATTCAATACCATTTTCATAACTTCATAAACGTTGTCAACGGGAGAAGTACAATACGAAGCTATCATTATGGCATACCTACTCTAGGTTATGGAGAGTGGATTAAACGTGAACAAAACCGATTTTGACTGTATATTATGCAGACCCTAGAAGAATACCCACAATATCCTTTCGATTTGATTCCAGGATGAGACTTTAGTTCAAGCAGCATAAACATTCCGTTTTGCTTTGGACTTAGAAACTTACTCCAAATAATTGGTCTGGGAAGCATCTTTTAAAAATCAGTAAAAACGATATCAAGTAGTAGACAAATCTAACAGTGATCTGGACTGCTGGGTGAAAATAGTATTTTTGATTCGCTCATCAAGAAGCAGTTTTAAATGTAGACCTGAATATTATTAATGAAATAAGATTATTAAAGGGTACAATTTTAATAATCTAATACTTCGTATTGAATTTGTCAGTAAGTTAATTATTGTCTGCGAATCTTTTAGATTTGTGAACTGAAAACACACTAGGAAAGCTTGCACCTGTCGACTATGTGTTATGTCTATGACATGAGATCTATATCAGTCTATCTCTCCCAACTAAACTTTCTTTTTTGTAACAAAATCACTCTAAAAAATGGATTTTATGCTAATGAGAACCACAATTCCTATCCGAAGGAACAAAAGAGAAATTTAGGAATAGAAACATCATTTTCAATTTCGGTTTACAGGTTTGGTACTCAAAAAGGATTTACAGTCTGACAGGTGATTGAAAAAATGACATTTTAGTCAATTAGTTGTTGATCTCAAAATTAAAGTCCTAAAGAAACTTGAATTATAAAACAAAATTTAACGCCTCATAAACCATTCTCAGCATTCCATAAGGAATTTATTCTATAATTGTTAATTAAATATTCACTTTCATGGAATAAATTTTGTTTAATGTAACATTTTCTTAGTCCACCCTAATAAAAATAATGAAAATTTACACATTTGTATACCCTACACCACCATAGGTATAATGCGTTTGTTCTTAAGATTGTAACGCACAGAAGAAATATTGTTACCATAACTTTTAAGCATACCGCTCGACTCAGAGTCACTTTCTGGGTCGATTTAACGATGACCGTCCATCTGGCTGGTTGCTTGTACATGTTAACTTTGTGTACAAACTGCAGGTCACAATATTTGAGATACCAAAAACTGGTTACTTTGGCCCATGGACGTTGCCTATTGAAATTGGTGATAATGGGTCCATTGTTTCACCTAGCCCTTATACAAATGTTCCTTCCGAAATCGGGGTTTTAAGGTAATAAACGTCCTGAAAATATACCGATATTTGGCCCAAATAAATCTAATAATATTCTTATCCATTATTCCATTACTTTTCACAGGTCCCATATAACTCCCCTTAAAAATAACACCTTGAAAGACTTAAATCTCACATATACGCAAGCATTGTGATAAGAATTGAACAAATTAAGATAAATATAACCAAAAATAGATGTATGAAATTTTACGAGGGTCCGTACTTAATTTCATCTAGCTCCCGTATTATCCCCCTAGAAGAAGTCCTTTTAAAGTGCACATAATATACTGAATTCTTAATCACAAATTAAAAAATATATTTAAACGAGGGTCGATCATTAATTTTTGATAGCTACCATTAATAATCAACAATTTAGTGTAGAGTATTACATAGTCGGGCTTGACCGACTAAAACTTTTACTTCTTCTGTTTAAACTATTTCAAGAATTTATTATTAATTACATACATGTATGAATGTAAATGACATAAAACATATATATTTTACACATTCATGTCTTGAAAAATATTCGTTTCCTTAATAAATAATAAAACAGGGAAGAAATTTGTTTTTTTTTCAACTAATTTTTTCCCAGGAAAATTAAAACATTTTCATTAAAGTTGTTTTTGAATTTCTATAGAAAAAGGGTGCATATTTTAGTTTATTTTGCTTTTTTCACATTTTTCGTATTTAAATTAAGAATAAACAAGTACACGACAAGAGTATATGTGAGAGTGAGTGAATGAGTGTCAGTGTGTGTATGTGTGTTAGCGAATGTTTGTTTTAAATATTAACAATTTGTATCCGTTTTAATAGAGAGATAATGATGGTAATTATGTTTGTTAAAATAGCATTATTGTTGTAATTATTGTAATATATTATTCAGTAAAGAAACGCTAATTAACTGAAATCAATTAACACACTTTTAATAAAACACTAAAATTCTCATTTAAATTTATTATTATTATTTTCTTAGCAAATTTTAAACTAAGTTGAGCAAACGTCTGAAAGAGTGTTTGAGGAGTAATGAAGTCGACTGTAAATTTAACTAATAATTAATTTGGAAATTTTGAAAAATTATAAAAAAGCTATAAATTGCAATCAAGAATTTAAGGAAAATAAACTAGAGATATCAATCCCGTAATTACGAAACCCAAAAAATTCCGGGATTTGATTATTTAAATTCCGAATCGCGGAATTTGAAAAACCAGTCCCGTTTACCATCCCTAGAATTAACCAAGACTCACGAAGAGTCATAACAACGTTGAAAAAACTCATAAGAACTTCAATATCTTGTTAATTTTCCTATGAATGTCATATATAACCTTTTGCAAAAATCACAATATGATCGCGAGTTAACAGAATTTCTGTTATATATTTGGAGTACGACATATCTACGATTAGTAAATTATCACCTTGTCTTTGGACGAATTACCTACATGACTTGGCAAATAATCATCTTCAAACTCTACAGAGAAGAGTCAAACGTGCATGATCGTATCTTTCCAAAATGGTGATTACAAACTCAATTAAAATTCTCGAGAGAAAGAAATCATCAGGTGTTTTTTTATTTTCAGAAAATTTTTATTTTCATTAGAAGAAAATAGTTTCTGGAAATTGACGATCTTCAGTCGATGATTTGCGTGAATCAAAAGTGAATTTTCGAACTTGTCAAATGGAAGAAAAATTTTCATTATCATTGAAAGTCACAAAACATACAATGAAATTGGTTCTTATATAAATTGAAGTTTGCTGTAATATTTGTTTGGATCTCTAATACGTCTTTCTTTAGAACTACATGAACGCTTGGTTCAATTTTCACCTTAAAATCAGCGTATTTTTTTGGAACATAATAAATATGTCACAAAAAAGCGAAATGTAAGTAACCAACAAGATCAATTCCAGTTAAATTCTAGATCAGTTCTAGTTTAGTTCAATTTAAGTTCTGATAAAGTTCAAGTTCAGTTCTAGGTCAGTTCCAGTTCTAGTTAAGTTCTACTTCAGTTCTAGTTCTAGACCAGCTTTAGTTCAATTAAAGCTGGGTATCGAAGATATTTGGTGGATGTATTGAATACACTATCAGATAAATTCATTACTCCCGGATTACATGAATTGTGGTACAACTTTCAAAGATTTGGAAAATACAACACCACCTTTAACATGATCCTTAATGTTAGGATTGGTGGCTATTTCAGCTGAAATTGGAATGATACCATTTTAAATTAAAAATTTCGATACAAGCAGAGACAGAAGTATTTTAATATTTGTCGGGAGTCAGTAAGCGGCTCTATTATTTAGAACTTTATTTTATAAACAATAAGCTGATATTTATTTAGATGTTCACCTCAAAACCATTCGTGGAGAATATATCAGCCAGTTAATTACCAAAGCCGTCTTCATATGTTTAGGTAAATAATTAACGGATGTGTTCCCATGGGATGGTTTAAAGTAGAATTTCTTCTAAGCAGTTACGATTGAACATAAAAAAATTTCTCTTCCACAGGTAAGAAGATATGGCCTGATAAAAATATTCGGATGAAAATCCAATTCATGAAGCCAAGCTATATTTATAACTTTCAATAACTACTTCGCACTTAGGAAAGCATTTAAAGATTTCTATCCCGATTGAAAGGATTATGAAATTGATTTCTACCTCCTTTCAAAATGTTCTGTTCAATCTGAATTGAAGGACACTTAGGCAGCTGTACACTAAACTTTTTGTAAGTAAGATTAAAAAGTAGTTATCGAGGTAAGTGCATAACTAATCCAACGCTAGGGACTAGTATAAGAAGTATTAAGACTATACTTGGTAGTTAATACAATATGACAGAAAGTTGTGTTATTTATCAACGTGTGAAAAAAACGAAGCTCTTCCCAATCAATTTCAAATTGATAACTTTGGGCCGAACCTTCTTATTCACACATTACAATCGACTCCAAATACTTTTCAGTTTTGTGGACGAACTTTGATTAAGCGCTTTATTTTTTAATTGTGACACGAAGACAGTCAGCATATTAGCTGCACAAATCGTTTGCTTCTGAACAGCTTTGATTATCGAACCCAAGGAACTAAGCAGAACCGATTATAGGGAGCAAGTACATACAATTAGCGAATCATTGAAAAAAACTCCAAAGGCAATTTATTTAAAAGTGAACTGACTTTGTCTTCGACTATAATTTTAATAGAAAATACTTGGAAGAGCTGCAGAGAAACGTTTAATATTCAAAATATAAAGTGAAAACAATAAATATTTATTTCTTTTTGAAGAAACGCCAAATACAAGTACAATTAATAATTATGCACAAATACAATAACAAAACACATCTTCTCACACACATACACTCAAAGCCATACAATAAGTATAATTACGTGAAATGGGAGTTTGGACACCTTTCCAATGTTAAAATTCTTCTACATTAAATATTTATTAATGTTCAAATGGGTGAATGAAGGAATGAATATGAGACGGTGTGCAATGTTTTGGGTGATATTGAATGGTGGAATGGACATTTGTGTATTTGTTTAACAAACTTACCGTTAACAATTAACACATCCGTAATTGGAGGCGCTCTTAAATACACAAACACTTATTTACACCAACACCCACATACATACATAAATACATACATACATACATACATACATACATACATACATACATCATATATACACACACAAACACATTATTGGTATTTACGCACGCACACTTCATTTATTTTTATGCCTTTTTGTTGTTGTGTTCCAATCATTTCACTGTAATTTTTCGGTAGAAAACATTTGCATTTTAAACGATTTTGTTTGACTTTTGGAAATTCTGTTTGTTCTTCTCCGCAAGAAACTTTTTTGTAAATTTGTATATTATTTTATAAACGGTATATAATTGAAAATAAAATAAAAATTAATTGAAATTGAAATCGGAGAAGTTGGATTGTGAATGAGTATTTGGAAAGAAATGTTGGCCACTGGTAAATTAAAGATTGTTTGAATGGTTGTACAGTGAGGGACTGTAGGAAAGTTGAAGAAATTATAAAAATAAAAATTAATTTAAATTCTAAGTTGTTTAAACGAATCTCAGTATTCCAACGAATGGCAAGAGTTTCGAATATCGCTTATGATTATATTTTTTGGAGCAGAGGGTTTGTTCAGTTCAGTACGGATAATATTAATAAATGCGTAAAATTAATAAATTGTAAAAGGCTTTCAAAATTCGAATGCCTTTCAGAAGCGATGGGAAATGAAGTGACTTAATCATCATGATTTATCATGACGTTTCTAAAATAAATTGTGAATATTGGGCTCGTGCTTTTTCAGGAAAACTTTAAATAAGTCAATTTCTATTTAGAATCCATATTTTTATATAAGATACTTATGAATGATCAGGAAGGTTGCAATTGTGCTACATAAAACATTTTTTGACTCAAATTTATGAGAGATTTGGGATGATTTTCTGAATTTTTTTGATCTGAATAATCCAAATAAAAGAATTTATTCCAATACTTATATTCTTATTGATTTATTCACTCCAAAGTGATTTTCGGAAGTCTGTATGGTTGTTGAGATTATTTAAGGATTGATATTCCTACACACAGAAAAAAATCAATGTTAAATGATTTGAAATAGAAATAACTTAACTTTTATCGGTTATAATTTGGCTTCATAGATTAAAAAAGTTAATTTAACATCGTTTCACAATAAAATAAGTTTCTTACTACCTTAACTTAATTTTAAAAATTTATCGTGGTGTAATTTTATATATTAATATCGAAGGATTCTAATATGTAGAATATTATTTCAACACAAACGTAAAAACGTTTTAATTAAACTAAATTAACAATAATTCAATATCAAATCAACTATGTTCAACGTTGATTTCGCTTTAAATAAAATTGTACCAAATTTAACTTAAATAATTGGCCCAGCATGCCATGGTGTTGATGGTTATAATATACAGAAAAATGGAACTGCACCCACTTTTAAGTTCTACAATCAAAATCACTTTCTAAGTCGATTTAACGATTTCTATTCGTCCCCCTGTCTGTCCGGCTGGCAGTCTATGTAAACGTGTGAATCCCTACTGGTCGCAATTTTTAATGTATTGTCGTGTACGGTACAATATTTCAGGTAGATCTCATACAAATGTCTTTCCAGATTTTGGAGCGATCTGATTTTAATGATTTCTGGCTTTCTATAAATTTTTGCAAAGTTTTTCGTCTGAGTTTCGAGGTTTTCTCAGATATCGGTGTAATATTTTTTTGCACTTCTTAGAATTGGTTCATTATTGTGGACGTGAGTATGTTTCCAACAAACGGACAGAGAGACAGACAAAAAGACAAATAAACAAAGCTAAACCGACCCAATTTTTAATTTGATATTTGATTAAAATGCTGTGATATTTGGGCTTATAAATGGGAGAAATCATGTATTGAAGTTACATCTAAATAGGGACCAATGACCTTGAAGTTCATCACACGGTAGTTTATTTGTTTGGTTTAGAAATCGTTTTGAACTCTTATAATGAAGCTCACGTTCGTCGATGCCCATGAAATTATATATTAATTAATTTCGACGAATTTTATTGGAATATAATATTTAATAGTTTTTTTGATTAAATCATATTTCGCGACTGTAGGCTTAATACTGCCGAATTTCATTGAAGTACTCTATTAAATATTTAACTCATTAAACTTATTTCTTAGCATCAGAACTGCGACCTGTATCGCAAGTTTCACATGTTAGTTTTACGGACAAGGGAGTAGCACATTTTTGTTCTCACAATTACATCTTCCGGCACATCGTTAGTTACTACCTTTGCTCATTCGATTTCACGCCAAAATATAGGAGATTATTCTAAAATGAAGTGTATTTGAGTTGGAACAAAATTTAAACTAATATGCGGCTGAGAGAAAAAATTCCATCCACAGTTTCCCAAATACATTTTGATTCATTAAATTCGGACAATTAGTCCCAATTTAATGAATGGGAAAATGTTTTCGACTGATGGACGAACACTGCTACTTGGTCTTTTTGATTTTTGATATTGGGACAATATTAATGCTTCTTCTATTACCATTTGTGGTGAATGTGTTCAAGCGAAGACATCTTAGGATTACAGAATTATTTAAAAACACGTTCTGGATTCACTGTGCAGCCTAAAAAATTTTAAATTTTTTGGTTAACTTGTTTTTCGTTCCCCACTGTATGCATATTTGACATGTAAAATCTTAAATAAATAAATTACATTGTTGACTTCTTAGAGTTTGTTTTTGTTTTTGTAAAATATAGTTTTTGCATAAATTAAAGAAAACTCCAATAAGTTACCCATCATAAATTTCCAAAGAAAAGCAGACAGACGATAAGTGAAGGTAACAAAATAAATGCAACAAATATTGACATTTGATGTCTGTTGTTTTGATATTTTTCGTCTTTTTGTCTCCATTTGGTGAATTTTGTTGTCAGTCATTCAGTCAGTCGTAGGTAAATATTTGTATTTAGAATTTGAATTAAATTGAAATTTAAATAATTTATAGTGTTTTTTCTTGATTTTTTTTTGTTTTTGAACATGGTGATTAGTTTCATATCACATTTCATTTCCGTCAGTGTACAAACGTTCGTATATACGAGTTGTACATATGTAATGTAAAATATGCACTTCATAGTATATGATTTTCTTTAAATTTCTCCTTGTCAGTCTGTCCGTCCATCCAGCTGTCATTGTAAACGTACTCTTTTTTAATTCTTGTATACAATAATCGCCCTCGTAATAAAGAAAATGTTAATTTTATGTCAAGTCAAAATTTTGTACCCTCCCTTCTTTGGTTGTAGATTTTGTTTGACATATTTATGTCGCCTATTGTCGGAAAATTGTTTGTATACTCGATTGAATTGAATGTTTGTTTGTTTGTTTTTATAAAATTTCTTTAAGTTAATCATTGTCTAATTTCAAATATTGTTTTAGTAAATGTTTACATACACACATAGGATTTGAACTATATACATACTTACATACGTATAACCTTAACTCAATTTAAACTGGAAATTAAAAAAAATCGAATACATTTTTCAAATACAACTAAAATTGAAAACAAACCATTTTGGGTATATAAATTTTGGAATTTACAAGACATGCAACAGTTACTCTAGAGAATGAAACCAAAAAAAAGGAAAAGGTTTTCGTTTTCTGTCGGTTAATTTCAAAGACAGATAAAGATTTGACAATTAATCTAACGGTTTAATGCCTGCCCACCGATAATCGAATATTAATGTTTTGGAAACAAATCGTTGTTCACATCCATTTGTGATCGTAATCGTAAGGAAGTCATAAATTATCAACTATTTGCATCTGTTGTTGGACTTGTAATGAAAGAAAGTTAAATATATGATCCAAAATGTTATTATAACAGAATTTTGAATACATTTTTAATGAAAGAGACTAAAATAATGAACTGTTTTTAAAATTGTGTAAAAATAATTAGTGTAGTTGACAAATTATCTGTTACAATATAAGAAAAATGTTTGTCTATCAGAGCATCAAATTATGGACACTAAAGAAGATACAGAGCGCCACAAATCGGACATACCGCGCACAGATCGGGTATTATAAAATAGATATGCGTGAATTGAAATCATTCCATTATAAGAAAAAAACAAGTAAAATTGATAGAGTCGGTGATATTTGAAAGTTATCTTGTAAGGGACCTAAGAAAAGTATTGGACCGACCGTCGCATACATGGCACATCTTTTAAGAATATCATAGCACAATCGCATAATACCCCAACAACCTACGGTATAAATATTAGCTTTAATAATACTTATTAGACCTAAAGGTCACAAATAGTTATTTTAAAATAACGATCGATTTACTTTCTAAAACGATTCAGAGTTTTTTGATGATCCAAGGTATTATTTTGACTCAAGGACTATGACTATATAAATTGAAGATGATGGATACAATATTTCTTATAGACCTGATAAAAAAATGATAAATTGATTTGTTGAAATTTACACAGAATGATCCCAATATATCCGAAAATAACATATGCTATAAAATATTCTGATAGAATCAGGGTACACCTCCTCTCCCTCACCCATACGAAGCAAATATCTTTTATCCAATGTCCGAATAACAGCGAGAATTCGGTCTTAATCGTTTTCTCAAGAACTCTTGCAAATTCGAACGGTCCAGCAATTAGAATCACACATTAAACACTCCAAAATTAGAATCTGAGGTTCTAAATTCTACATATTTTTTATCCAATAGAGTCATAAATTGGTCTTTATTCAATAATATAAACATAACAATTTGATGTATCGAATTAAACTTGGTGTCTATATTTTCCTCACATTTATATATGTGATATTTGGTAGCAGTTTGAATTGCATGAGGGAGAAATTATTCCACAATTCTATTTTTTATTGATTATCTCTAGAACTCCTACAGAGAGAGAGAGAGTTGAAAAAGTTAGTGCCCAACACTTTCTTAAAGAATTGCTGTAGTGATCAAATCTAGTTCAGAGAGGTCCATGGATGCAGGTGCTCTCTATACATTATTACTTGTCGAATATCTTAAAAAAAGAGTTTTTAAATTATGTCCTAATTATTTTCCAATAATAAAATAATACACGTCGATATTTCTGACATTTTTATGTCCGATTGAACAAATAATCGTTTATTAGTTATAAAACTTAGCGCACGTAGTATTTGACCTCAGGCGATGAATTAAATAGAAAAATCTTAAATGCATGAATGAATTTTCATATATGAAAATAAAATAACGAGAAATATGAAAATCTCAACAACAACAACAATAATAAAATGCTGCTGACCTTAATGTGCAAATCTTTACAACAAAACAAAATCTAAAATAATTTCATTTGTGTTAACAGAAATAATACGAAATGAAAATGAAACAGAAAATAAATAAAAAAAAGAATGAAACAAAGAGTTTTATTACAATTTATTTTGTATGATTTTTATTTTATTTCTCACAAATGAAAACTAACAAATATTTCAAGGATATTTATTGTGAAAAAGGACTTATGATACATTTTTTTTCAATCGAGGATGGAAAAATTATGTTTTCAATAATATTGACCTGTATATGCACGATATTTATACAAGTCAGTATATTGACTGCGGAATAGAATTTCAAAATCTTCATTGGCGTTTTAAAATTCTCAGATGAGAACTTTGAATCTGAATTAATGAGAAAATTGTAATATTTAACGTAGATGTGCTGCACAATTCATATATGGAGTACTATCCTTATCATACAGGATCAATTTTGTATGATTAGTGTATTCACAAAACCTACATTTTCAGAAAACCATTTTTCAAGTTATTCGAAAAATAGGCTTTTCAAAACCCGGTTTCGAATTCGGTTTTATGTTAAAAACCGGTTTTTATTTGATTATTATCAATTTATAGAAAAAAGTTATTATTTAATATAAATCTTGTGATTAACCAAAAAAAACATATATCGTGTAATGACCTTTATATCAAAAGAAGTAAAAATGATGGTTCCATTTCAAAATAACAATTTTTAGCAAACTTCATCAATTAATTCTTTCACTGTATAATGTCCTAAATAAGTGGCATATAAAAGTTTTTTTGTAAGTGATTTCAGTATCGTATTTGAAATAAACTTTTGCTTCAATTTCTGAATATATCTAAGTAATAGATCTATATCTCTTTACTTAAAGAGATATAGATATTTTTATTGACTTGATTATGTCTAAAACTAAGAGACATAGGAAAATCGATTCAGAATATGTATCTATTTATTTTCCTTCATGGCGGAAAATATAAAAATAAAGGTGAATATAATAGTGAAAAGTTTAAAAGTGACTTCCATTGAAAACCAGTTAACCAACTGAAAACCTGTAATATCGAACACTTCGATAGAATTTATTCGAAACCGGTCGGTTTTCTGAAATATAAAAAACCGGTTAACCGGTTTCGTGTTTTGAATATACTATATATGATCCTGTCTGATAAGGAAGAAATTTGTCTGCTGTTGACAAAAACAAGATCTTATCATTTCAGATAGGAGTTATATTAGCATATACTTGGAACTAAATTAAATTGACTTTAAATACAATTTTAGGTTCATTATCCTCTTGTCAGGGACTTGTCAAGGCAGCCGTAGTAAGTAAATTTAGGCTAATAAGTTACTTAAATATACATTCTTTTCGTTGGTTATGCAACGTTAAATGTTCTATTTTGTTGCAAAACAGATAACTCGGAATATCAAGAAGTAATTATTACTTGTGGATCCTGTTTTTAATTATGACTTGATGAGTTTGGGAAGCATGAAAATAATAGCACTCTTCTCCTTTATTCATGGTAGGATGATTCCTTGTAGGAAGAAATAGAACAAAAGGCCTTTTCATAAGAAATCGAGGATTTATTGGTTGTCTCTTTAATATATAACAACAGAAGCAAATAACTTGAACTGTCCGACTTTTCTGTTAACATTTTCTTCAAATCAGGAACTAAGCTACTGCCAAAGTAGGTTACATTAGGCGTGTGAAAAAAGGTGATTCAGTATAAATGTGCCGTTGATATTTATCGTTACCTGTGTGACATTTAGTGCTATTCGATACGAAGCAGCTGGTTCAGAGAGTAGCTTTGTTAGCTTATCTTTCAGTTGGTAAGACAGTTTCTACAAGAGTTAACTGGTGACACCACTTGAATTATTCTTTCCCTGGTACAGGTAAAAAAGAACCTTTTTTGCCTAATTCATAGTGCTCAATTTGATGATCTAATGCAGACAAGGGTGGGGTAAAGTATTATATTCAACGTCGACTTCGTACGTCAACGTTCGGGCTTGGCTTTGGTTATTGGGACGGGGTTGGAATTATTTAGGGACCCAGTGGAAGATAGAGCATTAAGAGAGTTGGACGAATTTGCGATTAAAGTGTTTTGGGCATGGGCATCGTACGTGGAGAACCTTGGTGATTGTGGTTTAAACCCAAATAGTCGAGATCTCCTAAATATCGTATGGAATATATTTTAAAATGTTTGTCGTATTTATTGGAAGATCAAAAGATGTTGCGAGAACTTCCGTTCCTTACCATTACGAAGTTGCTTCCAAATGTATGACTTTGAATTGGTACTCATGTGTAATTCTATTTTATATATGAAGCCGTTAATGGACGTATTGTATATATAGGCGTTGTCTAGTCCTTCGGATGAAGAGACTTTAATTTTAAGATAAAATAGTTCCATCTATGGACTTTAGAAAACATCATTCCGTTTGTCGGAGCAAAGGTAGGTTTATCAATTGTACCAGACCGATCGATTGATATCGACTTTTGGCGCCATTAATCTCCTTTACATCAGGGTTTAAAAAATCCAACAATGTAAAGGAACACAATTTTTTGGAAAGTGGACAGTCAAGTCAAGAAGTTTGAAAACATCATTATTTTCCCGTCCAGTTCGTTCTGTAGAAAACATTCATGTTTTTCGCGATAATTTAACAGAATATCCCTCAAAAAAAAATCTCAATAATTTCACTAAATAAACATATGGATTTATCCATTTACAAGGTCCAGTTGAGCTTGAGTTTGTTGAACATTTCAACATTGTACACTTTGATTGGACCACCCTTCATATCATACAATTTGGCTTTAAAGCTCCTTATTCGCAATATCATAAAAAAATTAGATGAAATTCATGTTCATGTGAAAGAATGAATGAATTTTATGTAGAAATCCAATGGTGAATGTCGTATTGAATCAGTAAAGGAATGAATGAATGGATGAATAAATGAATGAGCAAGTGTGTGTGAATGTATGTTTTTTGTTGTTCTTCTTTTTTATTTATTTCGTTATTTTGTTTATTTAGTAGACGATTTTGTTGGTTTATAGTTGATTTGATATTTTTGTTGTTCTCTTGTTGTTGTATATTTATGTTGTTGGCAATCAATGATTATTACTTTCCCAGAAATGATACTTGCTTGAAATATTATTGTTGTTAAAACATGTTGATATAACCGGCAGACAGACGGACAGACAAATAGAACCATCAATATTCCCATACTCCTGACATTTTCATACAAAATCAATGTCCAGGACATATAAACATTATTATGGTTTGTTTTTTTTTCTATTCTCTTTTCTTTATTTAGACAAATCTATATCCGAAGACAAGATGATGCTCGTTGGAGGGTTTAAGAAGGGTGGATTTTCTTAATGCCCAGGAAAGATAGACGACGGTAATATTACTTCCTGATAATTCATCTTTCCTGTGCGTTATGACATGAAAATCATTTTTGAATAGCAAAATCATACAAAAATCATAAAAATGAAAATAAAAAAAATAAAATTGATGAAAATCGAAAAAATACTTACATCAATATTATTTTTATATTTTCACAATAAAACAACTTTCACTTCATTAGTTTTCTTTGTTTGTGGAGCTACAAGTAAGAAATAACATAAATCCTTTTCCTACCCACTTCCTCCCCCTTCCATATTAATATCAAATCACCCCTTTTGTTGGTTTCCTTTAAAAATGTAGTTTGGACTGAATAGATTTTCTAGGTTATTAAATTGAAATCAAATTGAGAGGTTATGTACGCATTTCAGGATAGAATTTCTAAGATTTTTGTCATCAGCTATTGTCGTTAGAGAGAACAAATTTATTTTAAATTGAAGTGGATTTTATAAATTGAATTTACTTTAGATAAATAAAATCACCAGGTTCATTTCAAATTAATGAAGGATATCAAAACGTATAAATAAATTCAGTGTTCGTTTGTTAAGTTCGCCAAGGAATATGGATTGATTTTTCCCTTGGTATCAAATGGTAGCCGTTTGAATATAACTTGGGAGAAGTTAGAAAAAATCCAAAGCAGTAAGCTTTTACTTCAGAATCCATTTACTGGAAGTAAAGAATGTATCTGAACAACATCACTTATACGACGGACCGACTTTTCCAATTTCCGCTCTGTAGGAACAAACTGTCGTAGTAGGTAAAATAAGGCATATCTTTAAAGAGAGAGTCTCCACGCGATTACTCTTCTCTATAAATAGACTTCGATCATTACATTATCCAGCACGATAGTGAATAGCTGAGATGACAGAGGAATCCTTGTTTCACTGTTTGATTTTCGTCTCACTGCGTTCCGTGACAGCTTAGTTCCTGTTACATTTGCGATTGTTAAGACAGTTTATCGTTTGCAGATAATTTCCTCATTTCATTTTGTATAGTTGCTTCCTCTGGTGTTACTATCCGTTTAAGAAATTTTCTTTTGTCTTTCCTTCTTAACCTGTTTCGCCAGAATTTGTTACTTATATCTGAAAATATTGTTGTTGTTGTTTATATGTTGCTGTGATATCTTCCCAAAAGTGTTGTTCCATTTCTTTATTATGGTGTTTTTGTAGGAAGATTTTTTGTCTGATTGTTCTTCTTTGGCATATCAGTTGATTTAATCTTCAATTGTCTTCTGTTCACACATATGTGTTGAACTTGAGGAAGCCACCAATAACGACCTGAAAAGTCTAGCACAATTTGATTATCCAAAACTCCACATCCGCGCTTTTCAATAGCAGTGTGTTTGTGTTGTCACTTCTTATAGTTGCATTCAAGCCACCAAACTGATTGAGCATAGTAATAATTTGTACATCCTTCTCAGTATTCTCTGCATCTTCTGTTGGAGTATGACTTTGACCTATAGCAATATATCTAACTCAACTCTTGAATCGAACCATTCTTACCCGATTTGATATGTTTGATGTGAGTTTCTGAAGAGTGGTACAGTATTACCATTTCCTGTGATAAGTTTGCCGTTGCCATTTCATCTTATCTCACTACTTACGTCTTATATAATGTCATCCGATTTTCTAGTTTTGCATTTTATTAAAATAAAATAGTTTTTTTTTTGAGTGTAAACTTTAAAATGACTGTATTTAATATTCATTGTTTTAGCCAATAATAGTATTTAAAGACCAGATGTGAAAAATATCTTATCAGTAGGGGAAAAATGGAAAAATGTCATAAAAAACATGTTTAGTGAATGTAAATCCTCTTAATAACGAAAGTCAAATATGATGAGTTTTTATTCATATTTATTTTGAGTATTTTTTTATTCTCGACTTTTCTCGATTTTGTTGTTTTTGTTGGATCTTTAGCACATGCTAAATAACTGAAATCCTGTAAGCTTGAATATAAAGTAGTAGTTGTTGCTGTTGGTTGGTTGCCACCCTAAAAAATATTTGTTTAAGTGCGCCATCAGCAACAATATAAAACAACAATGCCACAGCAACATCAACACCAACTATACAGTAGCAACAAACAGCAGTTGCAACAAACAGCTTTATGATTTTGTTCATTTTTTTTGTCGAATTTAACTCTCGGCTTTTGGATAAAAATTGTTCTTGGCAAGTGTCAAAGTTTACTGTATATTATCGCATTCATTACATTGGCTGCAGGCCAGACATGAATGTCAGTCAGTCTGGTCTGTACTAAAACATGAAGTGAACTGAACCGAAACGAACAAAAACCCAAACAGACACCTAAACAACAATAACATAAATGAACACAGGGAAAAAACTGAAAATAACATTTTTTTTCTCTGCTAATGCAGCAAATAGCAAAAAATATATATTCCAGTCTTTTTTTAACATTTAGTCCTTCCCTGTCGTCTGACTTGGTTTTTGTTTTTGGTACTTTTTGCATACCGGCACCGGTACACTAGTAAACTACAATCAAATGCCAGCCAAACAGTCAGCCATCTAACAGGAACTACAGGAGCAACAGCAGCAGAAGCCGCCACAATAACTGTAGCAGCAGAAAAATAAAGAAATATGTATGAGCGAAAAAAAAAATTGGGGAAATATGTGTGAAATTATTATATATGGGGATATATACAGATCAGAGGTGTCTAAACACCTCTGGTATTCATAAAATATATAGTCAAAAGTTCTTAAGATATAAAAATGATTGGTGAGTTTTTGAATGCCTTTTCCCAAAATGATTACTTACCCTCGTTATGTAAAAATTTTGCAGCTCCCAAACCCCTAATATGCCCAAGCTATGACGAAAACTAGGTTTTGATTTTCGTTCATAAAATCAGTAAAATATCGTTACATATAATTCGACAAAAAAAATTTATTTCAGATGGCTCACAATACTTATATAAACTCTAAATATCATCTGAAGAGATTAATGTGTCGTATTTTAAGGACGTAATCAACGAGTGGAGAAGTTCTCATGAATTTATGTTTCTGCTCGTAATCTATTATTCAAGTGATAAAATAAATAATCTTTAAATATATATGTACTGAGAAGGTAATTATATTTGCTCTGGGTCACCAACTTTTGTGCAGGGGGATCTTTGTAAAATATGATATATAGTTTGGATGTACTATAAAAATTAATTCGTAAAATAGTTTTATATGTAATATTTTGTAAAGTTACTTACATACTGAGATAATGCAGGTTTAAAAACAATTAAAGCTAAAAAATTTCTGACAGGACCGCTGCTAAAAATTTAGAGACAAAACAGAGTTTTATAAAAAAAAATTCTCGCAGATTTTTCGCGAGGATATTTGTTATAGTTGGTCTTGACATTTATACACTATTTTTGGTTTTATATTCCAATACAGAAATATGCACAAAGATCCTCGTCTTATTGGGTTCTGAGATTTGTTTTTAATTGTAAGATATAGGGAATTTGAAGTATTTTTATTTAATGGGCCTTATACGGAAGCTAAAGGACATTATACACCGATCCGTCTATATAAGTTATATAGATATTAAATAAACCAAATATTATCATTATAACTTCCAACAGTTTTTGGGATTTGTACACTTTTGAGTAATTAACGAATTTGGGGGGTATTGAAAATAGTGGAACAATCCAGCACGAATTTGTGATAAGTAATTAACAGTAATAGTTCAGGTTCCAATTATTAAAATATTGTAAAACTTATGAATCTTTTATGAATCAAAGAAATACTTCAGTTTATAATATTGTTTTGGAATAATAAATTTACACTTTATCAAGAACTAATATGGGAGCCAAAGCTAAGTAAAGGCGTAATATATTTAAGAAATGTCATATAAAAATTATAAATGCCAAATTTCTAAAAATATTTGTACCGTACACTACCGTAGTTTGTGGTGATGTTTGTAACATTCAGAAAGAATGCTATTGCCCACACCCTTAAGTATACCGTTCGACTCGGAATCACTTTAGCACAAATAAGTCCTATAATATTCTTAAACGATGTGCTTATATATGTGAGGTTCGATATATTATTTCTCATTGGTCCAATACAAACCCTCTTTTAAATATCACCTTCATATATCTCATATAAACGTCGGTTTTGTATTAACGACTAGTCAATTAAGATAAATTTAAGAAACAATCTATGTGCAAATTATACGAGGGTTGGTCTATAATGTCATCTAGTTCTCACATAATCCTCCAGCAAAATTAATTTTAAAATACATAAAATTTCACATAAATGTTTGTGTCGCAATAATTTTCTTCACAACTATAAATAAATTAGAAATTTAAATTAAACGTGGTCGTTTTTCAATTTTTTGTAACTACCAATATTATGGTGTAGGGAATTACATAGACGGGTTTCACCGACTATAACATCCTTGCTTGTTTACTACTAAAGAACTTCATAAACTTAAACCACATTACGAAGATTAGATATTTTATAACAGATATAGGAACATATCAACCGATATTGGTTGTCCAAATATCTCTGAAAACATTTTATTATTGAGTAGCCTAACTCTCACAACGTTGACATCTTTTTGCCCATACTTTAAAGGAGAGAAGAAAAACAAAACCAGTAGTTGGCAATGATTCCATACTGCGTCATTTTTTGTTGGTCTCTCTGTATTTTTCGAGTTCGAGTACCAATGTTTATGAGGTGTTCAAGGGCAGTTTGATGTTTTCTCATAATGCACCTTTAAATAGACATTCTTCCTGTTTTCCTTTTTTGTTGCTCATTCAGATTATTATTATTTTTTTTTGCTAACAACATTATGTCCGGTGTAACGAAAAAAATAGGAAATTTGCAATTTGCAACAAACTGTGTGTTTTTTGTAGCACCTGATATCCCTTCCCACCTTTCAACTAATTTGTGTTACTGTTGCTGGTATTTTTTTGTTGTTGTTTTTTTTTTTTTTTGTTTTATTAGAAACATTTTTAATAAACTTTCTATGGAAAAGTTCCTGACCATATTTTCGTTTGAGCGTAAGAAAGAGAGCTAAATTTATGCACTTCAAACAGAAAAAGTGTAGTCGAGGAAAAACGAAGGAATTTGTTTGCGTGAAAAATATTTGCCGTTATTTTTTTCTTGCTTGTTTTTAAACTCGGTCAAATGGCAAACAAACACAAAAAAGGAGAAGTATCTAACAAGTTGAATGACTTCGTTTTTTTTTGTTTTCTTTTTTGCTAATTTTAAGTATTTAATAGATAAATATACGAGTATTAAAGTTTTTTTAGGTAAAATTGAAAAAGTTGGAAATAAGTGCAGCTGGAACAAAGAACAAAAATTTTATTATTGTCTCCATACAAAATTATGTGATATAATCAATTTATTTTTATTTGACTCCTTTTTTTGTTCTTTTATAATTTTATTTTTCTAAATTGAAAATAAAAAAATCAACTGAACTTAAAAAGTAAAATAATTTTATTCAGTACTTTTTCTCCTTTTTTTAATATAAATTTTAGAGTTAAATGTTATCAGTTGCAACAGTTTTAATAAAGTTTACTTAAACTCTATTACGGCCAAAGGCAAAAGAGGAAGCAATCTAGGAGTTTTGCTCGAAGTTGTAGTTTTGAATTAATTTTGAAGTTTTGTTCTATTTAATTTGTAAAGCAATTTAAATTGTTTTTGTAAAATTTACCAAAAAAAAAAACGAAATTTTCTCTTTAATACCAAAAATACTTATTTAATGAAAATAAAAATTTTATTTAAAATCAAAAAGTTGAAGGAGCAAAAAATCTGGTTGCAGTATTTCAATTTGACAAATCATCAATTTGTTTTAATTTTTAAAATCTCACCACTTTGAAAGCTAAGAGGAATTCGTGTATAAGGAGTGAGATCGAAAAATGTTTAACATACATATATGTTAATAAAAACGAAACTAAAATATCGTCTTCATTTTTTTCAATTTAAATCAAAAAGTTGAAGGAGCAAAAATCTGGTTGCAGTATTTCAATTTGACAAATCATCAATTTGTTTTAATTTTTAAAATCTCACCACTTTGAAAGCTAAGAGGAATTCGTGTATAAGGAGTGAGATCGAAAAATGTTTAACATACATATATGTTAATAAAAACGAAACTAAAATATCGTCTTCATTTTTTTCAATTTAAATCAAAAAGTTGAAGGAGCAAAAAATCTGGTTGCAGTATTTCAATTTGACAAATCATCAATTTGTTTTAATTTTTAAAATCTCACCACTTTGAAAGCTAAGAGGAATTCGTGTATAAGGAGTGAGATCGAAAAATGTTTAACATACATATATGTTAATAAAAACGAAACTAAAATATCGTCTTCATTTTTTTCAATTTAAATTTGTTTTGATTAAAATTATTATTACAATTTCAGTATGTGATACCCTACACCACAATATTGACTATAATTAGTAATTACAAAATATTTATGAACGTCCCTAAAGTATATATAACGTAATATTATGACAAGATTTTATAATAATTTGTCGATTTATAATTGACAATTTTAAAAAACTTCTTGACTTGAACTTAGAGGTTGCCTCAGATATCGGTCTATATCTCTTAATACACTGAAACGATTTTTCTGGTTTTAAAAGGAAATTTCTCAGGACAAAAGCAAATACTCAAGGCCAATTATTGTGGATGTGAGCAGACAAACAGAGATTGCTTAATCGATTTAGATTTTGATCTGATGCAAGAATATATATCTGTAAGACGCATTCGGAAGTTGAGTTCGCAAATTATTTCAAAAATTTCGAAGAAGGTAGTTTCATTTAAATTTCGCAAGTTACCAACAAATTATGCACAATTTTGTATTTGTTGTTAATTATTTAGAATATAAAACAGTTCTAACAGTGTAAAAATTATCCTTAATAATTTTAGATTAATGATCATCGTAGATCACATCTTAAAATAAATTATTAAAAATAACTGAACTATGACAAAATGCTCATTCCCGTTATGTTACTAAAAAAGTTTAATTATCTTCGACTAATTTGTGGTCTCTAAATTAATTATCCCTCATTTTATAATCATAAACTCTCCCGTACATCGTTTTCTTTGTAATCTTAAGTGACCAACAAATGAGGGTTGAACAAATAAAAATCACCAAAAAGTGACTAATTTTAAAAATTCTACGAAATCTTTCATTAAATCAAGTAAGAAATTTATTTACTTTGTTTTGTTCATAAAATGAGTAACTAAATCTTTTAACTAAATTAATTAATTTCTTGAAATTTGAGTCTTTATAAATTGTTTATTTAAAAAATTTCGACTTTTTACAAATTTATTTGATTGAAAATATAAAGAAATCGAAGGAGGCAGGAGATATAATTATAAGATAAAGTGTCTGATCAAACACATTTAATGTTCTTGGGAATTTGTTAAAATTGTCAACATTAATTTTATTTTCCTTACAAAAAAAAGAAACCAACAAAGAAAGAAAAAAAGAAGTTAAAATATTGAAATTCTTTTGAAAATCAAAGGGAGTTTTGATTATTGTTTGTTTTATTTTTTGTTATTTTCATTTTTACACACTTTTTTATAACTCAAAGAAAAATTAATCGAAAAAAAAACAAACAAACAAACAGATACTTCATTTCGTAATAAGATACAATCATAAATTTTCAACCAATAAACCTTCAATACACACTTATACACACACACACACACATAAAAACCAAATACTGTTTTTAGTACCTTTATAAATTACAAAATTAGTTTATGTGTATGTGAAGAGGGTCTGTTAGTTAATACTTAATTTAGTAGGATGAGATGGGATGTATGAGATTTTTTCAATAACTTCTAAAGCTAAAGGAGGCAATGAAGTACTAAAATCATGTATTGAAAAAATATTATCTTTTTAACGAAATAATGTTTATGATAAAAATCGTGTAGGGCAAAAGTTATAATTAAATAAGGACAGTGAACATAAAAATAATACAAATATACATTCTTTTAAGTGCACAGTGGACCCAAAAGGGTTCTTTAGTAAATCTATTATCTTGAAACTTCTGAATATTTTCCACTGAAATTTTTTCAATTTAATTATTCTAAAAATGTGAAAGATGCTTTTCTATTATTTATCAAAGCAAAACATATACGGAAAGCCAGCAAATTGTGCTGGAGGATATCAAATTTCAGCTCATAATACAGTAGTATTCCGATATACTCAGAATTCCAATTCGGGGAAAATTTCTTGCAAAATGGCACAGTATCTCTTCTGGTTTTCTAAATAAGAAAATGAAAAAATGTACATTAAATTCTCCCACTGCTACGCTATGTTGTTGTAACGGCTGTAAAAAAGCAAGTTATTTAATTATTGCGATTCAGGTTCTGGTCCAAGAATTGTGCCATTTCTATAGGATGAGTCCATAGATCCTTTGGACTAAGGTTAAGCAAATATTAAGTATTATGTGGTCAATACGAGACCAGTAGCCATTGAGCAATATTGCTATATCCCGAACGTAATTGTGCCAGAATTACTCTAAGAGCTTGGCATATTTTTTCTAAAGCTGCAATGGGAGGTGGGCATTCTCCGGTAACTTGAAAGCGTGGAATTCGTAGCGTCTCTATGAATGCCGTTCAAAGCTGTTTTATATGAATGCCGATGAAAGGATCATGCACGTACCTATGAATGTTCCTTTCATATATTCAAAGATCTTTTCTAACATGCCTCGGGGGTAACTCCAATTGTGTTATATTGAAGTTGGGATTATGCCTCCAATGACATCCAAGAATGAACTATTTACTAAGCATTTCGTCGTGTTCCTTAACTAGTGAGATCTTTGTTCCTCATGTAGATTTTATGTTAAGGACCATTGTATACAGCCGTTACAGTTCTTATGGCTGCATTTTGGCAACTTTGAATATTTCCGCATTCTTCGATCCGCACACATCGAAGAAAACCACACTGGAGCAGCATAATATATCACTACTGCTCGACGCAGTTATTGTACAGTCGTTCGTATATGTAATCATGTCAATTTCTAGTTGAGATGCTGGCGTTTCGAGAAGTAGAAATTAAGTAAAAGTGGATACGTGAACGTCCGTGCAATTTATTCCTCACTTTACGTTGTCGTTTTAAAATGCATACAGCGAGAAAGGAATGATTTTCGATGGAGTTGTCAGAATTTGAGGAGTTTCTTATCTTTTCTGCTACTGTTCTGTTTTCATCCCCACGGGAATTAATGTTTTTGAAGATCATGAAATCTCTCCAACAAATATCTTAGATCAGTTTCTAGTCAGTCTGGTTAACATTCGAAGTTTCTCCAGAGACTAAATTGCTCTTGATATGGCAGAACTTACTCGGTCTTGCATGTTGTGGTTCAAACTAAAATCGTTGTAGCATTGCGACACAGTCACCAAATGTAGGGCAGGAGATTGGATATCTCCAAAAGTCCAAATTTCTACCCGTTTTTGATGTGATGTGTGGGCATTGCTCAAACCCAGTATAAGGAGCAACACCAACATAGTAAATACCCATTTAAATTTTGGACATATACTGCCTTTTTTAGGGGCTTGCAGGTGAGCTTTTTTGGCTGCAGTTCACCGCAATCATTAAGGGATTCCGCGACTGCTCGTATGGGGATTAAATGTGGTTATATTTGTAACTGTTCCATGACATGATCGTTTTTTCAGCTTGTAACCTTTAAAAATATAAATAAAGAACAAATTTTAATATACGTGAATTCTAAAAACTACAGATTCCTAGTTTATATTACCTTTACTTTTTTTCACTTTAACCGATCGATATTGACGTTGTAACTTGAGGGTGGTCAAACAAAATTCATAACACGTTCTTGCTAATAACGAGTTTGCTAAAATTCTATCTTAAAAATCTATATAAGTTAACTCCTGTTACGTGTTTCTAAATTTTTAATTAAAAATTACAGTATTTAGGTTTTTTTTCGATTCTCTCCCACTGTAGAATATACAAACAACAATAATAATTATTATCATGATCAACATGATATTACCAAGGGAGGGAGGGATCTTCATTTAACTGCAACAAAAGGAAAAAATATACACAATCACAGCATGCAACCGCCCCACACCAAACATTTATTTTGTTCAATTTTACTCCAAAATCTTTGAAAACAAAATTAAAGGTAAAATGTACTAAAACGAAGGTAAAAATAATGATTTTTATCTGTTTGGCTAACAATTTTGTTTGCGTTATCGTTATTCGTTGTTTTTGTGTTGGCTGTTGGTAAAGACATAAACTGTTTAAGAATTATTGCTTTTTGTTAAGGGAATGGACGGGTAACGTACAAAAAAGTAACAGTGATCTTTTAAAAAATATACCAAGAATATTGACTCACTCGTGAGTTTGTTGTTGTTGGTATATTATTAGATGTGTCCCGATAATCACGTACACAATCAATTAAAAACAAAATACAAATACAAAAATGTCTTAAGAAAAAAGGTAAATTATTGTTTTGATTTAAACCTTAATTTTGTTTTGGAGCTTAAAAGTGATTATCAGATTTGAAAGGAATGAATTCATTAAGTTTATGCAATAGAAATATTTTTCAAATAGTGAAATATTTATTTCTGTAGATATAACTGAATAAAATCGCTTTCTGTGTAATATTTGTAGCAAACCTCAAGATTTTAGATTTTAAAACAGGTTCAAATTAGGATTATTGTTCGAAAATGTTAAAAAATTAGATCGTCTCTAATTAGTCCTATAAGATTCTTAAAGGTTGTTGGACATTATATGTTTGTGCAAATGTTTGTGACGGGAAACGTTACAACTGGGTTAAATATACCATTCGACCCGTTTTCAGAATTGATTCAATAATGTACAGTTATTTTGATTAAAAACCAAAACATATTGAATTTGATTATGATCGGTCCATAAAGTCCCCATAGCTCCAAAACATGAACTTGTAGCTTCACTTCAAAGATTTAAATCTGTCATTAGTGGCTGGTTATGTTGACATAACCATTTGATAGACCCTATAGGTCATCACCTCAACGTCCATATGAGTTTTTCAATAAGTTGAAGTTAAACAAAGGTAATGACAGTAACTCGAAGGTCAGTCTCAAAACACAAAAAAAAAACGGCTGACTGTCCTACAACGTATCTCAATCGATCTCTTTATTTTGTTGAAAATGTGGACTGCAGGGTACCTTTTTTTAAATTTTTCACTCTAAAATCCTTTTCAGATAAAAGTGCTTACATGGATTATATAGTCAAATTTTGACCGATATTCTTAAAATTCGTCTCACATACAGCATCTAAGATATTTGTAGGGAATTTTATTAAATTATATTTTGAGAATTAAGAACTATATCTACTTTGAATCTTATTACGGTAGACTTATAAGGAACTACATTTATATAAAAATCGATGTTTTTATTAAAAATTTTGAAAACAATCTGCGAATATTGTAGTTCTATATTGAAGACCCTTGTCGGTTCAAATATTTATATCACGAAAGAGCCTTCTATATTTTATAACTGTAAAATTTTATTTCAGAGGAATAGAAACAGCTTTATAAGGAAGCTATAGTCAAGTCTGGACCAATATTATATAAATCCATTACACATATTATAAACTTAATTCCACAGAGGATCAGAATAGATTTAGTATATTTGTAGCTATAACTCGATTAGTGATATACTGATAGCAGGAAAGTGTAGTTTATAATTTTGAAAGTTCGAACAGCATACAAGACGTAGGAATGGAGTCTTAAAAGAGGAAATCTCCAACGCTTCGTTTGAATTCTTTTAAGCGCGTCCACTTGATATCCTGTCGCTATGGTAAACCGCAATCTTCCATACTGTCCGGAGCAATTAAAACTATGAAAATATTTCTTTATAAATTGTAGCAATTTCAATCAAAAAAAAACTAAAATTGCAAGTTTAGTAGTTCCGTTTTAATTAACATAGGTGTCTGTTAAGGTTTTTTATCTCACTCCTTATAGTGCCATTCACAATTTGTTTTTGTGAGTGGTATAAAAATATTCCAATATGCTATTCTTAATGTTCATTTGATTTGATCTTGTAAAAGTGACAGTTTATTTTTAATTAAAATGATAAATCAACTTAAAGTTATCTTTTTTCCGATTAAAATTAAAATATTTTTGTGTATTATATTTTTAAATTCAATTAATTTTTTACTATTATTGATTAAATTCTTTGTTAGAACTGTCATTCTAATCTTAAAACAAGATTATTTTAGATTTTTTTCTTCATTCCACAAAATAGAGTTGATGGTGTAATGAAGCGATTTCAAATACTGATTAGGATCATAAATCTTGTTATAGACCTTTTTTGTGTTACTTTAAATCTTTTACGTTTTCGTTTTTCTCGTTCACTTTTAAATATCATTTTTTCGATTTTGTTACATGTGAAGGTTGCAAGAGGCTGTAACTTCTTATCTTAAATGGGAAGAACAAAAAAATACGAAAAAGAGGTGAAACATTAATGAAAAGTGTTTATGACTTCTGTTTAAACTGAAATTAATGAGGTTAAATTGTTTTTCATGATTGAAAAACGAAAGGGAAGTTCTGAAAAATGAAGAAGAAGAAGAAGAAGAAAAAAGGGTTATGTCGGTAAAATGTTTCTTACAAAACTTCTAATAAAATTAATTAACGAAAAATAGACAAAGAAATACTTTTGAAAATTAATCAACATATTAGAATGTAAAACGGTATTCTAACGATGTTAATGTGCTTAATCATGATAATGATTTTCTAATCAAATATGCGTGTTTTAAAGTGTTGTTATTTGTGTGATTTTTCTTTTTTTAGAGAAAAATCAAGAGGAAAAATTTATTTTCTAAAAAAACTGTTGATATATGAGTTTATTATTTTTCAACTTCTATAAAAGATTTTCATTTCGCATAATTTCATTTCTATATATGTTTCATGTATTTATTTATATATATTTTTTCTATTGCTGCTGCTGTTGACGCTGCTTCTTGTGCTCAATATCATTTTTCAAGTTGTTCAAGCACGTGTATCTCGTAAATACTTACTCGTATCAACGGATAAACATTTAACTGCATATCGTTATTGTTGCGATTATTATTTCTTCCCTTAAGCTCTTAAATACACAAACCATTTTTTAAAAGATACAATTTACACCACTAAATCGTTGCAGATATTTAAGGTGACCAGACTTTGATGAAAGCAATAATTATGATAATGTTGAGTTTCGTGTGGCTTCAGAAAATTACTGCAAATTTTCGAGATTTAAATATCAATGATCCTTTTTCGTCTTAACTAATGGCTCTATCTGGTACTGCAAAAACAAAATTAAAACTAGCTTTTTAGATAGAGATGTAAGAAAATTGTACGATTATTCCGATGTTATATCTCCATATTACTGAAATAAATTAATAATTTAATCATTAATGTGAGCATAAAAAATTTAAAAGTTTATTTTATAATGACACACACATTAGAAATTCTCAAACTAATAGTGTAGGGTATTATATAAACGCCTTTAAACGACTAGTACCCTCTTGCTTATTTACTCCTGAGTTATATTCTTGTATAATCGCAAATTCTGAAAAGTGTCTTATCCCTTAATTATTAACATATTTTGAACACAAAAAAATGTTGGGTTTTCTCGGCTAACTACTTCGATCTCAACAGAATTTTGACTCTTTTATTTTAACAAACTACGAAAATAAATCTTCAAACTCAAAGGAATTTGGAGAATTTGAGTTCTTCAAACTAAAAAAGCAATTCTGGGGTTTTTAATTTCCGTTAAACTACGTTGGACTCAAAAGAATTTGGAGGTCTTTAATTTGGCAAAGGAAATACTCGACCATACACAAAGAAATCTGGGGCTTTCAGTTCAACAAACTTTAAAAGGAACTAGGTATTTAATTCAGAAAACTACTCTAGACTCAAAATAATTTGGACAACTACAAAACAAATATTTCGGAAACAAAACTTTGAGTTTTGTAAACTACGAAAGAAACCAATTTTTACGAAAAGGGAGTTCGGGAATCTTCAAAGGATTCTTCTTTGGAACTAAGATCAAACGGATGCTTAAATATAAATCTAATTCAAAAGTGATTGATTTGAAATTAATAAAACTTAAAAATAAGAAGAACACATCTCTGAAATATCAGCAAATATGCCACAATAGGAACTTCACACGGAACAGTGAATTAAAACCCATATTCATTGCCCCAGAAAACATGGGAACCACTGACCCAAACATTCTTCCGTATACCAAACCATAACACGTTTCAATTTCAATTACTGCTCAATTAGAAGTTTACCCGAAAATAAAAGTACGTGATAATAAAGAAGCGAATTATGTAAACATCAGATCCAGAGAGATATAGGATATTAGCTTTGAAATATAATGATGTCCGGAGTAGAATAATCTTACTGGTCACTTCACTCTATTTGTACACCTAAATTGCACTGAAGTAATTGATGAAAACATATGCACATATGTACCTATGCTACTACACAGGTGTATGCCACATGATGATAAAGAATTGATATATTCAGAGAAAATAATAAGTCATGATTAGTCATTCTATACACTCATTCGAGTGTATAGAATGACTGATCATTGCAATGGCTGAACATTTGATTTCTCACACAATTTTTTCTCTTTTAGGATTCCAATTTGGAGTTAAATATTTTCTTGTTTTGAAAATATGAGTAATGAAGAAAATATGCCTGGACTTATGTTTTGGATCTGAACAGTTACTCATTTACTATTTTACTATTTCACAATGTTTGATTTAATTTGGATATTGCACTTTGCACCATAAAATATTGTAATTACAGTTTCCATAACTTTGGTCACCTCAATATTTGCTCTTCTGTTTGTAATACAAGAACTTAAAATACAACAACAATAAATATACTTTGTCTCGTGTAATGTTTTGCGGTTGTTGCAGTCGACACCCGCCCTTGCAATTAAGTTTTTGCTACATTGATTATAACAAGACTCTGCAACACAAGTGTCTACTCGTTTACTTCATTTAGACACTATACGGAATATATATTTTTATGTGATTATTATATAGATCTTCATATGTGTATGTATGTGTAAATGTGTAGATGAAATGAAAATGGTGTGAGTTAAATAAATTCGCACGGTACTTTTGCTGTGTGTGAAAACATTTTTGCAAAGAAAACTCATTGTATTTTATGTTGTTGCTGATAAAAATTGTTTACAACACACACATACGAATTAATACACATATCAAATTTTAAACAATACGTATATCTGTACGAGGGTACCATGAATATATTTTTAACTATATCCTACTCTGTCTTTATAACACTTCTGCGTTTTACATTGACCACTTTTGGGACTTTTAGTTGACTGGCCTTTAGACTCTATTATGAATAGGGTTTGAACTGTAGTCTGGCTAGTTATTCAATTTATTCAAGATTAGAATTAGAATTGGAACTCTCATCTGATTGGAACTGGCACTCTAGACTGACTAGAATTGAAGATGTAGACTATCTAACTAGAGTTAGGACTCTAAAATAACTACATTTGAGCCTGAAAATTGTTAAGAGTTGGGGCTCTAAAATAACTAGAGTTGAGCCTGCAAATTGTTTAGAATTGAGGCTCTAGGCCATCTATTGTTGGAACTCAAGACTAACTAGAGTTGAAACTCTAGACTGACTACAATTCGGACTCTTGACTGACTTGAGTTGGGACTCTATACTGACAATAGTTGGGACTGTAGATTGTCTACAGTTGGGAATCTCGACTAAATAGTGTTGGGTTCTAGACTAACTAGAGTTGGAACACTACACTAACAAGTGTTTTAACTGTAGGCTGTGTTGGGAGTCCAAACTTACAAGAATTGAGAATGCGGATTGTCTAGAATTGGGACTATAAACTGACTTGAGTTTGAATTCTAGACTAACTAAAAGTGAAAGTCTTGAAACTAGAAGCTGACTTGAGTTGGAACTTTAGAGTTACAGGAGTAGGGACTCTAGACTGACTAGACTTAGGAACTTAAAACTAACTTAAACTGTGCACTGTAGTTGCGTAGTGTTTGCATTGAAACTTTTACTCTAGATTGACTGTTGGATTATTTTCCTTAAACTAACAATATTATTTTATCCGAAATTTCCAAACTCACCTCGCATTCTGAGAGTGCTATATAATCTTTTTGGTTTTCAATAAGAAATCCGTTAAGTTGTTTACATTTCCTCCTTCTTATCCAATGATTGTCATTGCCATTATTAACGTTGGTTGTCGTTGCTTGTTGCTGTTGTTAGTAACGCTCATATTATTGTGGGGTTTTTGTTGGTATCTGCGTCTCACTTTACCGTCATTAAATGTTCACTTTCATTAGTCACTGAATGTCACTAGACTGCAAGCTTATAAATAAACTTCTACATGTTAATGTGTGTTTGTATTTTTATATTGGTATGTATGTAATGATTGTAATTAAACTTTTTTTCCCACAATCAATGAGTGGGAGTCTGTCTTGCAATCAAAATATTTTCTTAGGTCTATTTTAATTTTGTCTGCAATGAAATGAACTGTAATAAATAACATACGTACATTCATATACACACGTACATTCATATATATATGTATATGTAAGTACATATAGATATATTTATATGTATATATTAGTGTTTGCAATCAATGTTTGTTTAAATTGTTGTGATGTTTTGATGATTGTTCATCTGTCTTAATATTTCGCTGTCTATAAGCGATGTTATTTTTTTTGGGGGGTTTTAAAAATCCGATTTTTGTCTGATTACAATTTTATTTATCTTAAACTTCAAAAAATAATTGAATAAATATTTCTTCAAAATTAATGACACAAATCTTAATAAAATCAAAATGTAAATACAAATTGATTGCGTTAAAAGGGAAAATAAATTTAAGAAAACAACTTGAAAAGATTATCTGAAATTTATAATTTTCTATATTTTTTCTCATGAAGTTTTATTAACATTGAATTTTAAATATTTTTTAGATGTTTTATGATAAGAAGATTAAGATATAACTTTAAATTGCCTGAAGCCGAAAGTAGAAATCTCTAATTTCGATATCCTGATTGGATTTCATTCAAGTGGATATTATTTTACTGGTGAAATATTTTACACATGATCAGCCGCTTTTGGTAATTAAGTTTCTTCTGGTTTTAATTTAGACAAGATTGTATTAATACAAACTAAGAGATAAAAACTAATGACTTTTCTCTACATTGGAATTTAATAATCTCGATTTGATTTATAATTAAATACTTTTTTCACCAATGGGCGCAACTGGTAATTTGTTCTGTTTCACCGCATGTGAAATCTTGATGAATTGTAATCTGACTGGCTAAGGAAGGCATATTCCCATTTCAATGCACCACATGTTCAAACGCAGCATTTATTATCCGTAAATGTCTACTATAATACTGCATCGTAAGGAAGTAATGGCTTAGTTAAGCTCTTCTAGCACGAGTTTGATATATTTTATCCAACAGATCTTCTAAATATTGTGCAGAAATCCCGATTTGGTATAAATATTTCATGAGAATCAATATTTTAAATTTTTTCGTTAAGAAAGCGAATTTTTCAAATCTTTCATTGGTTGGTGATCTTCAATAATGCGACTTGTTATAACCCAAAGGAGAGGTGATAGCTTGGTATATATAATATTGAAACAGTTCCAGTAAAAAATTATTATACGTTCTAGTCTTTACCTATTTTACTTAAATGTAATCGTGTTATTTAAATCTCGTATTCTCTCGATATCATTACCAGCCGAACCTCCTTCCTTACAATTCATTTTTAGGGTATAATTTTCTTTTAATACTTCTGATAATCAATGGGTATATACAAGTTATAAAACTTTTATATAAATATATGGTTTGATTTTTGAAACTTTAAAAGAGTTTGTTCATGCTGATTATTAGTGATCTGATCAGACAATTAATCGGAATCGGTTGATACTTTGAAAATCCAAAAATTTGAATCCTACTAAAATCAAAGTAGAAATTTTCGCATAATTTTAATTATTTAACTTAAAAGTAAGTGTTGACCTAATGGTCTTGTAATAAGGTCTATTAGTACCAACGCAAAGAAAGCATAATGGTTAAAAAATAAACAATAAGGAAAGCGTTCACAGTTAAATTTTTTAAGCAGAATCCGTTGAAAATGCTGAAATGCAACTAATTTGGTTTGATTATGTCTGATGAAACTGTGTATGGTTTATTTTTATGAAATAGCATTTGCTGGATGCCTAACAAGGAATTATTAAAGTTGCAACGAATTATTAGGAAACGAAATTTTTCTTATTCTTATCCAATATATTCATGATGATGACGTAAGCATTATAAATTAAATGGCTGCACTGTAGACTGTCTAGATTGTAATTAATCAGAATTAATTAAAATAACCTAAACTATAGCGTCTATATACAATCTAAAGTTCATACAGTAGTCTAGAATATAATTAATCCTAATAAGCCCAGAGCATAATTAATCAGAAGTCTATAATTAATGTATAGTCAACACTACAGTAAGCTTATAGTTGTGACTATAGTTATTCAATAAGTCTTTAGTTAATCTAAAGATTAGACTTTATTTAATCTTAATGCCAGACTTCAGTTAACTTAATAATCCAGTCAACAGTAAATCTATAGTCGATACTATAGTTAATCTATAGACATTATTCCATCTGTTTTCATGAGATTAATAAACTTATAGGACAGACTGCAATCAGTTCAACTACCGATGGTTGGTGATGATGGGTCCATTTTTCTGCTATCACCCATTGAAATCCTTCCCTTAGGTTTTAAGTTAATAAAAACTCTTAATATAAATAAATTGCATAAATAAGTTTTAAAGACTCCTACAAATACCTTTTCGAGGTAAGATTAAAGTTAATAAGCAGAAATAACAAAAAAATATTTTTTTTATTAAATACACATAAATCTTAGTGCCACAAAAAGGTATGTAAGCCGACTGTATTTGTATTGGATTATTAGGAATCTGTTTTAAAAGTTGTCCAAAACATAAAACGCTCAAATAGTTCCTGACATGAACGCAGCTTAAAATTAAAAACAAAAACAGAACACGGAAATTGAAGTCCAATTTTTCTAATAAAATATTCTTGTGAATTTTTCCACAACTTCCTGATCGCAAATTTTCAAGAGAATCAAAACTACTCAAAGTGTATGACAAACAATATGTAATTGTTGCAAAAAAACTTCAGACTTCATAATGTGTCCACTGATTCTTGGCTTGACTTGTCATCCTGTCACTATGTTAACTATGGTAATGTGGAATTTGTAACAAGAGAGCAAATCCTCAAAACTGCCCGGAGCTAAAACCAGTAAAGAGATATTGGGTTATTGTTAAAAGAGAATTGAAAACAGGTGTTCAAAAGTGTGGAGGATTTTAAACGGAAATGGACTTTAAGAGCAAAGTGACAGATAGCACTTTAAAAAGGTTAAAAGTTCATCACTGTTGAATAAAACTATAAAAATATTTTTTGTAAATTGCAATATTTGAATCGAATAAAAAATTAAGACGGCAAGCTAAACGGCTTCGTTTTTACTAACATATATATGCTAAGAATTTTTTAGATCTCACTCCTTATTTCTAAACACTCGAAGTTATCGTGTGAAAAACCTACCGATTAGGAAAACATAATTATCAAAATTTCTTTTTCAGATAAATAAAATAAAAAACCGTTACAAAAAATTTATAAATTGTTTTAAAAAAACTATGGGAAAAATTACATAACTCTTCGAACTCATATCCTGTGTTTCAGCATATTTCCATAGAGATACCTGGTATTTAATGATTAATAATACCACCGGATATAGCACAACATGACTGAAGTGTGCCACAGCAATTGAATTTTATTAAAAAAATAAATAAATAAAAAAGTAATAGTAATTCAAGTATTAATCAATAAACATAAATTGTATTCATGATTAGCAGATTATAAGGGTTGTTATACGATACTTATAGTATTCGATATAATTCAATTCCATTGAATAAAAAATTACTTCATTAAATATGCGTGTATAATTTATGAATAAATTGTGAAAAAAACTCAAACAAATAAACACATTGCAATATCCTTTTAAATTCCAGATCCCGATATCATCTTTTTTTTTTTTTTTTTTTGAATAAATATAAATGAATATATTTTCAATGTCACATTGTTCCAATTAAACGATTAATCATAAATACGAAATACTACGTAAAATAAACACAATTGTTTACAAACTTATTAAACCCAAAGTAAATGGGAAAAATATACTGGAACAAAATTATATATTTATGATTCTGACGCTAAACGCTTGTTCTATCACTCCCTTAGAAAAACCGTGTGTTTTCTTATGATTATGATAATTGTGATTTTTTATAAGCGAAGAGAAGGGACAACATTTCATTCATGGTGGTAAATAGATTGTCTGGACAAGCTGGCACAGAGAGACAGACATACAGACACACAAAATAATATTCAAATAACATTAATTAATGGATTCATTATGTTAATAACCAAAGGAGAGGAAGAAACGAAGAAAAAAGCCATGCATAATTTTATTACTCAGTCACACTAATGGATGAACGCACAAGCCTAAAACTAAGATAAATAGATGGAAGAAAAAAGAACTTTTAATCAAAACTGCTGATGAGATGAAATAACAAACATCGTTTATCTTTAATTTTTTTATTATTAAAATAATACAAACAAACAATCAAAAGACATAAGTGCCAAAACTCAACGTCCAAACGTCGGGGCCTTAAAGGCATCATCGTCATCACCATAAACATTAAAATCATTCTCTTTGCTCATTATCATCATCATCCTCCTCATCATCGTATTATTTTTGGTCGTTATTTCCTTTTTTATTTTTATTTTTTATTTTATGATGATACTGTGGGAAGAATATTTTAGTACTTTTTTTCTCCTGACTGTTTATTTAAGTTCCTTTCTTGTTTGTCTTGATTGTTTTGGAAAAATAAAAAAGAAGAAGACTGACTGATTTAAGTGTTAAATAGCGCGTGGCTTTTGAAATCTCAGGATTTTTGTTTTATTTCTACAGTCAACACTAAATTTCAACCACTTTTTGTAAAAAAAAACTGAATTTAATATTTTAAGTACTTAAATGATGCTGCAATGCGATTATGGGGAAACATTAAAGTACTTAACATTGGAAAATATTTATAAGGTATTAAAATTATGATAGGAACAAAACGCTCGATGCCGTCTCATGATGTCCAAAGACCAGAACATCATTAGCATTTTAGAAACATCGATGGAAAGAATATTTAATACTGTCACTGAACTGAGGCGAAATTGCACCAGTAACAAATAGAAAGCCGATCTTCGAACCTTATTCAGAGAAGTAATATAAGTCTCTCTATTACCCTTCATAGGAAGAAGGGCATATGTCTAAATACTGGCCACCCGAAAGGGAAAGCCTAATACGCCAAATTGGTCACCTGAGATTACATATAAACGTAGACTGTTCAATGAGGATAAAAAATCGGACTATTGATCTGCCTACAATATAACAGTAAGTAGATTTAAAAATCAGATAAGAATGTGAAGAGAAAGCCTTCCTCCTTCAAATGTAAAAATAATATTGTTCTGATGGGAAAGGTGAAACTGTTTATCTTTTAGTTGGTCTAACGTTATCTGTCATTATAATTCAGTGTTTATATATATGAGCTCAAGGTAATTAAAAACGCTCCCCAACATGTTTAATACCCGTCAAAACTATTTGGAAATAAGCGGAAAATAAGTTTGGGCTCCATCGTAATAAAGTCCAGTCATTGTTTCTTCTGGTAACAATTTCCTTCTTTGCATGCAGAGCACACTTTGGAAAAAGTTTTGGCTAATGAAGGACAATATTTTGAATATTATATCAAATCGTTTAGTTGTTTTAGACATACGGTTAATGTTGGAGGTTATAAGAAGTTTGTCAACTTATTAAAATCTCTAATAACATTTTTGGTGGAGAGTATAACAAATGATATTTTAAATTTGTGTACTCAACATGATCGATGATATCAAGGCTTCCAAAGATGGTATAATACTGATTGATTATGTGTTTATGCAACTTTGTAATTAACTCAGAATTCCTATCTTAGTCAATTCATTAACGTCCGCCCATTGGATTATTATATACTTTTCTTTTAGTCTGCATTCATACGTGCTTAAACTTTGAAGTTGGGGAGTTCTTCAATAAGAGATTTATCGGCCGAAATCTGATAGGATCAATAAAAGAGGCAATCCTAGTAAGAAAATATTTGAACAGATCAGTGTCTATGGGAAACTTTTTGCAAAAGTCAAAACTATCGAAATTAATTATATTTCGCACACTTTTGAAGTGTACTGCAATTAAAGTACTTTTTTTTTTGGTTCTCTCTATAAAATATTTTCCCATTAACTTTCACTTGTTCAAATTTCCATCCCCCTTTTCGAAATTGTTCGTAATTCTGTTTTGTAACAAAGTATCATCATCGTAATTATCATTTTTATTACTCATGTAAAAAACCATTAAGAATGAAAATATTAAAATATAAAATATTGAATATTTTATTAAGCCACAAATATGAACGTCGTTTGAATAACTTTTGACAATAAATTATGATGACAATGATCACTTGTAACTGTTTTGTTTTGGAAATTAAATAAAATGAAAACTAAATTCCCAGCGTTTCAAATATACGTTGCTAAAAGGCAGGGAGGTAAAGAGCAAAAACGCAATAGAGTCCTTTTCCACAATCTTAAGTGAAAAGACAATAAAAATATTATAAATCTATAAATAAATAGAAAAAAGGATATAAAATAAACAGACACACTCATATACACAGAGACACTTGGAAGTGAAATGAAGCGAGAGAGGGAGAAAAACAAATAAATGGCAACAGTATCTATTAAAAACAATTACAACAATCCCCGAGGATATAATATAAATCTATATATGTATGTGTGAATTTAAGTTTGTATCATATATTTACTTAGGAAGGAAATATTCTAAATGCGTTGCATTTTAGTATTGTTGCACGTGACCAAAAGGATATACAAAATGTAGAGTACGTCCAGGCAGTTAGTCCTTTTGGTTGCTCAGTAAAATCTCACAGCGGTATAAAAGTGAGAAAAGTCATACAAATATTTCACATTGCCTTTGTGCTTAATCGAGCGGAATTCCAAATGTAAATAACCCCGTACAAGCGGGATAAAATTTCTAGAAAATAATAACAAAAAAAGTAACGGCAACAACAACGGCATAAGCAAAGTAATGAAAAATTTTCGTAATAAAGTAAAAGGGGTTGGAGAGGAAGTAAATGCAACAGCGTAAATATAGCTGCACACATACATATTCTCATACGAAAAACAGATATTTCTATAAATGCTGAAAATGAAATTTATGCCACACACGAGCCGTTTCATTTAAGTTCATTCGTATGCGAGCGACTGAGAGACCGTGTAATACAGAAAACTTTGATTGCAGTGAATGCAAACAAAACCCGGAAGCAACACATCCTACATCCTTTTTAACTTAGTTTACAAACACGTCGTCCATACGAATTTTTTAGTTCACATATTTTACTTTTTTCTTCCAATGTATTGGTGAATATTTTTAACTTATTTCTTGCATAAATACATACACAATAACCCATTTACTGTGGCTTTAAGAACAGTGAATTTATATTTGTTAACAGTTTATCTTAACGTAGGCTTTATACTTCTCGGTAGGATCCAAGACTATAGCACCGATTTTTTTAAATTTAAACTATCACTTTTATATTTTATTGTTTCACTGATTACTTATTACTGGGACAGAGACCCTTCATTCAAAACAAATATTAATTAGCGGTTATCTCTAGAACTATTACAGATTTTTGCTTATTTTTTAAAAGAATTTCTTAAGTGAAAAATATAGAGCGAATAGGAGTATCTGTATTCAGAACATACAGAAGAAATATAAATTGTCGAATTTCTATAGAATTAAGTCCCATTTATATTCCTATTTAACTTCTTAATTGAAAAATATATAGGGAATACAAACAAGGAGTGAGGTGCCTCCTTATAAAGAACTACTACTGCGAATTTTAAAACTTTGTCGCTATTACTTTCCCATAGAATTCCTTAACTGGGCTAGAAGAGGAGTGTTCGATTTATTTCTGAGAAGTTAGTCCGTAACTTTTGATCGGCTGTATGAACTTACATAAAATTTAAGATAATAAAGGAGTGATAGGGGTAAAACGGACATTACATTTTTTAACTAAGTACCAAATTTTTATTATCATTTAAATTCAACCATTTTTCACCATTTTGTATTAATGTTCATGAGAACTTTAATATTGCATAGGATGTGGGTCTCTATGACGGCTACGTTCATTTCTGGACCGATCTTCTTGTGACGTTGTTGTAAGTCTTTAAACTTTAAATCCTATTCTGGACAATGACAATTTTAATGGTCTTTTTAGTTAGAATTGATGTCCGATTCCTATTTATTTTGGAGTGCGGTGTTCAAAATATCAATTTTGAAATGTCAAAGAGGGTACTAAGTCAAGGGACTATAGTGGTTAATCCAAGACATAAAAATTTAATTACTTACCATCTTCAATGATTGCTTGCCTATGTCGTGCAGAAACTTTCATCGAAGTGGTGTGTTTACTAAGCTTAGTGCAGCATACGAGTGACCAACATTTCTCTGAAAGAAAGAGCAACCCAATTTGGTTATCCTACATGACATAGTTTATCTGGATTAAAAAAGTTTAATTTAGATGCAATAAATTAATATTTAACTATGTCATCGTCACGTTTTTTACGCTGTCCGCTTACATTGTCTTTTTCTGTTTTGCCAGGAGCTTTGTTATACTTTTCCAACTTCACAAATGGTGACGAGAATATGTTAACTTTATCATCTTTTAAAATGCAAAAAATCATGGAAGACCATCTTATCAAAGTAGGGAGTAGAAAAAATCCAACAATGTCATATCAACTTAAGGTAAGAAATTCGTGGATAACTTCCGATAAATCAAACGTCCGAAAATAGAATAAATTTTTTTGTGGTGATTCACAAAAAACTAACCCTCGCCAAGACCTCTAAATGGTAGAAAAGCCCAAGGAAAACCGATAAAGGTTAAAATTGTACGCCAGTTTTTATTTGAATTCTAGAAAACTTTCAACAAAATTTTATTTTCTGTTAATAGAATTTTGTATGCTTTCGATTCGATTTCGAACAGCGATTTTAAGATTTAATTTTTATAATAACGTCAAAAGAATTATAACTTTGTTTATTCGATTATTTATTAAAGGCACTATATAATTTTAATTACTTATTAAGGAAAATTTGCTTATAATTCAGAAAGTTGCTTAGATGAGTGTTGTTTTAGTAGGACTCTGTCTTGTTTCAAAAAAGATTCTTTATCGATTAATTTAAACTTTTAATATAAGTGATTAAATTTAAGTTAAGTAAAATAGAAATTTTAAGAAGAACGCTAAATTCGGTAAACCTGGTAAGTGGCGTTATATGGAAGATATAACCAAATATTTACGTATATATTTTCCAAATTAGTTAGAAAACTAATTGTGCCGATTTTCATTAAAAGTTTCTATAAACTCAATATCCTATTCCGGGAAGAGGGTTTATATGGTGATTTAAGAGTTTTAGAAATTTGAAACCCCTATTTTGAGATGTTGTCTTATATGGGAGCCAGGTCAAATAATGGCTGAAGCACTTTTTTTGGGATTTATCATTTTTTGAAAATAAATGTGTGTGCAAATTTCAGGGAACTGTTCATTATTGTGGACGTGAAAATGTTCCAACAGCCGGACCTAGCTAAATCGACTTTATGGCAGATATAAAAATTTAGTACCAGATGAAAGTTTAAAACCATGTATTTAATTAGACTTGATTGGTCCCGTCTCTTGACCACTTTTTGCACTATACAAAAATTAACCCTCAAGGCGAAACCTATTGAAATTGAGAATGATTTTTTATTGAATGAACTAAATACAACCACTGTTCCTTTTTTTAAGTCAAAATATTTCATATGAAAATTTCCTTTGCACGCTGTGGAAAAAGTGTGTGCAACTTTATTCATGTTTTCAAATTCGTTGGGATGTGAAAAAAGCACTTGAGTGCTCTTCTGGCACTCACATATACAATAAAACAAAGGCACACACGTATATGCTACAATATCCTTTTTAAATTAAAAGAGTTTTTTCCAACTTTTTCTTTTTCTGTAAAATACTTTTCAATAGTTGAAGTATCAGTGGCAGAATATAGTAAACGTAGTTGCAAGAAATTTATTACCCCCCTAAATATTCAGAATTCAGCCTGTATTTATATTTTTTTCTTTCTTTTCCTCATATATTTGGCTTTCATGCAGTATATGAGCTTGTCTTCTGTGTGAGTGAGTGAGTGTGATTGTGTGTTTGTATGAATGGTTTTGTAAGGATCATAAATTATTTTGGTATTAACCCATTGATTGCTTTGGTGTGCTTTCTCATTGAAACTATCAGGAAAGTTAGTAAGAAATAAAAAACAGGATACAGTAAAATCTATATACAAACATACTAACACTAATTCATGAGATCATACATACGCACACATAGAATCACTAAAACTATAAGGAAGCAATTTTTATAGCATATTCAATAGTTTTTTCAAAAACTGAAAATGAAAAAACTACACATTTTTCTCATAAATTGTATCAAATTCGTTGGTTCGAACGTTTGTTCCTTTGTTCATTTACGTAAAACTAAAACATCTTCTTTATCCTTGTGAGATTCTGTTATTTGTTTTTATTTTTTATTTTTCGAACTTAAATTTTTTTGTTATTTTCTTCCTTCGATTTTTTTTGTTCGATGTCGTCGTAGTCGCTTTCATTCTCAATGCAGATCTGCATTTATAAAAATTTATTGTTGCACTTCCTTTTCGTATATGAATATGGATAATGTCACTTTGATTAAAATGTTATGGGTTATTTGTTGCTGTTGTTGTTGTTATTGTTATTATTTTGGTGGTAAAAATATGCAGACATTGTAGACGACACCTACTTATAAACAAACAGCCAAATATTGCATTTTTATATATCTGAATATATTCATATGGATTTATGTAAATATTTTTTTAGTTGCAGACATCTATAAGTTTATTTTTATGGATTTTAAAGAACTTTGTAATAAAATCCTATAAATAATATTACAGTGTATAATAAAAGTAAATATTTTCAATAAAATTGTATGTGATTCAAAGTTGAACGGCAGCTATACTGCAACAAATTTCGCAGCATTTCATTGTTTCAATGTATGTACCCTCAGTATTTGTCGCGTATGAAATTTAAGTTGTTACTTTTATTCACATTTTCTAGATTATTCCACTGGTCTTCCAGATTTTTGCTAGACGAACGATTACCGCATATCTCTGTATGCAGGAATCGTTACGGCCGTTGTACTCACCTTAATCGTATTAAGTTTTTCCTCTTCCAATAGTATTCAGCAAATAATCCCTTATGTGTACTAAGAAGACTTTCCCTTCTAACAAGTTTTCCAAGAATTCTGTTCCTTGAGAGACTTTACCATTTTACCAATATCGTAAACGATGGAGAGATTGATTGTTGCCTTCGATAATTTTCTTCACAGTGCTTCCGACAAACGTTTCATTTTGGCTTTCACTCTCTAAATACCTTTGAAGATCTCATTGAATATCGTGTTATCTCTTTATTTTGTTCTTTGAAATTATATTTTGAAGAAAATGGTCTGGAGGCCCAGCTATTCTCTTAGGTTGCTTCAATCTTAATATAACGTCTACTTCAAGGATTATTGATTAATGTTGATAAAACACACTAAAAATAAAAACACATATAATTGAGTAGCCGGTCTATTTCCATTAAATCGAAATTTCTTACAGCCATTATTTCATTGAAATTAATATGTATGACTTTCGTTTGAATTGCTGGTCTCATATCGGGCGGATAGAAGAATTTTTTGGCTAGGTCTTCTTCTTATGTCTTTTTCCCAGAGTTCGTTCGTGACTCCTGATGTTTCTTGTTCTTAGAACTTCACGAGTTTCCATCGCTGTGCTCCTGACACTCATTTCTTTCCATTTTAGACATCATCAAACATATTGCTGCCTTATTATTTTTTTAAGCTGCTGAATAAGGACGATAAGACATCACATGTTCTTTAAAGATATTCTGGTCACCGCCCCAGGTACTTACTTTATATTGATTTTGGCTTATGTGGGAGATGATGTGTTTTTTTGTAACCCATTTCTTTCTATCTTTTTGCTTGCAAGAGCACTATGACTTCGATTTATTTCCATTACTTTTGAGTACCTCGTAGCCGGAGGGTAGACGACCTTGCTTGATTCGCTAATGGATCAGTGTTAGTTACGGGTAATATTACTTCATTTTTGATTGTTTGTTTTTCTATTAAAGAGAACATGTCCATAGCAAATTTCCGCTTAGAGTTTCCGTCAGCTAGAGGATGGTCACAATTTAGCTATTCGAATATAAGAAAATAAGTCTGTTTTACAACTACCAAGGATACTAACGTAGTTCTTTCTTGATCTAAACTAGTCAACTCAGTCAGCTTTATGAATCCATCACCCTGAAAACCTAATGTTTATATGATAGCAAATTAATTTTCCCAGCAAGATATCAAGCTTTTCCAGTCTATGTCTTCTCTGGTAAAATTATGTTGAATACGATTTATGTTGAATCACCATAAGAACGTTTCCAACTGACTGACTCTAAGAATGTTTAAAATATAAAAACACATTATCAATTTAAAGTTTGCTATGATGCAAATTTTGCAAAATTTATTATATTCAATATTGATTTGTTTTCGACAAAGCGATCTACGTTGAAGTTAATACTGACCTGTATACTGGAATAAAAGAGGGAGAGAAAGAAAGTATTGGTAACCTAAACGTGAAAGAGTCATATGATATAAATTAACTTCGTTTTAAAAATAAAATTTTGTTTTTTCTTTCCATTGTCTCTCTTAGGAGCATATGGCTTCACAAATAACCTCTAGTTGCCTTTCTTCCAAGTTGAACGTAGCCTCTTCCTCCCAGACAGAAGTGGTGTGAGTCTGTAAAAGTTTAACTGAGGTTTTAATGTCTACACGTAGAATTCATTCTGATTTTTCAACTTTTTTATTATCTCTTCTCACTTTTACTAGTAGACATGACATGCCCTGACATGAGCTGATATTACATATTTTCTGCAAAGCTTTCCTTGATAACTTTACGATAGTGCAATAAAAGCCCAGGACTTTGAAAAAATTAAAGCCAAATAAATTATTACCCACTTTTCTTCGACACTGTTCTTAGAACCTTAAACAATACACAAACACATACACACATACATATATTGTATACTTACATACTTATCGTATGATAAATTTATAAGAAGGATCAAAATTGCTTTTGTTTTAACAAATGGTTTTTGATAATTTATTTGATCTATCAAGAATAAGTAAATATAGTAAATATTTATTACAGAAATATTTCCAAAGGCACATTATTCTAAAGGAATAAAACAACATTTTTGTAGATACATGAGACTGCATCCTAAAAGATGTCTGCCTTTTTGTATGTAGGAGTATTTAGATATAAAATAATAGTTTTATTATCTCGGTTGTTTGCAAGTAATAGACTTAACTATAAATAATTTCAAATGCAATAAATAAATAAAATTAAAAACTTTACAATTTATATTAAAACAACAAAATGTGAAAGATATTTTGCAGACTTTATTTTAAGGCGTTTTTAATTAAAAACATCTGAAAAATACTAAAGATTACAACATTAAGTAGGAACCATGTAAATAAAATTTTTACATGATTTCTACAATTTATCCAAAACTGAACCGATTTATAAGAAGACAGACGAAAAAATTGAAAAGCGGCAGGATGAAGAATATTTAAATCGATAGAGATTCACAGAGATCTTTGCCTAATCTGAACCTTCGAACTTTTAGAGATGAATAGCTACATTATCAATTTCAGCAGTAATTGTAATATTGGCATCCCATAGCATAAGCAAAATAACGTTAGAAAACTTAAATTTAATTGTCTTGATCAGTTTTTGGTCTGTACATTTTTAGCAACCTTCCTGTTAGGTTTTAAACAAAATACATGACTTAAAAATACTAAATAGTCTGAGCACTGAGCCAACCCGGCTGGTTTCCTTTTGGATGTGAATTTCTATTTTTTGGCTTTAGAAACATCATGTGGACCATTTCAAGAAACCGGAAAACCTGGTTCAAATAATACTGGGGTTAAAACTACGAATGAAAATGAAAAACATATGCTAATTTTTTTTCGACATTACAGTTATATTTAATGCGACCATCGAATATTTTAAGACATAATTTCTTATGAAACGATAGGCGATTAAACTACTGAACCAAATGTCATAGGTTATATTAACGAAAATTTTTCGTAGAACTTAAAAGAAGAAAGGGTGTTAACTAACAGATTTTTATTCTATTAAACAAAATTTTTCTTAAAATTGAAGAATTTTCTTTAAATATTCTGAAAAATTTGATAAAAAAATAGTAAAAGATATTAAACTGAATAAAATTTCGATAAAATTTTAACGAAAAATATGTTATATCAACATATATTTAGTTAAAATTGCCGTAACGAATGATTAGTAAAATGACACACAAATATATTCAGTTTTACGTACAAAAATGAAGTTAATTTGAATAAAATTTTTTGTTGATTTAATTATTTTTTCGTCGAATAATTTTGTATATTTTCTTTGATATTTTAATTAATATGATTTAAATTAAAGGAATTTAATGAAGATAAATTCATGTAAATTCAAATGGATGATCAGCTGATCAACAAATATGTAAGTAACTTCTCATCAGAAATACAAGACAGTCGGCTAACCGTCGTCCTTTGCCATTGCACTATTCTTAGTTGTCTTTTATGTTTTACACACTATTTAATTGTTATCTAAAACTACTTTTTACTTGGTGCGCTTTGCTACACAAACATTTTTCCTAGTCCTAGATCTCGTAGGAAACTCGCAAATCTCAAATCGACGTGTATTAAAAAATGTAATTTGAACAAAAAATTTTCGCTGTAATAGATCTATAGATATTCGATAATCAATATTTGCTTTGTATGGGGGTAACTTCTCCCCTGATCCTATCCGTCTTGCATTTTGTCCAGTATATAATCAATATTTGCTTTGTATGGGGGTAACTTCTCCCCTGATCCTATCCGTCTTGCATTTTGTCCAGTAAAACAGTTCCTGGAGGAAGTCATTGGGATAAAATTTAAAATTCTGACTCTTACAGTTCTTAAGATATTCTATAATCAATATTTGCCTTGTATCGGTAGTTCTCCTTCCCTTGGTCCTTAATAGTTTACCTATTAATTTATTTCAACAATTAACCTAAAATTTCGTAAACTTAACTTAAATATGGTTTTTAAATTGAATAATATTCATCAATATAAATAATTTATTTTTTTTAATTATTCAAATTCAAATTGACTTATATTTATTCAAATTAACCGATTTTTTATTAACGAATTCAAATATTCATCTTGACAAATACTATAAAATATATAAAAATTAACGAAAGTTTTCGTTATGAAGAATAAAGTTTTCGTTGGCTGATATTTAACCTACTTTTCTTCAATTCTACACCATTTTTTGGTTCAGTGTAGTGTTACGATAACCACCAATCATCAATCAATTTATTTAAATATTTTTAAATTGTTACTGCTTGAGAAGCGTTTAAAATTCGACACAGTCGAATATATTTTCATTGAAATCTTTAAACATTTATCCGGATATTTTAACTTTAATTCATCATTTTGTAAAATAAATAAAAATTAATAAGAAATTATTGATTGACAAAACCATACAAATTGTTGTATCCTGTCAACACGTTTTAAAGTTGCCGTTTGACATTATTTGTTACAATCAATTCAATTCATTCAATCAAATCAATCACATTCTAAAATTTCATAAATTTTTTAATAAAATAGATTTTGTAGACTTTTTGTCATTACAGATTTCACATTTATTTATTATTTGAAAATCATCATTATTATTTGTTTATATTCATTTTGAGGGAAAAATCATAATTTATTAATAATTTTTTGCATTTATGCGTAATTGAGTATGAAACGAATACGTTGTGACAAATTCAACACTCTTGTGGCCAATAAATGTCAATTTAATGTCAAAAACATGCTAAATCGATTTATCATTGAACTAAAATCATAATCAAAAAATATACAACAAACTGATTGAGAATTTAATGTAGAGGGTTTGTGCGTGTAATTGAACTTCTTACTTACACACTTACTTGTGTTAATTATGAGTACTTACAAACGCACACACACGCTCAATTTGAAATTCATGTTTGTTTATATGAAATAAATATTATTATTTAATATTTGTGCATAAATAATTATTGGAAACATTTAAAACTTGATTGTTTAATACATTTTGAATAATTAATGAATCTATTTATACCCTACACCACCCTAGGTATTATACGTTTGTGCTGATGTTTGTAACACACAGAAAAAATGGAGTAACAACCACTTTTAATTATACCGTTCGACTGAGAATTACTTTCTGTCCGGCTGGCTGTTCATGTAAACGTGGGAAATTCTGTAAATGTCGCAATTTTTGAGATATTTTGGTGAAGACCTTAAAGACCTCGTATAATTTCGAACATCAATTTTAGATTATATCTATCTTAATTTGACCAGTTTTTATTACAGTATCAACGTTTATGTGAGATTTATGCCCTTCAAAGTGATAATTGGATGGAGGCTTGTATGGAAACTATGAGAAGTAATGGACCGACTCTCACATTATTTATTTAATTTTGTTAAAATCACTTTATGTTAAGAACATTTATGACCTTTAAACCCAATTCAGAGAGGATATTTGTATGGGAGCTTCCTGGAATATTAGACCGAATTTAATAGGATTCGTCCTTGTAACATGTACCAAATCTAATCAAAATGTCCTTAGACAACGTTTACATGATCAGCCAGATGGACAGACTGACGGACATACAGTAATTTGGGTAGAATGTGTACTTAGAAGTAAGGTAAGTAAGGTTATATAAAGGATATTCGAAAATATGAATTGATCCCCTTGAAACAAGTAGGAATTCTATATTTGGCTATGCCTAATCTTCAAAACCCTCCACAACAAATGCTTGTGAAGTAAATACGTTATGTTTCGTACAGACAGTTTACGTACATACACACTCACAAACGGATACAATATATGAAAGTTTTTTTAATGTAACAAAGAACTCTTAATAAGCACTGAAATTGTTTACGTTTTGACTGAACCGATTTTGATAATTTTTGGAATGGAAATGAGGTACATATAGCTTAAGCTTACGATTTAATTTCTATTTGTCAATTTGTAATTAAAACGTTTACAGATGATATTCTCTTGAATTTAAAGACTACCTGAGATGTCTTAATATACTGAAGCGATTTACCTGGATTTAAATAAGAAACTTCTCAGGACAATAAAAAATACTCAGACCAAATTTAATTGAGCTCTGTCGAATATTAAGAATTTGAGAGAGCCAACAACAACAACAAAATATAGGTCTTAGATAACTTTTTATCATTACAAACGGATTGACAAAGAAATATACCCTCTTCACCACTTGTGGTGGTGGTGAGTATAAAAATATCGCAATACTCAAATTTTTGAGATTTATGCACTAAAAATGAATTTCGGAAGTGAATCTTTATGGGAGCTTTGAACATTAATTTAAATTTATATATGTGAGTTTTATGTGTTTAAGGTCCCACTCCCGAGGGAAAGAATGGACTAAACATAAACAATCGTTCTAGCCCCCAAAAAATCAGCCAAAAGTCTCAAAAGTTGCGGTAATTTTCCTGGACAGTTACCATATTATTGCGTATATAGTTTAATCAAGATATTTACGCAATATTTCCTGTATGTTAAAAATATCAGCCCAAATGCATAATGCCCCAATCTTCTATTATTGTGTAGGGTTTAATAGAACCTGGCAGAAAATTCAGTTTTTAGTTTCTAAAATAGACGAACATACAAAAACGAGCCGAACAGAAATGTGAAATATACCAATAGAATTTTAGATAGGGTAACACCAACTTTGAGTTAGGAAGGAGCTGGCGTTCACCATTACATATAAGGTCCTAAAAGTGCTGTGACCTAATTAGTGTATATTAACTTTATAATTCCGTTTGTAACGTCAAGAAGATTTCATCTAAGAGCCTATAAAGTACATATATTCTTGTATCAAACAAAAATCTGAGTCCATTAACTCACGTCCGTTTGTCTGTTGTTGGCACAGTTACATTCACAATAATTTTCAGAGCTCAATGAAATTGGTATATTAAATATAGTATATTTCTGAAGTTGAAACTATCCATTCAGTCATCCATTTCAATACGTTGCAATTAGAGAATTTGGGTCTAATTCTCTAAATTGAAATTGATGGATCGAATGTATGGATTTATACAAATATTATACTATACTGAACCAAATGTCGTAGGAAATATTAACGAAAAATTTTCATAGAACTATAACGAAAAAATGGTGTTAATTTTTTTTAATAACAGAATTTTTCTTCAAATGGAAGAATTTTCTTCAAATATACAAAAAATTAATAAAAAATGTTTAAGTTAGTTACTTTTTATGCGAAATAAAAACCGGTCGGGTTACCACCATCCTATGAACATTGCACTTTTTTTAATTGTTCATTAAGATTTTTACACTATTTATTCTTTCTCTTCGTAAGAAATTTCACAAATCGACGTGTAATAAAAATGTAATTGGGACCAAATTCTCGTTGTAGTAGATCTTTAGATATTCGTTAGTCAATGTTTGCTTTGCATGTGGGCTACTTCTATTGGTACCAAATTTGAAAATTCTCGCTATTACAGTTCTTTAGATATTCTATTCCTTCCTTCCTTCCCCTGGTTATATCGAAATTTTTCATGAAATAATTTTTGTATTAATTTATTACAATAATTAATCGTACTTATTTTCTAAATTAAACTAAAATTTTGTAATTTTAACTTAAATATGGTAGTTAAATCAATATAAAGAATTTATTTTTTCAACTTAAATTATGTATTATTCAAATTAAATAATATTTATTCAAATTAACCGCACTTTTATTAACGAATTAAAATACTTATATTGAAAAATTTTCATCAATTTGAAGAACTTACGAAAAATTAACGAAAATTTTCATTATGGTGAATAAAGGTTTCAATGGCTGATGTATAACCTACTTTTCTCTACTCTTTTTCATTATATTTACTACCTTTTTTGGTTCAGTATACTGCACCAATATTGATATTTTTAACTAACCTATGATGACTTTAAACACTCTGAGTGACAGCTGAAATGATTCTTAATGAAATAGTAAACTGTTATAATGAACTTTGTTTTGGATAAAGAATTTCAAAAAGAATAAAATTTCATCTGGAAAATGCTTTCCTCCAAGTTGCTTACAATTTAATCCAAATCACAAAAATATATAAAAAAGTATCCCATATACACTTGACACATTTAATTCCAAATTTTTGAACTAAAACCGTTTTTTATTATTGTTATTTATCCATTATAATGTGAGTGCGATTAAAATTGATGAATGAAAAAAACCATGGAGGCTTATTAGGAATGACTGAACCATCAAATTGTTCTATCTTCATATATATCATTTCTAAACCATAATGATATATGATGTACATACATATACTTATGTACATACTTACATATGTATGTATTTATATGTATTAATTTTAGTTGCTCTGACACTTGTCAAAAAATTTAATTATATTTGAATTCTGATCTCAAAATGTGGATATGAAATGCAGAGGGGATTTTCAGGGAGGTTGTTTGTTATTAAATATTTCTAGTTTGAAAAATTCTTTGCATTAAATGTGTTGTCCATCCATTTGCATCCCTTGTAATTAATTTGGAAACGAAAAATTTTGAAAATCATTATTTCCCAGTTGTGTGAATGTCAAATTCAAATTGTGTGAAAGTGTTCTTTTTATACCCTACACCACTGAAGATGTTTGGGGTATTATGCATTTGTTCTGATGTTTGTAACATGAAGAAAAATAGTGTTACACTTACTTTTAAATATACTATTTGACTCGGAATCACTTCGAGTCGATTTAACGATGTCCGTCCGTACGTCTGTCTGTCTGGTTGTTCATGTAAACGTTGTGAACAGTGAATCTACAAGTCGCAATTTATAAATATCTCGGTGAAATTTAGTGCATATTATTATTATTTTGACCTAAAGATAAAGCCTATTTGGCACAAGTAAGTAAGTAAGTAAGTACAATATTTTTAAACGATGTGCAAAAATATGCGAGGGTCGGTCCATTATTTCTCATATTTAAATTTAAAAAGCAAAAATCTCACATATACATTAGTTTTGTAATAATTGGTCAAATTAAGATAAATAAAAAATCTATATAAAAAATTATACGAGGGTCGGTTCATAATTTCTTGTAACTAACATTTTTAACCGACCATGTGGTGTAGGGTATTAGATACTCGGGCCTGACCGACTATTCATGCTTTCTTGTTCTGAATGCGTTTGCGTATGTGAAGCTCCCATATCCCCTTTCATATTATTGTGTTTGTGATTAAGCATCAGAGTGTGGGGGTCGTCTTCTACTTGTAATTTGTCATGGTGGCGACAATTTTTTCAATTTAATATTTCGAACGCTGAAAAAGTATAAAAAGGGGGAAAAGCTAATTACTGTGGGTGTCGGCATAATTATGAGCCACTTAATGGAGATTTTATTGTTATAAATGCCAAAGAATATTGTTTTAAATATTTTGTGTAAGATTATGTTCTATGAAAATTATCTACAAGAAGTCAAATATACTCGTACATCATGATGTTGATTGAGAAAATTGTATTCTTAAATTTTATTCTTTTTAAAGACAAAAGGGTATAAATTTGAGAAAATGATTTAAGAAAAGATTTTGCAATAAATTATTTTAGATCATTGAAGTGTAGAACCAAGACGCCATTTGGAGATTTTTAAAGGTTATGTTGAATGTAAATGTCAAAAATATAAATAAAATTCTTAAAGATGAATTCTCATAAATTTTATAAAACTTAAGTCGTCATTATGGAATAATCAGTGTTTAAAAGAGCAAAATATTATTTATGGGAAGTACATTTTTGGAATTTAGTTAGATTCGTAATTATTTGATATAAGAAATGTATATATTTAATATATAAAAAATATTTCTCTATAATCCCGCTATTCCTACAAGGAACATAGGAACACAAAAAAAAAGTAAAAATTTTACAGTCGGTCTAGCCCGACTATTTAATACCCTATACCATATTATTGATTGTTAATGTCTGCTACGAAAAATGTGTGAACGACCCTCGTATAACTTGCTTTCCTAATTATGCTTATGTGTGCAATATATGATTGCGATACTTATATTTTCTGTAGAGTTATATGAGAATTAGAAATAATTATGAACCGACCCTCGTTTAATTTCGCGCAGCTGCTTTGGCTTAATTTTATCTCTTATTTGACTAAATAATTTTACAATACCTACGTATATGTGTGATTTATGAATTTTCAAAGTGATATTTGGAAGGATGGTTGTATGGGACCTTTAAGAAATAATGGACCGATCTTCGTCTAATTTTTACGTCGTTTTAGAATATAGTAAAACTTAGTTTTACAAAACGTTGTTAAAATCGTTTTATATATAAGAATTTATGAGCTAAAAATTTCCATTCTGGGGAGACTTTTGTATGGACCTATATGAAATAATGAACCGATCACAACCAATTTCAATGGATGTCCTTGGGCAAAAAAATAGTACGTGCCAAATTTCCTTATGATATCTTTAACACTGCGACCTGTATTTTGCGAACAATCTTTACATGGGCAGCCAGCCGGACGGACTGACAGATAGACATGCTTAAATCGACTCAGGATACTAAATAGTAGTGGGAGGACTACTTTTTCTTCCCGTTACAAACATCTTCACAAACGCATAATACCTCAACCACATACGGTGGTGTAGGGTGTAACAATCCCTAACATATCTCATAACATAACACCTTCACATCTAAATTTTTTTCAATTCCTATGATTTGTTGCTTTGTCCTTTCCTAGTGTGTTTGATTAGATATAGTTTTTGGATACACGTAGGGTCTTCCAAATATTGGACCAATTATTAATAATTGCAAACGAACTGTAGAGCGTTCATAATGTTTACAAAGACAGTCCATCCTCCACCCGAGTCGTTGAACAACGTTAAAACTATCTTGAATCGTTTAACAATATATATGTTCCTACTTAGTATAAACAAACGAATTATATATAAATTTTAGAAATAGAATTTGTACTAAATAAAATTTTAGTTTCTTACTTTCTCTTAGACAAACTTCAATACAATCTAAAATTATTTCCGTATATACATTTATATAGAGGGAGATCGAAAAACTCTTAACATACATATATGTTAATAGAAACGAAACCAATTAACTTAGAGGTTTTATTTTTTTAATTTTAATGAAATTATTATCACAATTCAAAAAAACTAGTTTCATTATTAGTGATGAAATTTTGAACCTTTTTCGGAAACTATTCCATTTACGTTTTTACAGTGCTTTCTATCACCTTACTCAAACACGTAGTCCAGCTCTGTTTAAAATCTACTACACTTTTGGACACTTTTTTGCGATTTTCCATTCGCTTTTAGCAAGGGCCAAATATGTCTTCATTAGCCTGAGCAACGAGCAGTTTGGAGGATTTTTCTCTTTCGGCATAAATAGCACATTATTGTCCTCTTACCACTCATAAAATTGTTTACTGCGACTGGATGTCAAGTAAGACCAAAAATAAGTGAACACATTATGAAGTCCCTGTTTTTCGCTTCTTAATTTTTAGCGGCTACCTTGTCAGGAATTTTTTAAGCCTTTGTGCTGATGTTTGTAACATGCGGAAGAAATGGTGTTACCTCCACCTGTATCTATCTATGTAAACTTTATCTATGTAAACTTTATGAACAGTCTATAGGTTTTATTATTATTTTGGCCTAAGGACGAGCCTATTGAAATCCAATATTTCAAGTAACTCCCCTATAAATATTCGTCCCGGAATGGGGGTTTAAGGTCATAATATCCCTAAATATAAAGCGTTATCGAAATTTGGAATAGTTATTCTAAAACGATATGCCAAAATATGCGATGGTCGGTCCATTATTTCTCATAGGCCCTATACAAATCCCCTTTCAAATATCACTTTTTAATCCCACTTATATGTAAGTGTTGTAATAATAACTGGTCAAATTAAAATAACTCTAAGCAAAAATCTATGTGCAAAATTCATTTTAAAACGCATAAAATTTTACATAAATTTTAGTTTCGCAATAATTTAATACCATGTTAAGAATAAATTAGAAAATTAAATTGTACGAAGGTCGTTTATTAATTTTACGTAACTACTATTTTAACAAACTACTATTTTTACAAAGTTGGCCTTCACCGACTTAATATTTTTTGGCCTTAAAAACATGATGGGAACCATTTCTTCGACCAGTAAAAGGTTTAACATTAATAGACAATTTCTCCCGGCACTGTTTAATAATATTAGAAGCAGTTTGATCAGAAAAGATATTAAATTATTTTTGGGTTAAAAGTTTTAATGAAAACGTGTATTAAGACTTTTTCGATCTCACTCCTAATTTCGTTACTATAAAATATCATGTAGACTCAACATTGCAGAGACATAAATACATTGAATATAAATTTTCTTTCTCATCATTAAATAAATATTTGAATTAAGATTTCCTCTATTATAATTTAATTAAAATTATTCTTTATTATTCGTACTAAAAAAGTTTGTGAGAATTTCAGAATCTGGAAATTATGAATGAAAATGTGTGAAATTCATACATTCATATACATACGAACATTTTCTTGTAGCTAAAGAACAATAAAATGAAATTTATGAAAATTTTGAAAATGTTCATTTCATTTCATTTCGTACACAGAGGAAAAAGAAAATAATTAAAATATTTTTGCATTAATTAAAATGTGTAAATATGTGAGATCTTGTTAAGAAGGAATATAAAATTTTATTTACCGAAATGTGATTGTGTTCGGTTGATTCTATGGTTTTGTATGACAATAAACCGAATGATACCAATATGACATAAATATATTTAACAATATATAGGTATATGTAACAAGCTTTTACCCGGTGCGATTTGTTGCACTAAAATTTTCCTCAGTCCTAAATTTCGAAAGAAATTTTGCAAATCACGATGTATATTAGAACACGTAATTGGGACCAAATTGGAACATTTTCGCTGTGGTAGTTCTTCAGATATTTTATATTATTTTGTCCAGTTTGTTTTTCTTTGTTTGTCTTCCCTGGTCCTATCGGAATTGTTTATATCCTCTTTTACCTTCGGGTATGTTGGGATCATTCTCTGAAAATTTCATCAAAATTGGCTCAGCCGTTTTGGAGTCCATACGTAATATACATACATACATACATACATACATACATACATACATACATACATACATACATACATACATAGATTTTTGCTCATAAAAATTAAAAAAAAAATATTTGGAACAAAATACTTGAAAATGAATTATTTTACGAATTGTATTTTATGTATTAACATTTTCGTTTATAATTCACATGAAAATGTTCATTTAACAAACATACAAACAGAAAGGAAGGGATTTCTTATCCATGTACTCTGACAAACTGACTCACAAAATGTTGGTTCAAATATTTTGTCGAACGTAAATTCTTAAATACTTTAAATGAAGAGAACAAGAACATGTTGAACCAGAACGAAGGGGAAAAAGAACCAAAACAAACATCAACGATACTTAAATAAAACATAAATTTTCAAAATGTCTTTTGACACATTGAATATTGTTATTTGAAGATGTCTGTCTGTGGACTGATGGAGTGAGAGTGATGTAAAGAACGAGGAAACATTAAAAGTGCCAGACGAAATTCTTTAAGTTTTATTTCATTATTGTCAAAACTAAATGGGTGGCCTTTAAGCGAAACATGTAAGAAAATACAAAACTAAATATTAATATCGGAAAAGGAGCTGAGTTAAATATATAAAATCTACAGTGGGAAAGAAGAGACTTTCCGGGGGAAAGAAGAAGAATTCCGTACCAATAGAATTGCACCCGTTTTGAGGTAAATAATTATATAAGCTAATTTTTGATACGCTATTCTAAAGTCTATTTTATATATATTACAATAGGGTTATTCTATATCGATTGAAATGTCTGTATGGTTGATGAGACAAAATTCCCATCCATTTTTTTCAAATAGTTTTTAGTTTAATCTACTTCAATAAAAAAGTAAAAGTTATAGTCGATCAAGCCTGCATATTTAATACCCAATGCCACATTGTTGGTTATTAAAGGTAGTTGTTATAAATTAATGTCGACCCTCGTATAAATATGTTTTCTAATTTGTGCTTAAGAGTGCAAAATATTATGTTTGTGCGCTTTTAAAGGACTTCTTCTAGGGAGATAATATGGGAGTTAGATGAAATTATGTACCGAACCTCGTACAATTTTGTGCATCGATTTTTGCTTATATTTATTTTAATTTGACCAATTCTTAGAACAATTCTTGCATATATATGAGATTTTGGACCTTCAAAGTGTTTCTTAATGGTAGTTTATTAAAAACTATAAGAAATAATGGACCAATCCTCGTATAATTTAGCACATTTTAAAATAAAAAAATATGGGCCAAATTTCAGAACTTTTATGATCTTAAAACCCAATTCCGGGAGGAACATTTGTATGGGGCCAGGTGATATAATGTATCCATCATCAAAAATTGCGACCTGCATTTGGCTCACATGACGGACAGTATACTTAAAATATGCTCATGTAAGCTTCGAAATAAATGATTTTGTATATTTTTTGACAAAAACTTTATATCTCCAGAATTCAAAAATTATTCATACTCTATCTCGACTATATTTCGAAGGACTGGAGATAATTCAAGTTCGTTTTTGTGCAAAAATTGATCGTTGAGGGTATAATTATCCAATAGAAGGCGTTCAAAGGAATCATTAGATTTTGAGACACCTCTTCAATTGTAAAATATTTCATGTTTAAAGTTCTTTCGAAAGCTGTTGACACAAATATACTTTAATTAATCCATAATAAAAATATCATAAAAGCGAGAATCCATAATCATCCATAAAATTATTAAATCTCGGAGTCATAAAGGATAAACGAAGACAAAGAAAGTGATACATCGTTTCAATGTTCTTCACACGTGCCCAGCATTCATTGTCATCGCCTACTCTATCAGCTTATGCAGGCCGGTTTTATTCAAATCCTATATCCTTAGTGCAATCCTTCACATTGATCATCGCAAAGTGTCTTTGTAGTTCCGATCTGTGTGACGCGTTCGTACACTTATGGAACCTCGTCCTTACTGCTTTAAAAGATATTGGATTTTGTAGGCTTATACCACTATTCCATTTTTTGAGTATTCGTTGATAGCACCTTTACATTTCGAGATATTTCTAAGTTTGACTATCGCCGAAGGTATTAACATCCTTTTATCAATTCGCCTTGACTAAAATTATGTTTATCTCAATGCTTTAAGCCATCCGTGTAGAGACAAGTCCCCACAGGCATACGTCTTACAGTTCCGCCTTACAGTTCCGTTCAATAAAGAATCGCAATCAGGTATCGGCGTATCACAACTGGCGTCAACCCGCTTTCCGCTTGAATTCTTCATCTAGAGAAGTATTATAATTCCTGAATAAATCTAAACAAATAAAAGTTTTCAATGAGATGTGACTTGCTGCTTACTACAATAAAAGCCGTAGAGATGTAGTAAGTTTGTTTTCGGCTATTCTGGGACATTGCCGAACCTATAAATTTAAGGGAAAGAAGGAATAAGACAAGATCGGAGAAATTAGCGTCTATGAATTTCGAAAATCAACGTTTCAGTCGATCCTTGAAATAAATCTAAATGAGATACATATATACTTACAACATTTAAATGTGGGAGCTGCCATACAATAGGATGCAATTGATTTTTAGAACAGAATCGTAAAAACACTAGCTAAAAATTTTTGAGTGCAACGGAACTGGCCTTTCATATATATTATATGAAAGGCCATATATTATATATATTAAATAAATGATAATGATTTCCACATGTATAACATATTTTTTTCTAATATTCCTTTGTATGTTTTGTAAAAATCCATTCTGTCCCACTGTGAATTTTTCTACACATACTCACATTAGTGAAAGGCCTTAATGATAATGATTTTTGCTGATGATGAAACAATGATGGGATCATCTTTAGTTCATTCCCAAACAAGCCATTCAATGTAGAGGATGACAATAAAATTAAATAAAATGTTTTGTCTTCTTAAACCCATCAAATGGATCGGTAGAATGACAATTTAATGTGAATGTGAAATGTGTTTATTACTGTGGCATGTTTTTAATCCTGTTCTTTAAAGAACCATTTGATGAGAGATGTGTTTTTCTACTAATTATAATTTTAGTAGTTCCGGTTAAAGGATGTAAATTAAAATAGGAACATGTATTAATTATATAAAATATATTAAATTGAAAAGTGTCATAGGAAAAAATGAAAGACTTTGAATAGACTTCCTAATGATTTGGAAACAATTTGCTAATCCGTTTTACATTTATCTGTAGCAATTTAAGCATGCATCGGTACATCTTATATATAAAAATCTATGTGTGTTTGATTGTATGTACATTTGTTTGTACGTTATAGTCGGCTAAACATCTGGACGATTTTCTTGAAATTTTCAAAGCGTCTTCCTAATGCCTTGAAGGAAACATAGGCTACAGTTAAAATTTTGTAGCAATTATGCTGCTGGAAAATAACTTCATTGAGAAAATTATAGGATGGTTAGGATCAAAGGAAGAGTAAGCACCCATACAAAGCAAATATAAATTTACAAAAGGATCATAATCAGTTTTACTGGAAAATATATAGAATGGATAGGATGGATACGCCCCTTTACAAAGCAAATATTAATTGTCGAATATCTAAGGAACTACTAAAGTTAAAGTATAAAAATTTAATTTCAATTATTTTTCCCAATGAACAACTTTCCAGAGAAAATAATAAACGAATGGAATCTAGGGTTGAGGTAGGTCCCATACAAAAGTAAAACTTTTGCAGTTAGAGTTAAACAATTTAATCTCAATTATTCTCTTAAAAAGATAAAAAATATAGAATGGATAAGGTCAGGGGGAGATGTAACCTCTGTTTAAAGCAAATATTAATAATTGAGTATCTGAAGAATTCTAACGGCAAAAATCATCCAGTATGGGCAAATCTACGTTTCATTAAATTTGTTTTAATACACATCTCGATTTAGATTATTTTCTGAATCGAGAACGAGGATCATATATTTTTACGTTTAATGGTTACATCAGATATCGACCTATAACTTAATAGATATGTCTTAAACTTTACTGATTCGACAGAGATGTGTACGGTTATATCTGAATCCCTTAAGATTTGATCTCAGACGTTTTTACTTTACCCTCTTCACCACTTGTGTAAGAATAGCGAACAACAAATTTCACCAAATAAAAGGGTGTTGAAATCTTTCTTTCCAATATCTATCATCTCAACTTTTATTATCAAGAAGTATTAAAATTTATCTTTTTGTTCTTTATTCTCTATTTTTATTTTTATTATATTAAATTTTATGATGATGATTCGTAAAAGCGCCAAATATTTATAATAAAATTTATATCATTTCGTTGCAATCATTTAAGTGTTTGTGTTGAATAAAAAATGTTCATTTATTATTTTAATAATTTAAAGATGTTTTTGGTTCTGCTGCCAAAATCAGAGTATTATTTCATTTATGGTCCACATAATCAGCTAAATGTGTTATTTACCGTGAAATTAAAAAAATCTTTTATGCAAGAGAGCAGCTGTTGTTGGAAAATGTATTCCCTGATATAAAAATCGAAAATTGCTTTATTGCTCGTTAAAATTTTTCAAAAAAATTCATAAATTTTATTAAAAGAAATTATTAACTAATTAACGTTTGGAGAATTAAAAGTAAAAGACAAAACCAAATTCTATGAAAATTAACTTCGGGTGATGCAATTAATTAAAGTTTAATAGATTTTTATTACAAAATATATCATCCATATTTTTACTCTTTAACTCTGTTAAAACAACACTAATCGAAGTCTTCTTTATGTAACATATTTTGTCGTTAAATCGGTCATGAAACAAACCCCTTTTTTGGGAATATGAATAAAATTCAAAATTATTTTGAAGTCAAAATCGTTTATATGAGAGCTCAACTCAACCTGGCGGTTCATATTATGTCCAAATCGATTTTTGGAAATAAATCTTTAACTTTTGAACCATTAGAAAGATATATTTTAAAGAAAATTCACGTGATAAGACCTTTTCGAGATGATTTGGAGGAGTACAATAGAAATGTATGGAAAATAAGTAGATTTGACTAAATGAACCCCAGATTCCTATTTTACCATCAGAAAGTAGCTTAAATTAAACTAAATTAAATTATGTTTAAAAATTTAACTTTTTTCACTTAAATGATCGATGTTATGATAGAGACTGTCCAGTAGAAATTTTGATTTTTTTCTTTTGGTATAACAAAAATTATATATTCTTTTAAATTTCCTCATGGTCATCTAAATTTTGTTTACAGGACAAAAAAGATATATAGTTCGGAACAATAAATTGTTTTATTAGTGAATAAATTTTGATACTTTTTTGGAAAAATCCCAAAAAATCGTCTTTGTTTCAAAATTTCAACTTTGTATTTATAAAATCTTGTTGGAGGAAATCTGACACACATTTAAAAATAATCTGAACCTATATTAAGCTCGCTAACTTAAAAGGACTACAAATGGACAAGGATAAAATAGGTTAGAAATGATATTCTCAGAGTCTATAGGAGATAACTTACACATGGTGGGTTTTTACGCGTTTTTGCTGATGTTTGTAACATGCAGAAAAAATGGTGTTAGACACACCTTTTAGTATACCGTTCGGCTCAGAATAACTTTCTGAGTTGACTTTACGATGTTCGTCCGTCTGTCTATCTGTCCGGCTGGCTGTCCATCTAAAGGTTGTGAACAGTCTGTAGTTCACAATTTTTGAAATATCTCGATTAAATTTGGTACATAAGATACCTTCCATACAAATGTTCTTCCTGGAATGAGGTTTTAAGGTCATGAAGCGGTTTAAACTAATTTGGAACAAATAAGTCTTATATTATTTTAAAACGATATATCAAAATATGCGAGGGTCAGTTTTATTATTTTCCATAGGTCCCATATAAACCCCTTACAGATATCACTTTTATGGCCAAAAATCTCACATATAATTTGGTAATAAGAATAAATCAGAAAATCAATTTATACGAGGTTGGTTCATTTTTCAATTGTTTACTCTTTGTACTTTATTAAAGATTATTTCAGTCAGTAAGGTTTAGTAAAGTATTGCTACGACTTGGACCAAATTAGGAATCCACCTTGATTTGGGACACATTGATATTTCATACATACCCAGAATAAAGTTTTAAGATCATAAAGGTAACATACATAAAAACATTTCATTTATATTTGCTACAAATTAATGTCATATAAGTCCAATCCACATGCCAAAACGATCGACTCACAAATTATCATAACGGATCGCATTTCGCAAAGCTCTCATTATAACCAGGCTTAAGGAAAGAGGAAGACCCCATACAAAATTTCGTCTCTATTACTTTCCCAAGGAAGAGTTTTACTGGACAAAATGTAGCACAGCTAGTATCAAGAGCCCCCATAGAAAACGATTATCAGAGAGATTTTGTACAAAACGTATATTAATTAGCGAATACAGCTATAATTATTAAAATTCTTTATTTTCCTGTGAAACAGTTTACGTAAGAAAACTTATGGTCAGGAAAAAAGTACGATACGAAGATAAAAAGGACTGCGGCTTGGAATGAATATCAAATATATAATGATATATTGCAAAAAAGAGCTTTCCTCAATGTATGTCAAACATATACTGATCAACAGTTTCCAAATTTTGCCACGTTTCTATGGAACGGCTTCAGTGTAAATATTAGAACGGATAAGATTAAAAGGAGGTGCACCCTTCGTTCAAATGAAATATTAGTAATTGAATAACTAAAGAGCTATTAAAACAAAAATGTTTAATAAACGTCGCGAATTTAGACAGAGGAGAATTTTTTGTAGCAAAGTGCACCTGGTAAATGCTGGTTATGTATAAAACTATGTTAACAGTTTACTTCATTTATCAGATTGTAATACTTTGATTTCAGCTTAATATACTGAATCATTTGAAAGATAATGTTGACAATTTTTTCAATTCACAGGCTTTTATCTATTTCACTGGACCAAGTTTGTTTCCAAAATATTGTCTGCTAATATAAGATGTTATGAGAAAGCAACCTTGCAAAAAGGTTCGTTAAATAGCCGGCGTTCTGTATTTTTCTTATATACATGATTTGACTCTCTTTAAACATCTGACTATTCAGAGATTCTTACCTGGTTCGATTTGATTGACAATAGAAAAACTGAAATTTTGAAAACCTTTCATAAAGAAGATTTTGCCTAAAATTATCACAATCGGAATTGTATTGCAGTGAAAAGTTTGCTAAGATAAACTGGATTTACCAGTTTTAGAATCTAAATTTTAGATAAATAATCAAAATTAAAAAAATATATTTTTTCAATCACACAAGTATTCACATTTTGCACACTCCTAAACACATCCGGGTATTAAAAATTTATTTTCATTATTTTCTGTGTATTTCTGCCGGAGTAGATAATAAAAGATTATATTACTTCAACAACTTTCTATTGTAGTTCACTTAATCTAATCGCATTCTAAAAATGTATGGTAATTGATACTGAATCGTGTAAAACTACTTCTTCCTTCTCAAGTAAATAATTTAATGCTTGAATTATTTTTTTTAATTCCAAATAAAATCATTCTTCAAATTTCCCATCAACTCTCAAAAATAATACGAGTCCAAGGTTGAAATAAGAAAATAATACATTTAAAGTATTAAATTACAAATAACATGATCTTAATAGGAAAATTAAAATTAAAATTATAATGAAAAGGAAAAAGAAACTGCTACGCAAAAATGAATATTTCTTCAAAGTCAATAAATAAATTTGATTGTAGATTAAAATTGAAAACATGTGGAGGGCAGGTACAATTCATACCATTCCATTGATTCTATTGTCTATTAAGGCAGCGAATGAGTTGGTGTTTCATGTGTTTTTCTTCCCTTTTTGCCAAGTTTTGGTCTTTAGAAGATTTAATACAATTAATCACTAAATCCAATTGCTAGACAAAACATATTTATTTATTGAGTTGTCAAGGCATGAAGGCGAACATGATTGTTTTACCATTTCATTGTACATGAATTAAAGACATCAATGCTCCTTCTACTCCTTCTTCTCTTCTATTATTTATTTCATTCTTCTGTTTTGTCTTCTGTCAAACTTACAATAGTTTTTAGTTGTTCGTTGTTGTTTTCTGCTTAATTTTCTTTTTATTTTATTTCATACTCCATTCAAATAGATTATTTACTCAAAATACTTTATCTACGTTGTTAGACAGAGCTCAGACAATAAAGTTTCACATTTCACTAGTCAAACTGAATACCAAACACAATAACAATCCATCCATCCAACCAACCAACGAATCAACAAACTCTTAAACCATAAAAAAACAAAACTATTTTGCGATTGAACCAACAATCGTCAATACAAACCTGACCATCAACCAGCCATTCAACCAACCTACCAAACCGTCATTTAGACTAACGTTAATTCTTCACTCTTTAAAAAAACAACGACATCAACTTAATACAATAACAACAATGGCGAACAACATTTAAATTGTTGTATGCGGTTTCGATTTCAAAATAAATATCAATACATTTCAAATTTACTTACTTAATCGCTTAGATCCGGTAAGCTTGGCTGTCCATAGATAAATGCTTTACATTGCAATAATTATCATCTTAAGAAAAATAGCGCGATCTTTGAAATGCTACGAACTTTTCTGGGGAGTTGGTCTTGTATGAGAACTTTGGAAAATCATGGTCTGATACTTCGTATATTATGATAAAAAAAATAAGAATTAATCGACCATTACTAATTTTGACCTTTAGCCTAAACAATCACACAATCAATCAAGACATTTTCAACTCAACGTCCTGTGCTTTGAGCTTTATATGGAGAGTGATTCTGAAAAGTCAAAAAAGTGAGATTTTCTGCATTCAGTTGAAGAGATATGAGAAATTATATGTTTTAATTGTATTGCTGATACCCCTGTTTTCGTTTTCTTCTAATTGCATTTCTCAGTTTTCCTAGGTTGTCTAATGTATCGATTTGGAAATTGTGATCTGTCAACTATTGCAGATGGAGCTAAATCGACACAGTTTTTGTCAGATGGAGCTAAATCGACACAGTTTTTTTTATTTTATGCAAGAATATATATACTTTATGGGGCTTAGATGATTCCTTCTGTTCTTTTTTGTGGTTGTGGGTATAAATAGATGTTAAGCTTGTTAGTGTCAGTGAGTTGGGTTTCACAAGCAACTATCCATAGCTCTCTAAATACTTTCGGATTCAATTAAAAGAAATTCTATATTAATTTTTGAATATATTGTTTTATATTTTCCCGGCAAATATTAAATTAAATTATGACTTTGTTTGACACGAGTAGTTAATCTCCAGGGTAGTAAACCAAAAAAATATCCCTCAAACGTTCATTATTATTAATCGCTAGTATATTAACGACTGAATTATTGCCTCACTAAACCTGACATCACCAACAAAAAGAGTGGAAACCGGTTGTAAGTTTCAAGTTACAGAGAACACCCAACGCTGTTTCTAAAAACTTTGTATATCCCTTAGCTCTCTTTCCGCTTCATTGCACCACAAGAAGAGCAGATATCTCACTTTCACATACCGATCATTGAAACTTCGACAAAAGTCCGCCTTAGCAGCGAAAAATATTACCTGTTTTAAAAAAATAGATAATTTTTTTCTATGAATAATGTATGTGGAGTTATTAATGTGAACAATACGACATAATGACTTTGTCAACCATATTCATTCTATATTATTTGGTTCCAAACATTTTCCTAATGCAAATTAAAGAAAATCTGTGCAGATGATCGATGAATTCGATATCTCATATTTCATATGAAATATCTTTAACAACTTTACCAATTTGCTGTCTTTTATTAGAGGAGGTCTTCATCAGTTGATTAAAGTAATTATCAATATTTTACACTTCTAATAATACATAAACAAACACACTAACAAATACAATCTCACTTTTATTTTATATACAAATACGAATCAACTTTATTTTAACAAAAAGTTTGGCCTCTTACTTATATAGAATCTTATTATTAATGTTTGTAAAAGGAGACTAAGTCCGTAGAATTATATTATCTTACTTAAATTGAAACGGAGCGATTTAATGGTCTCAATTAATATTTAGATTTTATAACTCTCTTGATTAAAAAATATTAAGTAAATATAAGCTTTGCAAAAAACTATTCATTATATGAATTGCGGATATTTTTGCTGAAGTTCTGAGATAAAAATATGTTCGATCATAATATCATAATATAAATAATATCAATCAGAAGAGAAACCAAGAATAAATTTTCAATTGACATGAATACCCATATTGGACAGTAACACACAAGCTTGAAAACTATTACTCACGATCGAAGCTACAATAAAAAGAATGAATGCATCTTCATAGATCATAGAAATGTCCTTTAGTTGAATATTGCAACTATCATTTATCAAAATAATTCAGAGAAGGTGAATAATTCATCACCCTCACTGCCGAATCGTTTGGAATCAAGTGTACTAATTTTTTCACGTTTCCAAAGAGTGGTTCCAAAGCTAATTAAATCCAAATCCCAGTCTATTCTATAGATTACCACCTTACAGCTGTTTAATTGAAATGATGCCGTCTTTTAATATCAACAAGAAACTCATCTATAATTAGGGGAGCCATCAACCTTTCAACTCGAATAATAAACTTCATAAAATAGTTTTGATTAAAAGACTGCAGTAAGCATTCATTACATGCACGCTGGATTCAGACCCCAAGTAAGTGCAAAAGCTTTTTTGTAGGCATATATGTTCTTAATGGTCTTATACGCTCTCAGCTGGATAGTTCTATTCAAAAATTGCTTACTATCGAATATAATACTCAGAAATTGCGCACTAACAGAGATCTCAATTGTAATTTTATGCCGAATGAAGGTCGTGAAGTTTCAGATCATTTTTCCCAGTAAATAGGACTGAATCATTCTTCGACGAATTGGCACTTTTAACAATTTGGACCTAATAGGGATTCCATAGATTAGAAAGGCAGTTAGTCAAGAAATATAACTGTTATATTAAAATATTAAAATTGCTTCCGTTATTTAGAAGTAAACAACATCTAACGATGTTTTCGGATTTATTTAAAAAATTTCCTTAAATTCACAAATGTTATATTTTTATTTTGGCCCATAGAATCCAAACTTATTGAAGGTTTTTGTACATTAGGGATTTTAGAGAAGTAAAAATCAAAGTTTTGATAAAGAAAAACTTTATTTCAGATGAAAATTAGTGTGTACACTTTTTGGCTCAAAAACGCCAAAATTCATAATGATTTGAATTTTATATTTGTTTATTTTTGGACTGCGTGAACATATTGAGTTCTAATTTTTGACAAATAATTTCGCATTTAACAGGATTGAATTGAATCGAGCCAAAATTTATGGAATAATTTTGAAAGCTGAAAATGCAAGTGTAATTAACTTGAACATTGTAAAAGACAAATAATACAATAAAGCCTTCATCTAACCGATAGAAAGTCGAGTTAGATTTGAGGCTGCACTGTCGGAATATCGACTCCAGGCTATGGGAGTAGAGATACAAATTATATCATCAGAATATCTATCGAAAACATTTCACCCAAGGATACCAACTTAAGGAAATCCTGTAATGTAAAATTATCATCAACGAATATTCAAAGGTTGGAAGAGTACACATAATAAGGGAACCTGGCAACAAAGGAGTTGTTAGAACGATGAAACAAATAATCTAGCGATCATTGCTAGAATGCTGCAGGGTATAAGCTTACGGAATTTAATGCATTATGGAAGAGACTAAAATAACACACAGGACACTGTGGAAACCTGCGAAACCCATGAGTGTTTTAGAATTGCTCAAAGGTAAGATAAATAAGTTGATGGGTGTCTTAAGGAGAAGAGAAGCACTTCCTCTGTCATTGCCCAGCATTCAATACTCTGATTTTATGTATGATTTTTTAATGGACATAATCCAACTAAAGTGACTGGATTGTAGGATATAGTTGAAGTCCGTACATAATACGCAATTCTATTGAGTACGTGCTATGGATCGTTTTTCGACATTGACAGCATACCAAAAGCCAAAATACCGGGTAAGGTGTATGCCAACGGGCATGAGGCAATCTAATGAGGTTGGACTCCTCTCTTCAACCTATGCTAAAAGCCTCGTTAAGGGTCATTTGATGGTAAAAAGAAATTAATGGACCCAGTTACGCCTGTATGTATGTATGTATGTATGTATGTATGTATGTATGTATGTATGTATGTATGTATGTATGTATCGATTTTCTATGGCGAAATATGGTAATAAACATTCTACACTCATATGTTGGCATTATGTTAAATATAATAAAATATAATAAAAATCATAAAGCCGATCAAAATTTGTAATGTAAATTCTTTGGGGTTCGGTTCATGTTTTTTCGTATCTCTGTTAGGGTATAATAAACTTTTGCTTTATTTATCTGAATTCACATATAAAATTTTATTGTTAATTTCTCATAGAATTCAGGATTAAAATTATTTAATTACTTTTAACACAAAACATTTTCTACTTAACGCACACACACACACATCATTATTATATTTACTTAAAATTGCAATTAACCTTTTGTTAAATGTTTTAAATAACTAATTTGCAAATAACTTAAATTCTCACTATTGTTAATTGTGTAAAAATATGCTAAAACTCTGGGGAGGATGAGTTGTTAACAATCGAAATTAGCAGACAATCTACTCACGTCAGAACTAAGTAACTTATTAAACAGACAAGTAATGAATACATCTATTACATTACACATATACATGTGTGTGCATACATGTATGTGAATGCTAAAAATCTATACTTTTCTTTTTATAAGTATTCGATACATTGTTGTTGTTAAGCCCAGACAGTTATTTTGAAATATAATATTTTTTTTTGGATTTTTATTTTAATCGTTTGTAACATTCACATTAATCGAACATAGAAAATAATACTCAACAATTATCCTTTGGATATGAAAAATATGTAAAGAAAACAATAGAACTATTTACGATAACATTATGAGTTTGAGAAAAAGTATAAGATTATATATGTCTGAGCCACTGTGCGCATTTGTGTGTTACTGTTCGTGTGTGGGCTTAGATCAGCTCCTTTATGTATCCTCCAATACCATAAGTGGTGAAGAAGATATATTAAATTTGTCATTCCGTGTGTAACGCTAAGAAGGGATAATCCTATAAATGAAATCTGAGTCGATTTAGCTATATCTGTCTGTCCGTCTGTTGTTGGTACCCTAACATCCACACAATTAATTAATATATTAAATTTTTTTATAGGATTGTGAATGTGTACGTAAGTAACATAACGTATTTGTGATGGAGGGTATTGAAGATTCGCTAATGCCTGTTATATAGAAATTACTTGTAATAAGTTGTTGTTGCTGTGAATTTCAATTGTAAAAGAAAATTGTTTTATTGTTTAAAAAACAAATTATCAGATTAAAAAATTATCTGATCTGAATGTGTGAGGTCTCAATTATAATTGTGGTTGCAAATTGCAATGAATAAATGAATGACCTTATCTACAATAATATGTCTCAATAAATTGAAAAGGATTTAAATTACTTTCTTTGTTTGATAAATTAAGATAATTTTCAATTGTTTTATTTTTTGTCGATTCAACTAAACGTTGCTATTGAGTCGTATGAGTGTTTTATGAACTTATTAAATTCTAGGAAAACAAAAAATCATTATCATGGTGGAATGTTGTAATTAAATTCTAATTGTTTCAAAATATAGTTACTTTCAAGTATTAAATTGAAATCATATTTCAAATTTAAATCTATTTTTGAAAATTCGATTTCATTTATTCTATTGCATTTTCGGTTGGACATTATTGATTCTATGCAGATGAGGGATGTATGATAGGACTGACCATTAATCAAATGTCTTATATCATGTGTTCCTTTGCCACATTTAGGACATGTATTTGGGATGGCATCGTCAATACAAGACCTGTAGGTTCCATCCCGAACGCAATGTTGAAAGAATTTCGCCTGTAGACCACAACAGATTTTGTTCACTGTCTGCAATATTCAGTGAGCGGCCTCCAAGTACGACTAAACGTTTTATATGTAGTTTATAAGTATCTACACTTCAAACGATTATGATCAAGTGGTTTGACCCCAGAGAAACTAATGTCCGCCCAGTCGTACAGTTTATAAGAGCTGGACACACTACGTGTGGGGCATCGTGATTCAATGTGCTGACTTTTGAGTATTGAACTTGATATTAATATGCAGAAATGCTTATAGGACGGTAGCCTGTTGCTGGCGGCATGAATACATTATAGATTTATCGAGATACTGATCTGTGAAGGTCAGATTAAGAGAGAAAGTTCCACACTGTGTATTTTTGCCGTCAAAAGGCAAAGAAAAAAGTCAATGCTGATTGTTTAAAAAAATTATGCTCTTCAATTAATATTACATTATCAATGGACTCAAATCAATTAATTTTATAGAACTATATCCCCCTGACTCTACCTGCCCAAGTAACTTTATGAGCTCGGTACAAGTGTTTTTTAAAGAAAATATTTTATTTCGGCACAAAACACTTTTTATTATTTTCCATCAACATATGATACTTTAAGTAGATCCGTTAATTTATAAAGACCGCATTTATTAGTGATCTATAAAAGTCATTAAGGATTTTAAAATTGTGTTAAAGTTTAAATTTTAGGTTTTGGAAATAAATTTTTATACGATCAAATAAGAATGCTATAATTCCCTCTGCCAAATTTTATAATAGATTAAAACATAATTATAGGGTAAAAGGAGTTCTATGATGAAGAAATAGCCAAAATGCGGGCCAATTAAGTTTGTAATTATTTAAAAGTAAGAAAAATGTTATATTTAAGACAATAAGAAATATCTTTTGAACTGTTAAAGCGAAGGTATTCAAATTGGTTCCAATTACTTTCCCAAGAATCATTTTTTTCTTACAAAATTGTAGTACGGATAGGTCCAGGGGAAGAAGCAAATAATGATTATCAAATATCTGAAAAACTTTAACAGCGAAAGTTTTCAAATGGTCCAGCGGGAGGGATACCCCATAGAAATGAAATAATGATTATCAAGTATTAAAACAACTATAACAGCGAAATTTCTTAAATTTGGTTCCAAAAAGTTTACCTGGACAAAATATCAAAATTGTACATAATGTATCCTACAGTATAACTCGACGAATTTTGTTTAATTCTATCTATCTGTATCGGACACTATGGTTTTTTCTATACGATCGATATAGATGATTTTAAATAAGAAACTAGTTAGGACAGTAACAAATAAGTTGACTCGGATTTTGACTTAATATGAAATCTCTTAGAAATTTAATTTTTTAAGTTAATAAAATATTTTTTTTAAATTTAACATGTCTAGACTTTTTTTTGAAAAACAATTTATTTTAAAATAAATTATTATCTAAATAATTATTATTTAAATCCTTTTTTTGGCATCAAAATTATTCTTTCTTTTTTACAGGAGTGGAAAACAAATTATTTCTTAAATCCATTACTGAATTCCATAAAAACAATTTTAAATTAAAAGTTTCTAAATAACAAAAGAAAATATTCCTTAATTTTGATTTGCTCAGCCTGTGATTAGAGCAATAACTCTTATCGACTTTTTCACTCCCACAACAATTGTATGTCTTTCAGTTTTTCATACAAATAATTTCCTTTGTTGTCGACTTATAAGAATGATGTCCCAAGATTCATGTTTTCTTTTCTTGTTGTTTCTTCGTTCTTCGAGTGCCGACATTAAAATTAAAACTAAAAGAAAAACAGTTTTTTTTATGATCACAAAAATCTGAAAACTTAAGACAATTTAACATATTGATACGAGGTGTGTTGGGGAAGGCAAGAATATATTATTAATTGTCAGTATGGTTTATTTGGGCTCGATTACAAATGAAAATCAACGGCTCTTCTGCTATACTGGAGGAAACAACTTCAAAATACACTTCTAAATTTTTACATATAGAACGGATATGCAGAATTTTTCGATTGGATCATATGGATTTGAACAAAAATCTTAACCCGATACACAATTGTGATTGTTGGATTTATACTGTGTACAAATTTGTCAAATTCAGATACAAAGAAATGCCAAAAGACAAAGTAGTTGACCTGTTACACGTTTTGATGTTCTCTGCACTGTCATCAACAGTTAAGTTGAATCTTTAAGGACCACTGACACGTACGGACACTACTCATCTATTCATGTCATCTTTATTTATTTTCAAATTCACCTTTATTGGATCGCCGCAAAATATCTTAGTATTTTCTAATGTATCCTCGTTCCACAGATTAGGCATTTTCTGGATCCGGTAAAATAATTCCTTCAATGGCTAGATGTTTTGCTGTCTCCTGGCATTCCAGATCTTGGTTTTGTTTTTATTGCAGCAGCTGCAACAAAGTTTGTTAAATATGTTGGTTCGATAAAGAAATCGGGCATCTGTATTATATAAATTCATAGTTATTTAGGACTTAGAAAGGTAGGACAAGGCTGGAAGATAAACAAATTTCGTGTTACATGTGGTCCTTGGACACATGCAGGATATAGGTTTGGAATAGGACAATCAATTCGAGACAATTTTCATCATGATTCTGTTGTGTCAGAATTAACCTTGCAAACCAAAGCCGATTGTGTTTAATAACTGGACAATTTGGGACCTCCAAGTGATACACTCATATGGTAGCTTGAAATCGTGGTCTCTGTTAATGTTGTTCAAAGTTGTTATATAAAAACCCCGATCAAAAGAATCGCATACATAAGTATGCTCATTCCTATATTTGAAAGTCGTTCCTTAAATGAATCAGGGAGGCTTCCAGAAATTAGAAATTAGAATAACTCGCCTAATGACATCCTAAAATAAAATTTTAATAAGTATAAAATTGTGTTCCTTAACTGGACGATGCCTAAACTTGTATTTAACTCATTTGTATGGGTGGTGAAAAGTGTTACTGTTGACTTTGTTAGTGAAAGTTTGAAATTAAGTACAGCAAAGAAATTACGGATTTCGTTGAGATAAACCCCGATATATTCACGAGATTTTTAACTTCAGTTTCGAAGCTTAATGAGTAATTGGCGACCTTTTAAATTATTCACATTATCTTTCTCAAGTTGTAAGCTAATGGGGATTGCAGGATGTTCAAGAAGAGAACTTTGTGACTGAGAGTATTAAAGGCTGCTGTTTTAAGCTATGCGCGACATGAGGACCAATATCTGTATTATGATTGTTCAGTTGGGGAGGAGTGTTCGCGGAATGGAGAAACTTTTTAATTGGCTTAATTGTGATTAAGCCCAGTGCCTGGCATAATCACAAATGTTAAAAATCCTTTTTAAGAACTTAACCCCACTCTCGACAAGATTTTTTTGATATTAAAATAGATATACAATCAGGGCCTACGACCTTCAACAGTTTGGAAGCGTTGATGATCTTTGTAACCTCCTGTGCGGTGAATAAATGTTCAGTTGTGGGACTGGAAGGTTGTGAACATTTTTTTCTCTGATTCTGTCTTTCTGGATGATTAATAAAAAGATAAAACGCTTTTGATCATCCCAAAGGGTCGGTAATGATGCCATCCTTTTATCTTTTTACTTCGAGTTGAATTGAGATCGGATGTTTAGGTGATCTAACTATATCTTCCACTTTTCCTTGTTTTCCGACCTGTACATTTTACTGTCCTCATTTGCCAACCTATTCAACATCGCTGTGGTTGGTATTGTCGGTATCATTACGCTCATCTGCAAGTCTCGCTGCTTCGGTGGAAAAATTAGTGCTCATTACGTGTATTCTCCCAGCTGAGGAACAAACTCAGATGGGAGAATATTCGTAAACGTTCATGGGCCAGAAAATACCTTATTTACAGCTTGATGGAGTCCGATTAGATAACCACCCAGAGTCGCGCCTAAAAAGAGAACTGTGTCATATGACCCTCGTTCTCTATATGTCTAAAACAAATTAGAAATTTCCTTACATGTAGATGTTTGTTGATATGTGTACATATTGTATACATACATGTATGTATTTTGTTATTTACACTTGAGTGCCAAATGAAATTGCGATTTTCTAAAACCAAAAAAAAATAAAAAATAGAAACATAATAAAAACTAGAAAATAAAAATAAATAAAACAAAAATGTATAGTCAAACTATTCATATGTACATCCAACCATCTAACCAACCATCCATCTATCCATCCCATTCCAACCATTCATCCCATTATGTGCTTAATTGTCGGTCTAAGGAAATTGCTTTGTCAATATTTTTACAAAGTGTATGAAAATGTGTGTATGTGAGGAAACAAAATTGAATGTGTGATATGTCTATGTGTGTTAATGTTTATGTACTTGTATTGAAGTATGTATATTTGTATGTGTGTGTGTTTAAGCTAAAACTTTGAAGTAGGAGAAGTAGTTATTGTAGTTTTTCTTTATTACATTATCTTCATTTGCACCGACGTCAATCAATTAAGTTTTTAACATTGACCCAAGAAATTAAGTGTTTTCTTTTCCATCTTTTCCTTCAGCATCATTGTAATCTTGGATTTCTATTTTTTTCTGCTTCGTTTTTATAGCCATAAAGAATAATAACATATAATATATGTATATACACACATACATACTTACTAAAGTATATATAGTGTAAACATAGCATCAACATAAATATATTTATTATTTAGTACATAACAATTGTTAGTTTTACATATAAATTTTACTAACATCGATTTATAGTAACCCAACAGGAAATGTTACACGTACTGAATATAACGGAAATAATAAATATGTGTGTTTAATTACCATGACAAAAAGTATTTCTTTTTCCGGTTTAGCAGTAGTTTTTTGGAAAGAAGGAGATAAATTATCTGGTTTTGAGATTCATTTGTATTCTTAAATTTTCAGATCTTAATACTTCGCAGAAGGACTCGTGATATTAAATTAAGTCCATGGTTATTCTAATACAAAAGTTTAAATATCCTCGATCGCTATAAGCAAATATGAAATATTTTAAAGATTAACATAGAAACTAACCACTTTGGCCTTACTTTACGATGGTATAAACACCAAGTGAGAAGAATGCATACAAACATCCCATATTACCTTACTCATGAATACGGGTAGTAATTTGGTTTTATATTGTCTGGATATAAAAGCCCTTCTGGCTTAGTGCTTTGGAGCTTTCCAATATTCTGTCATACTATTGGTGACTTCTTTTACGATGCAACAGCACATCAGTAACGCAAACCTCACGCAGCGATTTTGGATTAAACCATAGTCAGCACAAAACTTGTCGAAGAACCAGTCTGAGTAGCACCCGTGCTACTAGACTTAAGAGTTCTGGAAGGTTGTTATCTTAATTTTTTAACACCACGATGTTTATGTATTGGACCACCCTATCTGTACTTATCTTACTGCAACAGAAGATCCACAATAGAAATCTAGACGATTCGTAGCAAAAGCTTCTTGCTCTTCCTGGTATAGCTATTGTCCTGCATTGGACAAGCAACGAGCAATAAAATGTTTATTTGTATTGTTATGGTTATGGACCCACTGTGAAAGATTTCGAAGTAAGTGGATGAAAATATAAACCAAATCGTATAAATTAACAAATGGTGACGAAGACTTTCTGAAGTTCAGCATTATTGTCAGATTAGAACGGCCAAAAATAATTACTTTGGACGGAGAGAGAGGATAAAAAACACAGAAATTCGGGGTTTCTACTTCGGGAATACTGTAGTGATCTGGTAGCATATATCCTTAAAATGACCTGGTAGCGTGTGTCCTTAAGCGGAGTACACCACTAATGAACAAAGAAGTATTTTAACAATAATTTTCTTTTGTAGAGAAAAACTGATGTCCTGGAAAGTGCCAAAGAAAAAGTACGTTCTAAGACAACCTCGATATATAGAAGAAATAGTTTTCGAAAATTTTCTATGAATACTAATTCGTTTTAAACAGAAATGTTTTAGGCTAAAATATTCAAAAATTGATACACCCTATACTATATAAAACTCCATAATATAAACAAAATTATTGCAAATCCACGCGATTAGTTTTCAACCGGTCCAAATTTGGTTATAGCTCCCAAATAAGGACCCTTAAATATAAACCGATTATACAATTATTTTTCTGTTTTAAATAAACGTTACTAATTTGACGAATATTAGTTCATATATTTTCTGGCTTTCATACAAGGCCCCTATCCGGAAAATGTTTTAAGCTTATAAAACTTTAAGATATGTATCAGTTCGATTGTAACACTGAATGCATTTTGTTAATTTGGCTAAATATTTTGCAATTGGGCTTTTAAAAGTCTCTTCTCGGAAAAATATAGTTAAGATTATATAATTCTTAAATGTGGACCATTTCTATTTCTATTTTATGCAATTATTGGAACTTATTTTATGAATATGATACATTAATTTAAAGTCAAAATTTACCGGGAATTTCACATATATGAGGCCATATTTCTAGATCTTTCTGTGGAATATGTTTTAAAGCAAATAAATATTTAAATAATTTAAGTGCTTGGGATTTAAAAATCGACAAAGCCGAATATAGTAGTCTTACTTGTGGAGTTTATGATTTTCGGAAGGTGGGAACAGACAAGAGGAGAGCATGATAAACGTTAAAGACGGTCTAAAGAGGACGATTACGGTGGAGGTTGAAATGTAAAAACGTTATAAAAAATGTACGCGCAGAGTATTTGCGATTTTTGTATCGCCAAGACGAGATAGTTAATGTGGGGAGAAGAGAATCCTATTCTTATATAAAAAATAACTGAAACCACTTTAAAATGAATAATTAAGGAATTTCCAAAAATGGTCTATAAGTACTTGTTGAATTACTGATAATACCAATTCGATGTATTTTCTTAAAGCCTTGCATGAATTTTATTACTAGATAGTTCTATGTAGTTCGATCTGTATTAAAGATAATCCCAATAAATTTTTCTAAACGAACCAATAACACTTTTGTATTCTGAATCTTTTTTAAGGGTTTTGCCTTTTAAATCGCATTATTAAATAAATAAATACCCATAAATTGTGATTCAACAAATTTAAAATAAATGGATCACGAATCATTGAATACTTCAAACATTTGGTACCCTTATGAAATTTCCAACCTGGTATTTTTCGTAAATCCTCGAATACAACAATCAAATAATACAAAAATATATCAAAAAAAAGGAATTTTATAAGAAAACGGAATAGTCATTCAAATGTGATGATGGTGATAAGGGTCCTATTTGTTTGTGAAGGTTTGTGTGCATACAGAACAATACACACATACTTTAAGGATCTTATCGTTGTTCATAATATGTTCGTGTATAAAGTATATGTGGGTACACAAACAATTACATACAAATGTATTTCTATCAATGATTGTGTATGAGTTTAATATTTACAAGTAGTTACACCACCAATATCTACATCTGTTTTGGAGTATCAACTGTATTATAGATTCTTCACTACATGTTATATCTTAGACCATGTCCAAGTACATATTGTACGTGTATGTAAGTATGACAAGTAAGTATTATATTAAATAAACCACACATATAGAGTGAGATTGAACAATTCTTAACGCGAGTTATTCTTTATTAAAATGAGTGACCAGAAAAAAGTGCGTGTTAAAATTATTAAATATTTTCAACAAAATCCACTTGTCCTACAAAAGTTGACCAATTTAAGATCTGCTGTTAATTGTTAGAATGCTTTAACAGTACCGGTAGAACTTTTCCGTTGAAAGAAACGCTGGCTTAAGTAGAAAGAAGAATTCACGTGATATTTTTTAAGCCAAAAAAATAGAAAGTATTTTCAAAAGAGCTTCCAACCCATTTTGAATAAAAGCAGCCCGGTTAGCTCAGTGCTCGGACTCTTTAGTATAAAATGTTAAAGAAATTGAAGTCAAATTTAACAAAATATATTCTTGCTGCATAATGAACGACTAAGCGTATGTTTCCAATTTCTTGGTCAAAAATCATGCATTGCTATGGCTAGCAATATGCAACTGCGGCAGAGGAAACCAATTATTATTATCATTAAGAAATTATGCGTTTGTGCAGATGTTTGTAACGGGTAGAAAAACAAAATCACTTCCTGTGTCGATTTTAGAATGTCAGTCCGGCTGTAAAGCTTGTTCGCAAAGTACAGGTCGCAGTTATTATATTGGCCCAAGGACTATGTCTATGGAAATTGGTTATGATTGGTTCATTATTTAATATAGGCCCCATACAAATGTCCCCCGGAATTGGGTTTTTAGTCCGTTAAGTTCCTAAATATAAAAAACGAAACATTTGAGTATGTATTATTATTAGTAAGTGTTCCACATAATTTCAGTCAATATAGTTTCAGTGATTTATCACAGTAATTAAATCACAGTCGTGAAAATACCGTTCATCGCTACAGTAAGCAATATATAAACGTTAATGGGAGAGTTCCGAATGGGTTCAAACGGATTTCATTTTTAATAACAAATATGTATGTTAAGAATTTTTCGATCTCACTCCTTAAATTTACTTACATACATACATATATAAGTACATCTAGTATTTATTACATGGACAGACAAAATTTGTTAAGTTTGTGGCTGTTGACTAACCACACATTTCCACACATTTGTAGTGATTATTTTCTTAAGTACATCAAGTGTACCAGAAATAAAATCACACTCACACTTCTATTTCTTGTTTTTATTTTGAGTTTCCTAGTTCCACAATCAGTAGCAGACACAAAATTAGACACATACTAAAATTACTTATGTGAATTCTATTTAAGATTTAATTTAATATTTAAATATCGAATCAAAAATTTTGTAGCAAAATTGAGAATTTTAGTGTTTTCTTTCTTCCTTTACTCGTTTCTATTCTAAAAATAGTTTCCATAGAGAAGAATTTCATAGAAGAAACATTGGAATTTTGAATATTTATGATTTTAAAATTTGTTATTAAATATTTTTGCTTTTTTGAAATTCTTTCACGTTTCGTTTAAAAATTAATCGTTTGTCTTAAGAAAAGTTGAGGTCAGCTGTTAAAGCAACATTGAACTTTTAAACGTTTTTGAAGTCAGGAATTTTTTATTTAAAAGAATTTATAAAATGATGATAAAAATGTTTTTTTTAATAAAAATATATATTCAAAAGTTATATATTTTGTTTAAAATATATTTTTATATTTTGTTAAAGTAAAAATATTTCACTAAAAGGAAAACACAGTGATTCACAAGCTAAATTAGTGAATAATGAATAGTCTTTTAAAAAAACAAATAAAATGGACTTAAAAATATTCGAATACGTTTTAAAATGTTAAAAAAATCGATTACGGTTTGTGTTTGCTGATTATAAATTTAATAGGAAACAAATAAGAATGAAAACTCGGTCAAGTTTGACTATTTAATACCGTCGGATAAGAATGGAGGTTACGAAAAATTAATGAACGAATCTCGAACGAATATAATTTGATTTTCTGATTTATTCTAAAGTGTTTAGTACATTATTGTGACACTTGAATAACATTTAATTTATGTGTTTTAAAATTATTTTTGCTGTGGGGGTGGAGTGGGGGTTTTATAAGGGCTACAAAAAATTATGAACCGACCCTAGTATAATTTCTCACACCTACTTTTGCTTATATTTATCTAAATTATTACAATACCAACATATATGTGTGATTTTTGTCCCTAAAAGTGGTATTTGAAAGGGAGTTTCTATGGGATATTTTGGCACATCGTTTAGAATATTATGGCTAATTTCAAAGGGCTTTGTCTTTATAGACAATCATCTACCAATTTCATCGAGATATTTCAAAAATTGCGACCTGCCGACTGCCCACAACGTTTAATGGACAGTCAAAAGGTTAGACAGACGGAGGGACATCTTTAAATCGATTCAAAAAGCAATTTTGAGTCGAAAAAACAAACAACATCTATACAACGAGTTTTTTTTTAATTTGGTCCCAATTAATTTCTCTTGTAACTGTTTTACTGTGCCTAATATAGGACGGAGAGGATCAGAGGGAGAGATAGCGGTCATATAAACCATATACAGATAATCAAATATCTAAAGAATTATTGAAATGAGAGTTTTAAGATTTAGATAAATTAATTTCGCTTTAATTTGTTTTACCGGACAAAATGTGACACGGACATATATAAGATATCGCAGTCAATACCAATTACTTTGTCAAGAAAATAATTTTACTGGACAAAATGTGGGACGGTTAGGATCAAAGGCCGACTCTATATATACCAATTACTAGTTATCGAATATCCAAAAAACAGTTTCATCTAGAGTGTGCAAATTTTGTCACTTTCTTGTGAAATGATTTTACTAGAAAATTTTAGAACGGACAGGGTCAGAAAAATCCCCTGAGTAGAATTTTTGTGCAGTAAAACGCATTGGATAAAATCTAGTAAATAATAAAAGAACGAATTAATAAATTAAGAGCTTAAAGAAAAATCAGAATAAAACAATGAAAAAATAACAATCCAAAATCCACCACAGCAGTATTCCTAGTTCTTCTATATAATTCTCGAACCGTTTTAGGTCTACCAGATACCAGGTCAGTGCAAGAGTAAAGCTTGTTACAGTCAGATCTTACTATTCTATCTGAGTTTGGAAATTTCTTTTAATTTCCCTGAAGAAACGTTTTGCAAGTTTAACAGAGTCTACATCCTGAGATACTGATCTTGCAAATTCTTCCTCGATTTTATTATCGTTAACACAACAATGATCAGTAACCCGACACGATCTAACTTAACCATTTAACTGTTAAATTGTCCCACAAGAGTTCCTAGAAACATGTCACCTAAACCAATTCAACTGTTCTTAGGACTAGTTCAATTCCGACTGGAAAATTCTGGTTTTCATGGCTAGATTTCTCAAATTTCTCTTCTTCTTAAATTTCAGCACAACACAATAATATCAAATTAGGTTGGGTCAAAAGTCTCCGATATTTGATTCTCCGGTCATCTCTGGTGTTTTTCTTGTTAATAAAATAAAATATTAAAATTAAATTCCCCAAAACACTATTCAATTTCCATCATTCTCCATATCTTTCATTTTTCCCTTCATCGTTATACCCACACACAATGAGGTTACATCTTTATTTCTTCTTTTTCTTCTCTTATTAAATTAATATTCATAATTATTGCTTTTAAAAATTCATATAATTTTTTTGTTCATCATTATTAAATGATTTCAATTAGTTTAAATCTAATTTGTGAGATAAAAAAAATTTACGATTTTGCATACAATTGAAAATAAAATCAGAAAAAGAAAACGTTTAAAAGCATTAAACATAAAATAGTAAAAGGAGGCAATTTCCGTTACACACCAGCATTTTCTTCGATAAAACGGAAGTAGTAGCGACAGAAACTCATCATCACACTTTTGTATCCTCCCCTTGAATTTCTTAAGAAAGGAAAAAAAATGTAGACTCCGATGTCTTCTTCATACTCTCTTGTTATTAAATATTGGCACTTAAATAAGTTCTAGAGTTTAGAGAGTGTTTAAAACAAGCTAAAATGTTTCTTCTGTTATTTTTGTGCCCTCTTTATCGTCATCTTGTTATGGCCTAAGTAGTCACGACATCCTCCTCAACATAAACATCAGCTTCATCTCAATTCTTGTATTCCTTTTTCCTTTTCTTTGCGTTTTCAGCTTCAACTTCTCAATTTGTTGTGCTTTGGCTCACTTCAATATAGTCGAGGCTAAAGCGACAATGATTACAAAAGTGATGGTTGTATCTTCTGCCGCTTACGATGACGGCGATGATGATGATAATGATGTTGATGGTGGTAATGGAGATGATGACACCCCGGGTAAACGCCTCAATTTTTTATGTTTTTTGATTATTTCGTTTTTTTTCTTTTTTCAAAACGTATAAAATTGTATTTTATGTAACGTTTTCTTATCCATACCTTCCACTTCAGTTTGACACCTTCTTTAGTTTAGTTTAACTTTTGGCACTTACTAAAATTTCGGAAGGTTCTCTTTTTTCCTTGTTTGTATGACATTTACAATTACCCGTGTATATTGCTGGGGAGTATTTAAAGGAATTTAATTTAGATTTGATTTAAAAATGATGAGCTTGACTTCGTGCAATGAATCGAATTCTATATCGAATCGAATGAGATTATTATTGATGTAATAACTAATATAATTACAATTAATGTGTAACATATAACTTTTGCAGGTGTAATTTTAGTTGTAGTTTATGTCATACATAAAGCTAATTTAAGACACAATTTGTTCAGGCTCGAGTCAAAGAGTATTAATATTAAAAATTCGAATCGCGGATGAGACTGGAAAGATATATCTTCACTACTTCAAATTGGAAAATCAGTTTGGCAAACTATTTTGCAAAATACCAAAGATAACTACTTCAGACTCGGAAGATTAGTTCAGTAAACTTCTGACGCAAAATACTAAGTAAATCAATCGGGGTTTGAGTTCGGTAAATTACGGATTAACTTCTTCATTTAATATAAAAGTTAACAAGTTTGGATTTTAAAGTATTCGTGAATTGTGTTCGGCAAACTACTAAACTTAAAAGTATGCGAATGTTGGATTCAACAAATTCAGAAGTTAAAATTACTCCTGAAAATGTTAAATGTTTGCATCGGTTTTTATGAACTGAAAGAAATCGATTTGCGTCGTTGCAATTCCAAGTTGCATCGGTCTGATTTGCATTGTTTTGTATCCGATTTGTGTCGACACGGATTGATTTCCATTTGCGTCGCTATAAACTGTTAAATTTTTTACTGCAGCATTGTGGATTTTAATTTTTAGCATCACTGATAACACTTATCGCCACCTGTACATTAAGTTTTCAAATTGCTTAAAATAAGGTGAATTTCCTTATCTTCATTATAAAAGTGGAATTATGGTTAGTATATAGTGTGTGATAAAAAGTACATTAAAAACGTTAAAAATGAATCAAAGTAAAAGAAGAGCAATGGGCTTGGAATAAAAATTAGAAGTAATAAAATTTTTATATCGGAAGAAAGGCTCTTAAACTAGCATCTACAACAGTTAGAATAATTCGCATCAGAGGAATAATACCTTTATGTGTACTCTGACATTAAAAAAATACTGCATCTAGTACTAACAGAAATTCTAAAATATTCGGAATATGAGTTCTACTTCGGATCTATAAATAATCGTATTCGTGAGTTGTATTCTTCAGTTTTCGGAATCTGTGTTCGCTCTGAGTTCGAATTTCGAATTCAATATTATTCAGAATACGTTTACTGCAAATTCCTGATGTAAAATATCAATGTCGATTAGTTCTAATAAAATAAATTCGGGAGTTTACTTTGGTAAACTTTAAAAAAGAAGAATTTAAAGTCTATTCTAAAGAAAAATTTATTCGGGTGTTGAATTTCAAAATTATATGATTAACAGTTGCTATGAATCTACGAGCGAATACGATGTCCTTTTACAACATTTAAGCAGAAACATGAAAAAGTTTAGACAATAACTTTAGGTAATAACAAAGTTCTAAATTATGTAATTTCACTTCTCTTCAATTATCAGAGTCCAGAGGTTTTTAAAATTATTCTACCAGCGCAAAAGATTTACTTATTATGTTATAGGTTAAGTGTTACGTGTTGTTTTCCTAAAGCTTTTCCCTAAAAAATATTACACAGTCATGGTAAAATAACCGCTTTTCTTTTAATATAATGCAGTTCATACCATATTTTGATGCTAAATAACCCCAATTATTTCTCTGCAAACACTCTTTAAAATTTTATGGAAAATTAAATTTTATGGAAATGGATTCGGAATAATTTTAAATTGTCCATTTAAAAGGTAAGAATATGTCAGTATATTCCCTATATTGAATGAAATTACGAATGACTCAGGATCTACTACGAAAGAGGATTTACATTAATCATCAGAGACTCAAACCAGCTTGGAAGTGGAAAAAATATAAATAAACATTTGCATATAAATTAGAAAATAGAGAAGTCGATATAAAATATAGAAAATATAGATATTAAACAATTTATTGATCCTCCTTGATCCTTAAGGGAACTATGAAAAAATTTAAAGATTTAATTACTTTAAAACTCTGTAAACACGCACAAAGTTAAGAAAAAATTTAAAACTTAAAGGAAAATTGAAGATGGGGTTGAAAAGAAATCAAGGGATTTGTCACTTGTTTTGTCTTTTTCGTTTGATTCATTTTTTGTTTTTGTTCGCTTTTTTGAAATCCCTTCCCTGTCGTTTCTTCAATTTGGAACGATGACATTTTGATGACTGAGTGCAGTTCGTCAAATGCCAAAAAAGGGATGGGGGCTTTGCATGTCAAAGCATTTAAAAGTGTCGGTATCTTTTTGTCATTTTCTACAAGGAACACGATTTTTTAATTTACATTCACTGTGATGTCGCTGTTGTTGTTTTACGTTTGAGTCTGAAGAGCCCAAAAAAAGAGATGTGCAAATGCAATGAGTATCATCATCTAAGTGCACACACATACATACATATTAATGTTTAGGTGAGTAAAAAACAAATACGCATTTAAATGTGTTGGTGTATACGAATAATGTATTAGTGAGACTGAGAGTATAGCAGAGTATGTTTTTTTAGTATTCAAGTATATGGAGAATGCATTTTAAAAAGGAAAAATGGTGAGATCTACATACATTTATACAAGCATATATATATGTATACATGCACACACATTCATTTATAAAAAAGGATACTTGAATTGCAGTTTGTTTTTCGTTTGTACATTTTGCATCAAAATTAAAGTAAAATGAATGAAAGAAAGAAAAAATTAAAAAAAAGGATTCATCATCAGCAGCATCACCATTGTCAACATTATTATATTGTCAAAGGATCTCACTAAAAACAAGAATAAAAACATACACATATACACACACAAACACACAAAAAGAAAACATAAAATCCTTAATATCGTATAGAAGAAGAGTATAAAATGTAACAAAGGCTAAACATTTTAGCTTAAATACAAAGAAACTTAAAACACATAATTGCAGATGTACAAACTTATTTTATACGACATAAAGCAAAATCTCAACACAATGCAGCGAAACTAAGCTAAATTGAAATAAACAGAACTGAACTGAAATAAACTGAAACTGCTGAAAATGCAGATGCAGAATATTTTCATTTATTCTTTATTTATACGACGACTATAAGTCATAAAATTACAAGTGAAATTATTATTTACGGCTATGGAGAATTTTAAGTACCCTCTACTGTCTAGAACTAGTCAAAAATTTAAAAAGGGACATCAATATTCACTTTACTAATATCGCGACATAAGTTTGTCCTAAGAGATAAACTATTGACACTTTTATAATCTCTTTTCTATACAAAATAAGAACAATAGTCTGCACTTACTGTCTCCCTACAATACACCTTGTAAAGATGTAGTGGCTATATATTGTGGTCATCATGTGATATTTTTGTGGCGATTAAATAGACTTGCGTGTCATGCAACTTCCTGATAAACTTTCCAAATTTGTCAATAATCTTTGTTACAGGTGCTCTCTGATTGTTTGTCCATTTTCAAGAGCTCAAACACACTTCTGATCTCACCAAGTACCGAGAATCACATTAGCGTTATGGGTGACCGGGTTTGTTGATGATTTGGCTGGTTGTATGACTTCTACATTTAATATTTTTACCCTTGAAGTTATATTATAAGAATAATTTCCGACGTTTAAAATAGCCTTTCAATGTCTTACGGCTTTATTTGATATGAAACCCAATTTCATTTGAATGTACCCCATTGTCCTTTTTGAATCGCGCAAACCATCGTTCACAAGTTTTGGGTGTGAGTGTTTATTTACCATAAGCTTCTACGAACAATAGTTAGTTTTCAAAAGCACCTTTTCAAATACCAGAATGTTAAGAGTCTCTCATATAACACAACTTTTTAGAAACAAAATTTCTTATTTAAACCCTGGGTATATTCTCAATACAAATAAGGGTACTATCTACATTCGCTTCTCTGTGAAACTCTTCTGTACTTCCTACTGCAAATTCTCGCTTTGGTTTCTGAAGACTTTGAATGTGTAATTTTTATCACTAGTTCCAAAAAGCTAATTTTTTAGTTTCAAATTCTTTGGCAATATTATTACACAGATATGATTGTACTTTTTTCAGTATTTTCGCTACGCTCATTAAATACTTTCCAGAAGAGCTGGCAAAATAAATGACTCTTCCTTCTAAGGAAACGATTTATTCTCTATCCAGTGAATTTTGAAAATCAACTTTCTTGAAACACCAATGAAAGGTAAGAAATGCTTCTCAGGCTGTGACGTAGGGTATTGTGATCACAAAATTTATTCCCTATCCGCCATTTGATTTCATGTTGGATGTGTGTTTGTATCTTCTTATCGAAAATGCCATCTAGAAATGGGTTTTGAAATGCAATAGTTCATTTGTGATAAGTCAAGTGCGGAGAAATCCAGAATACGTGAATTAACGAATTACCAGAAAATAGCCTAACAAACACATTTAAAGTAGCCTGTTGACACGTTAGGTCCAGTAGCAAACAATGTATTGTCACAAGAAGGTCCTTCGTTATAGTTGACCACAACGCAACTGTCATTGTGATGACCATCAATCTCAAGAATCTTGCGAAGATAATCCAATGGATGGACAGGTACAACTAGACAGTCCATATTCTAAGTTCAAGTATGTTTGCGGTAAACATAATCAAGAGGGAACATTATAAAATTATGCTGTTAATAAAGTGTGACTGTTGGAATAGTTCGACTATATCTGCTTGTTGTTTCTTGAGAAAATTTTCCTGTACAGTTTTCGCTGAGTTGACAGTCTTTGGTCGGGTGTGACTCAGATCGTTCTGGAACGGAGATCCAATTGGTGCGGGAATGCTAAAATGTCATCAATAATATAAGTGTTTTAAGACGACAGCATTTCATGTTGGTGTAGGGTATTAAAAATAACACATGACGATTTTATGAGTATTTTTTCAGCTTAAGGTTAATTTTAAAATATATACTTTTTTGTTTTTGTAAATGGAAACGTAAAAATAGTAATGAATAATAACTGAATATGTGGGTGAAGAGAAGTGTATATATATGTATATGTACATTAGTATATATTATTTGTGTGAAGGATATGTATTTATCTTTTAACATTTGTTTTCCTAAAATTATGCTGAGAATCTTGTCAACTGCACACAAATCTAAACAATTAACTAGAAAACCCTTTTGTCTGTGGTATTGCAGACCATAATTATGAATTCTTTTAACAGCGTGTTCTCTATTCAGTGTACACTGTACACTAATGTGCTCATTCATACTTAAAATCCTTTTGATGAATAACTTAAATAAGAAACATGTGACCTTTTAATAGCACTTACACATACACACATACAAATTGTATGAAAACATTATTTACAAACAATTAAATATTTTCTGTGATTCTTTTAGATTGTGACTAACTAACTAACTAATTGGTATGGGAATAAGAAGTAATTAAACAATTAAGTCATAACAGAAAGCTTATTATGTAATTATTAATTATATAATGCCTCAATTCAGTTATTATATTTTACTTTTGAAGTTAACTGATTAGTATTCTTAACGTCTAGTTGAGAACTGTTTTTATTTTTTGTATTAAAAAATTTGCGTCAACCGTAGACAAAATAATCCAAAACAAATAAGATGCTCTATTTAGTAGAATCGTATTCTTATGAATATAACTAAAATAAAATAACATATTTACAACTACATTTTATATAGGACTTGTGATACGGTGATTTTCGTTATATAGTTTATGTGATTAACGAATTTTGCCAGAAATAAGTCTTATGATATTCTTAAATACCTTACGAAAGTAGATGGGACTCAGTTTGAGAACTTTCGCTATATAATTCTCAAGTTGTTCTATAATCACTATTTGCTTTGTACTGGTCCTATTCGTCCTACGTTTTGTCCAGTAAAGCTCTTCCTTGAGAAAGTTTTTGCGACCAAATTTAAGAACTCTAGCTATTATAGTTCTTTAGGTATTAGATAATCAATATTAACTTTTTATGATCGGAATTTTTATAGCCTATGTTACTTTAAGGTATATTGGGATCAGTCTGTGAAAATTTAATCGAAAATTACACAGCCGTTTTAGAGTCTTTAAGCTACATACATACGCACTTCCTATTTCATATATAGATAGATAGATAGATAGATAGATAGATAGATAGATAGATAGATAGATAGATAGATAGATAACTAGATAGATAGATATATAACTTTAGAAAATATGTCAACATTATTTGAAATATTTCGTGACATAATTTTATTTATTTTAATTGTCTAATTTTTTATTTATAAATAATGAGAATTCAATTTAAATATGTATATGTTCAGTTGTCAGTAAACTGAAAATAATATTTTGTCCTAATAACAATAGTTTTTTATAACGAAATCTACAATAACAATAAATTTGTGATCAGTCAAATATATTTCCAAACATATTCCGACCACAATTCTTTTTTTATTTAATAAAAATAATTTTATTACAGCAACGAAATTGTAATCAAAATAAAATAAATTCAACAATTAACATGTCGGTGATAACAATGTATGTTTGCCGCGAATATATAAGTGTTTACGACGAACATATTGCGAAGTGACTGCGTGTAGTAATTTCAAACTTGTTTTTTTCCAAACAATCTTAAATATTCTTGATTCTTCGGAACTCATCCATAAAATAAACAGCAACATGGACTTGATTTTATATAAACAACTGAACGCGAAGATTTAAAAAGTTCTGCATTTAAAGCAGAGATATCCAAAAAGAGATAAAAGGGATAAAAGAACAAATCAAGTCTTACGCTCAATTTATTGAAATATTTCTCTTTTTACACAGAACGAAATTTATGGATAATGTTGTTATTAATTTTGTACTTGAAATGTATACCATACGATATTGACCTGTGTTGTTGAGAGTAAGCGTGCGACATAGTAAAAAATTCTTTTTTTAATTTACTAAGTCGAGAGTTTTGTTAATGATCGTGAACTGAATATACTGGTGTATTATTTTCTTTTCTCTGACTTAAAGTAGTTGAAATCATCGCTGAAGAGTTTAAAATAAAAAACTTCATTTAAAGAGCGCAAATTTTCAGGAGAAGAACATTATTGACAAAACATTTTAAAGTAATATGGCGAAGGTCCTTGTTTAGGATAAAAAGCTAAATAAAATAATTCTGTTAATACATAAACAATGAAAGCGCAATAATGTGATTGTTTTCTATATGGAGAAATGTAAATTTTAAACTTTTAACAAGAACAATGTCAATCTGCGTATTCATACGCCAAGAGAGACCTCCTCCCCCTTAATTCTTTATTTGTTGTTTTGAAATAATAAAATTCCGTTGACATAAATTTGGAATAACAACAAACACACATATGAATATAAATTTTAATATATATTTATATGTATGTGAATATGTGTTAGTGTATTTGAATAAAAATTCTTGAATAAATATAATAAAATAATAACGAGCAAGTCTTTAAATATAAAACTCGTTATAAAAGTCATTGTCATATACACACAGACACAATGACTGGCAATAAGGAGGTCGACATACAGATAGATAGACAGACAGACAAACAGACATACATATAAATATCCTTGCATGTATTATTTTCAATATGCGGGCTTAAAGGGGTGCTGTTATTCATAGACATACACTTCCTTCCAACAATCGCAATCGAATCCTTTCAACAATGTTTCAACTGTCTTTTTCTTTTTGTCAATATTTTCCCTTTCTTTTGAAAATTTAAATAAAATTTTTAAACAATTTATCAGTTGTTCTCTTAGGAACGTTTTCGAATTTTATTAAACACTCATACATAAGTACTTTTTTTTTGTACGAGTGTGAATGCGTATTTGTGTGTAATAGATGACTTTAATAAAAAGGCGTCTAAAATGATTTTTGATTAGATTTGGTTTTTATATTTGGCGTATGTTAATGAAGTCAAATGAGGGGTGCGTAACTTAATTAAATATTTATTGTTTTGTCGCGATTCCGTATGGCTGTCAAACCTTCAATTTGAAGGGGTGAATAAAATTAAATAGAAAACAAGTGAAGGAAATGTTTAAATATTATAAAAAGGATTTGATGTGTTTTGTAACAAAATTGGAATTCTTTATGGAAGAAAACATTTAATAAAATATTATTTTATTGCAAATTAAAAAGAGATTATCAAAAAAAGTTAGTGCGACTTAGTGGTCCATTATCGACCACATAATACCCTACACCTTTTCGTAGGTATGAAAAATGTCTGTCAACGGTCGTAGAATTAGATAATATAATTTGTACTGACATTAAACATGTACAACATACCGCCATTAAACGGACAATGTTATTGCATTGGAAATCATATCCAAAAGAATATTCATAAAGAATGTTATCCAATAATCAACATTTTTCAATTAATATGTTTTAAAGTAGATTTTGGATGGAAGCTAAGGTTATTTGGTGGAAGAAATTTGCGTACCACATTTTACTTATTTATTTTTTAAATTTGCTTATGAGCTTGGAACTCTCATCTGGGAGGAAATATAACTTTCGTACATAGTTATCTGAAATTTTGGACTGATCATCACCAATTTTGTTAGTGCAAAATAATCAAATATAGAAAAATTTCATTTAAAATTTCAATTCCTCACAAAAGAAAATGCACCGAAACTTAAGAGCAGCAGACATCGGTAGCAATCATGAGACTGTGATAAGTTCAGTGAAATGTAAGGAAAACAATAAGATACAAAGGAAAAAATCTGTCCCACAAACAAATTCAGAATGGCAAAACTGAGGGCACCTTATCGAGAAAATCCCTGAACAACAGTCATAGTAAAATATTACAGCAACATTTAACCGAAACAGAGAAGCGGTTTGTCAGAACAACATGAAAAAATTGCATTAGACCATTTAAGTTCTGATCAGTAGTAAAAGTGACAGGAATTAAGAAGTCACTAGAGCACCACAACTAATGAACAATTTTACACAGACACGAAGTTGGAAAGAACATTTCAATGAAATCAGACATGTTATCGCACTACTGATGAAACCGATAAAGACGGTTAGTAAAGGTTAAATACCAGTAAAAATTCTACGGACTGACATTCATAGAAAGTCATTATAGGTAAATTATCAGAATGTTTCAACTTTCTCGCACAAGAGCAAACAAATTCAAGCAAATTTGAAAACTTGGAATGAACAATGTTGGACTTGAGATTTTTAAAATAACTTAAACTCTAGAGAACATATATATCTTCCGCTATCTCAGATGTAGAATGATTGGGACACACATAAGAAAAATGGCTGAACGACCATAAACAAAAATGATTTCAATTTCGGAGAGGTACATTTCTTCGTTCTGCACCGTACACCGGAATTAAGAAAAATCCTAGACAATGGTTCTGCTCAGTGTGCCAAACCCCATTGCACTAGATGTCAATACAAATAAAGTGCAACTCATGTATGATTTGGTGTCACTTCAGCATATATTCCGGACTAAGACATCAAAGGGAATGGTCAGGACACTTTACTGCTCTACGCTGCTAACAGAAACAGAGTGATTCAATCACAACAGTTGCAGCAACAATAAAATCTACAGCAGCTAACTCATAAGTAGCTGCTTACACCGGTGATATCGATTTTTAATGGTTATGGTCTACAGGACAAAGTAATAAAAATAAGTTGATTGATGAGACAATACAATATCGTAGACTTTGAAATCGAGGATACAAAACTGGTGAGCAATTCTACTCAGCATAGTTGAAACGGATAAAACGCCCTTCAAATACATAATACAGTGCATTTTAAAGAGGAAGAGAATAGAATCCTCACTCTCCTACGATCTGATATATGGATATCAATTGCTTAAAATCCAAGGTATTGCAATCAAATTGATAGATGTAGATCTTGACAGGCTACCGTCCTAATTAGTCCTCGGGAGCTATAAAGCGAACCATTAGCTTTGGGTCTCGTTTTAACATATGCGGACGACTGTACCATTAGTTACATTTGTATCGTGCAATTTTACAGCCCTAGATTATTTCTGAAACGTTGTATTCAATTCTTTCCTTTTTCAATCTCACTTCTTATGCCATCATAATTCACAAAGTTTGCCACCGCCAGATTAAAATACCATAAAGAAACCATTTGCCATTTTGGGTACAAAACGGAGTCTGAAACTATGCCAAATTTAATCTAACAAATCTTAAACAAATTAGGCCCAAAAAGTGCGCTGAGTTCAAAAAAAACGGGAAATATCATACAAAATGTTATAAGTTTCTTAAGTTACGAACAGCTAACTTTTCACTTCATAGAAATTAATTTTTATTGTCCTAAAAAGGAATAAAAGAAAAATAATTTATTAATTTATTAAAAGAGACGCTAAAAGACAATAATTACTTAGTGAGAAAAAGTTCCTTAGGTTTTGAACAATTCTTTATGTTTAGAATTTTTCGATCTCACTTCTTATGTACACATAATCTGCAGATATTAATGTATCCTTAGCTTTCGAAATATAGCTTCTAAAATGTTAAGCATTTCATAAACATGTATGAACCTCTCTTATATCTCCCCAAGGTTGGCAGCTACAGAATGATTCTGTTTATACATTAAAGTGTCTGCGAATGCGACATAGAAAACAAAGTTCGTGAGTAAATGTATGTATGAATGTGTCTTCTCATGATGACTTTATTTTTTCGCAATTACACATTGAGGTCATGGAGTGTATGAAAATGAAAATGGCTGAAAATTCGTAAACAAAATATAAATTTTTTTTATTCTTTTTTATTCATTTCTATATCTCTATTTATTTTTTCTGTAAGACTTTAAAGCACCATAATTTATGATGTTTTATTGTTTTAAGCGGAATTTATTTGCAATTTATGCTTAATCCTTTCGGTTAACTAAATTGCCGCATCTACAATGAAATAACAGAAAAAATAGAGAAACAACTTTAATTTGTTTCTCCCTTTAAACAAAGTTCTAAAACATATTTAAAGAGACAAAAATTTTAAAAAAAGGATATTCAATGATTCTCTAACATATTGAAGTCGTTAAGTTAACAAAATACCCACTCGTTCATAAACCATTTTTCAACAATATTTTTAACAATTTCTCTTCTTCCTCTTCTTTTTTTGTTGGGATTTTTATAAAAAATTAGTTTTTTTCTTTTATTTAACATTCTGCACTATTAGAGATTTTTCCTTGTTTCACTCTTTTTTAGAAAAGAATGTTATTCTTTTTCCATTTTTACAATCACAAGACAATGAGGTCAGCATTTATCGCAAATCAAATACAGAACATGTGCCATTAGAATGAAGAAACTTTACACATACACACACTCATACATTAAACATATAACTTATGCACATATATATGTGTATGTTATTCTACATACTGATCCTTAATACTTTTACTCTTCTCATACAACTGTATCTATGTTAAAACAGCTGGAATGTTTTAACTCCTCGGGCAGTTGTTAACAAGAGTAAAATACCAACTGACAATACCAAAATATTTATATTCATGGTGTCAGAGAAAGCAAACAATAAAAACAACTTTCTTTTTTTACTGAGGGGTTTTATCATGTGTTTCTTGGTCGTTGGACCAAAAAAAAAACAGAACAAAACAAAAAATGAGAGAAGATGAAAATTCAGGGAAAAAAAACCGAAAGTGAAAAATTGAAAAAGGACACGTTGGTCACAAACATTAACTAGTACAACAGCAGAAGTAGCAGCAGTAAATGCAATAAGGTACACTGTAAGGTAAAAGTAACGGAAATATAAAATCTAAAAGTTTCGTTTTTATAAAACCGATATGATCTATCAAAGTCTGCTTACCAGTTAGATGTCTGATATTTGAGGCTTCAAGAAGACTTCTAGATTGAAACTATAATGTTCTAACCCTACCCGATTGAACCCTTTTGAAGTACTTTAAGTGTGTTAGCTTGAATTTGCAGTGGACAGGAGAACAGAAATGCATTGACTTCAAATTTGCACCAAAATAGAATGTGATAGATATTGTCAAACAAAACCAAAGACGACTATCCAAATATAATATGTTTTTTTAAGCTTAGGGTTAGTGCTATCAGGTAGCGATATTGTAAATTTATCAAAGCATAAAAATGTTCAAAACAGACGAAAAACAACTGAGCATTCAACGGAAATGTGTCAGACTATGATGTCTTACAAATTACCATTAGAGAAACATAATTTCGATTTCCAATGGCGTAAATACCATCAGGCTATAAAACGGGCTTGTCTTCAGCGAACTTAGAATGACAGTGAACCAAACGCTCTTTCTGATTGCTCTCCGATGAGTTTTGGTAGCTTGATTTACATTTAAATAAAATTCACTTATAATAAAACTGCTCAATTCATGACGATGTGATGAGATTAGCCCTCTATGTTGTACTACCGATAGCATAAAAGTAATAACAGACAGAAACACATAATCTAGTATTGGAATGCGTGAAGACGATTAACGACTACACCAAATTGAAACTGTACTTGTCTCTTGAATAGTCAGTCATAAAAAAGTGTCTGGTAATAAAGATGCGATTAATTTTGATCGACACAAACTGCGTAACAATGAGGTGAATAAAATGGGGAAAATACTGAGAAACTTCTCAAATGCAATACATGAGACCTGAGTAAAAAGTTGAACATACATACTGAGCACTCAACTCTACGGTTACGCCTAAATTGAATTGAAATAGCTTATGAAAACTTATGCCGGACATGTGGACATAAAAATGATGTAACACCTTCTATTTCATTCCGACAACTCCTGATATATAACGAAGAATGAACTAAAAACAAGTAATTTGACACTATTACTCGAATTCCGTTCTTTGATACACCACTTGAGAAAGTTGCGATCTACTTGACCCTATCTACTTGGAAGTTTCGATCTTGACAAAACAAGATTTTTGAAAATCTAATGTAAAATGAGTAAAAAGAAAAATTCGTAAACTCTAATTTCAAAAGCCAATCATGTTCATACAAGTGGTGGTACATGCGATCTGTTAGTGTATATTCTGGACCAGCGAAAACTTGGTTAATTTGTTAATCAGAGATTTATATAACTGTACCGACTACCAAATCCAAGAATTTGATTTCACGGACCGTCCTGGACTGCAGGGAGGTTATACCGATTTTTCCTAATGTAAAACAATACACATCATCCTGGTACTTGGTCATGTTAGATTTTTGACGATGTAGCTTGAAAAACCAATACCTTTAAAAGCACTGTCTCACTAAACTATGTGCTTGGCAAAACTACAGAAATATCATGGGGTGACCCAGAGAAGAAGATCTCTAAACTTGGGGAAATGTGGATTAAGGATAGCCGTCCTTATGGAAGATTTCACTTTACGGCAATTTCTTAATCGAGTAGGTGTCACCGACGACTTCGAATGTAATGCATGTAGGGAACACACCGATACGGTGGAACATAAAATTACATAACTCAATAGCCTTTTTAATCCAAATATCACAAAAATCGTTCGGGTATACTTTAAGACGTATACCTTAAAGACGTTGATTGGAGAAAATATTATGAATTATGTACTGACACGGAATTTCAATATTCACTTATGCTTTGTATTTCTTTTCTTTTTCTCAGACCTAAGTTGTCCTAAGTTTATACCAAGAGACAAGAGACCTAAAGGTCTACACTCCTTTAATATACTTATATACCTACATAAACAATGTAGATATTCAGAACTTGTTATTATTCTTTAAAATATCGCATAAGGCCAAACCCGCTTATACTTTTATCGCACAGTGTATACAAATACTGAAAAATAATCTACATTTTATAAAAGTAAAAATAGGTGAAATCAAAGTATGTATGTCTGTTGAAGTAAATGAATATTTGTCTCTATATTTGTGTGCAATCCTTACTCTGTATGTGTGGGTATGTCTGTGTATATAATTTTACAAAACTTGTAAAATTTTCTCATTGTTTATTTTGGAAGGGATAAAACAATTTTGGTTTTGTTTATTCTTCATCTCCATCTCTTGTATTATTTCTACAAGTTTTACTATTTGCGTGCGGTCGTTTATATATACGAAAAGTAATATTGATATTATTATTTTTTGTGGTGCTGGTGTTGTTGTTGTTGCTATTTTCTTCATCTTTATTATTCAAAGGGATTTAAGAGTAAAATATTCATATTACTGGATTATGCATTATAATTGTGATTTATGGTTACTGTAATCGCAAGGACTTATGTCATACTCTCTATACTATTTAAATATATATAACGAATTATGTATTAGGATGCTTCGGAAAGAAGTTCGCTTTAAAAGCTTTAAATATTTTGATATTGTTTTCTTTTATTTCAAATATTTAAATTTACTTCACAGGAATTCTCTTCCCTGATAATTAAAAACTCTAGTCCAGACAAAGGCCGATCGAAAAGAGAAGGTTTTCTTAGCAAAGCTGCGTTTTTAATAATCAATGCTTTCCAAGTGGATATTTATAATCATTAAACGGTCGATATATGTTTCTTAGCGATTCGTATGTTATGTACAAGTTGACATTAGGTCTAAGTCCGAATTGCAAGCCAGCCGGTTTTCAATAACTTAAGTTATTGCCACAATTTGAGATCAAACTATATTCGGATGTCAAAACGTAATTTCACTGGTGTTAGGGCAACATTTTTATGTGAAATAAATCTAATAGTTGTTTTGTTCCGATGGAAATGAAAAGCATAATTTATAACCAGTTGCTAGATGATGTTCTTCACTCTTATAAAAATTGAAAAGTAGATGAAGTTTGCATATATTTGATCAAAATAATGCTGATTCGAATAATCATGATTAAGACTTATAAAGCATTACGTTTTGACATCCGAATATAGTTTGATCTCAAATTATGGCAATAACTTATGTATGAGTTTGAAACTACGTTTTCCACTCCTCTGAAAATTTTGTTTTTCTTTTTGCTGTTTCTTTTAGATTTGGCTTTCACTTTGGCTTCTTCCATTTTATGTTTTCATCTCCACGAAAAATGTGGGAAGTTTGAAAGTCATATAAAAATTTAGTTTATTCTATATTTAAAACTTCCGGGAAAGTATTCATAGCTATTTTATAACGGACCAGTCTTTACCAATGATTATAATCAAAATATATAAACCCTTTGATTACTACACACCTCCTAGTGTTTACCCTTAGTAGTTTACTATTATAAACCATTAGTTATATTGCAGTTATGAACCGATATCTGAGACAACCTTGAAATTCAGACAAAACAAATGTTTGTTAACTTAGGTAATGAAGGAGGAATTATATAAGACTTCGTAAAGTGTATATGTATATTCTTGCATTAAATCAAATCACTGACTGTTGGAAACATTTTCACGCCAAGAATAAATGTCCGAATTTAGTTGAATTTGTTAATAGAACAATGGAATAACAACATTGTTGTTATTATTGTGTTTGAAACAAGCTATATCTGTTTATTAGCAAAAGTAGTTATAAACCGATATCAGAGGTAACCCCAAAGAACTTTTTTAATTTTTTCAACAAAAAGAGAGAGTATAACCGTAGCACACATCTGTATGTACTTTATCATCGTTCAGTAAATCATCGAAATCGCATCAATAGAAAAAAGTTATTTGCCAAAATATGGCAAATTTTGATACAACCGAAGATCGGGATGTCTTATTCGTCGCAATTTTTAAGGTAGTTTTTTCGAAATTACTAAATATAGATCAATTCTATTGAATTTGGCAACCAGTATTTTTCTAATTGCCTTGAAAATATGTTACTAATTTATCAGTCCATATTTTTATAGCTTCCATATAAGAACCCATACTGAAAAAAGCTTTAATATTAAAAGATTCCTAAATTTGAACCAACTCTATTGAAATTCGGTACAAATATTTCTCTAACTTGAATATATTAATAATGTGACTAATAGCGGTTTATATTTGGCTATAGCTCTAATACAAGGACCCTTCTGGAATAGGTTTTTAAGCATATAAAACTCTTTCTATTAAAATCTAATTCTATTAAAATTCAACACAACATTTTTTTTTTAATTATCCAAAAGTTATATTGCTAGTTTCCCAATGTCAGTATAATTTTGTTTATAACTTCCGTATAGCCTTTTAGGCTTATAATTTACCTAGCACTCTAATATAATTTCATATTTAGTTATTCATATAAAATTGTATTTATTTAAAGCATGTTTGAGGTAAAATTTAAACCAAAAATATAATAACTGACCATACACATACATATTTATCACACTTTTATTCATTTATACTTACACATAAATGTATTTCTTTATTTTGTTCCTTTTTGCAGTATTTTTCTCTCTCTTAATGCTCTCTAAATAGACCGATTATTTTATTAAGGTGTGAGTGAGTTTATTCCTTTTTATTTTATAATATTAAAATTCAAAAGACACAAAAGTACATTCATAAAATAAGCACACGAATTGTAACTATAATCCTGATTTATCCTTATACAATATATGTATTTATTCACACATCCATACACATATAAATACATTTAATTACATTTTGAATAAAAGACCAAATAAAAGAAAAACAAGTAAAAATGCTATCTTCGTCTATGCCGAATCTTTAATTCCCTTCACCACAAGTGCGTGGAAGTATATACATTATGTTTCGCACACACTCACACATACACTCACAAAGGTACATAATATGTAACGGTTTTTTTTTAGAAATACAACACAGAAACACTTAATGAGTCATTAAATAAGCTATATTTTTGGCCATAACTTTATTTCTACTAAATCGATTTCGATAATATTTGAAATAATTTGTTAATTTCTAATTGACAGTTTTACGAAAATACTTCACTGAAACTAAGAGGTTGTGTCATATAAAGGTACATATCTTTTGATTAACAGAACAAATTTTGCTAACGCCTCAGGACTGTAAAAATGCTCATGCTAAAACTCATTGAATTTTGTCAATAATTGTTGATGTTAAGGTGCCAACAACAGACAGACTGACAAACGCACACACATAGCTTGATCGGCTCAGATTTTGATTTAATGCAATAATATATATACATTATGGGTTTTGGGATGATTCCTTTTTAGCGTTACACACGTAATGACAAACTTTTATATAACCTCTTCACCACTTGTGATGGTGTAGGGTATAAAAATAAAACAGTATTTGTAGTACTTGTACATTGTATTTACTTTTTGCTCTTAAAAGAATGAAAAAAGAATGAAATAAGTAAAGATTATCGTATAAATACAATTCAATTATCTTTTGTTTGCCAACAACAATTGTATGTACACACATACATATATATTTTTCATTGGTATAAATCTTGGCAATATTGTGGTTTATGAATTTATATAAAGAATACAATAAATAATTTAGGTCAATGGGATTTTTGAATTAATGTTTTGTGGGTGTTCCTAAATTTTTTTTGTGGGAAAGATCAAAATAATGAATTTTCTTATTTTATAATAGAATTTTAGGAATTATGTGATCTCTATTAGGACTTGTGGATAATTAAATCTTTTCTCTTTTAAAGAAATTAATAACATTTAGATAATTGCCAAAAATAATAATGTGATAATAATTATCAGGTTATTATATTGTGTAAAATTATTATGCACGAAGCTTTCCCACGGCGTTGTAAATTACCTGAAAATTTGGTCAAAATTGAAGTTTACACAAATGCTTTTTTTGTCACAGTCATAGCATTAGTTAGGTAAAAACATGAATCTGATTAATTTTTGTAGTAATTGCTCAGCGATTTCGCCTATTCCCGTCCAAATTGCACGTTAATACCTATAATAAAGTTAATGATGTAACAATTGCGATTAGATGTGTTTGTACACATTCAGTGTCATGTTTTGAAATCACAGTGTTAAATTTTGCGAAAATCGGAACACAGTCCCCACATAAAGTATCCTTCCGAAATTATCCTTAATGTTCTTAATTACGCAAAAAATTACATCGAGATGGGATTTAGCGTAAACGTTTTTTTTTCTAACGATCTTAATCACTTTAAAAAGTTTTATTACAATCGACCAATAATTTCCCGTAGGTCCTATATAAGACCCCTTAAGAAAATCCGTTGAACGTTAACAGCTGTTTACAAATCATAACCTCTGTGAAATTCGAAATGAAGGAGTTCTGTATGAAAACTCAATGATTGTGATCGATCCATAGTGTCTTACACATAAAGTAACTTAAGAAAATGAAATTTTTGATCCCTTTCCTATTTAAAATAGTAAAATAATTCGTTTGGATTAAAGTCGTGTGTACCAATGGTGTTTGGTCATAAATGGTCGCCTCCTCATTAACCTATCTTACAGTATTTACACAATTTGTAAATGTAAGGTAAATAGATTTTTTCGAAGTTTATAAAGCATTAACCTGTGGACAACGCGACTTTACGGACTATTTACTGCAACTTTTAAGCGAGATATAGGCGAAATCGGAGATACTTCCGCCAGTTATCTATCTATTTCTTTATTATTTGTATACTCTGTAATAATTTTATGTCCTTCAATGTTTATAAGCTCATTTCCCAGTTTGTCAATTGTCTTATTAAATTCGGTTTTTCTACCACACTCCTTACAAATTACTTTATAGATACTTCATGTGATGGTTTCACACACATATTCATTTCTTTATCTGTGAAAATAATTTTAAATTTTTAATGACATCTTTTAATTAAATTCTTTTTCTAAATATAAAACTTAAAAGGAATTCCACTCAAAAATAATGACACTCAGGGATTTATTTATAGATCTTGAATTACTTTGCCAATCATTAATTTATAGAAGCAGCCCATAATCAATCAAATCACTTAAAAATAGAAAAAATTAAAAATAAAATCTTTTTTTCCCATAAAATAGAAAGAAAATGTGAAGGCAAAAAGAAAAACCATTTTTTAACTGATGACGTTCAATAAAGTGACAAAATTAATCGATACATCACATAAATGTGACGTTGACGAAAAAAAAAGAAATAAAATATTTAAAATATCTTCTCATACACAAGTAGTGAAACTAATACTTTCACATATGATAGAAATGATTGTTAACTTTTCCTTCATATATGAATTTATTTTCAACAGTATTATAGGCATCGTTATTTAGTTAGTTGACGTCAACTCAGGGCTTGGACTATTTGGTACAAAAAATGACAGGAGAACGAGTAGGAATGCTATAGTCGACACTGTCGAATGTTACATTCTTTCAAACAGTAACATTTTTGAAAATTTTGCAAGAATTTATGAAATTGGAAAATATAAAAATTTTACCAACTTAAATTCCGATTCTGGGAAACACATTCTGTGGACTATACAATGAAAGATGACCTGATATCCTTGATATTCCTTGCACGAGTAAATTTCGATCAAAAATTATTAGCACCGGATTTTATGAAATTATTTTCATATTTAGAAGTTTTGAGAGCTTATGAATAGCCTATTATGGAAAGAAGTCCTACGGGCTTCTACCAATTGTATTGTGGAACGGTGTTCTTAGCGTTTGCCAGAACTAAGCAACAAATAATTGCTGCAAAAGTTCTATGAAATATTACAACAGGCTGTATTAACTCAAAACTCATTTCCGAAAGGTGCCTTATATTGAAGTTACAGTTAAATATGGACCGATATACATAAAGTTAGTTTCATTTATTAATAACAATTTGAGGCCCTATATGGATGTAAAATGTATTCATGCCTATTCCAAAACTCTTATTACCGAAATATTTTGGATTATTTCGAGAAAGGCAATTAAATATGATTGTGCTCAATTTCGAGATGAACTTTGTATAGGAATTATACCTAAAAATGAACCTATATTCAACAGATAAATAATATATGTTAAAAGTCCATTTTAATAAGCTTAAATCTTTATTTCGGGTAATAGTTTGTAGGAAGCTATTGTAAATAAGGTTCCAACATTACGAAATTAAGATTATATTTTTATATCAAGGTAAATGATTTCATGACTTTTAGTAGAGTGATAATGTTATGACATGAAGTGAATGATATTTATGACTCCAAAATATAGCTTTTTATCTTTCTTAAGTATAGAATCAAACCAACTAAATATGGTGATGAAGTAGATGATCTTACCAGTATCAGCGTTCTAAGGTTCAACCAAAACATGCAGATCGGAACTTCCAAACACTGAGTTTTACAGACTTTCATTATTCTTATAAACGAGAGTAGACGAAACAGTTGGTCTGTTGCAATATTGATGTTGTTATTACTGATCGATTTTTATTATAATGAAACTTTAAATATCGAATAATTATTTTGTTTTTTTGTTTTGTGTTAAAACTTTTAACTCAAGTATTATTTGATCTTTAATAATCAAGTTACTTTTGTTGTTTTGGTAGATTCTTCGCAACTTCCTGGTTAAAATATTTTATGTTGAAGAAAAGTTTAGGACCCAAAATCATGAAAAATTTTGTCGAAATGTTCTTGGTACGGCAAGCAATATACAGTTGCGGCTAAATAAACCATTCATATGTTACAACAGGCTCTAAAAATCGAAATTTTTAACAAGGAATGTTTATAAAACAAGGCTGCTTCCATTCATAAAACTTCATAATATGTCCAATTTTTTTCCAGACTTGGCATCCTGTTACTTTTGTAAGCACGCCCTTGAGTGGTACAAGAACAACAACAATGTGGTGTTTGTACCAAGAGAGGCAAATCCTCCAAAGAAAGATGTTGGGTCTGATTAAAAAGAGAATTGAAGAGCACAAACTTGTTCTTTAAATCATATAAAAAATAAAACTGTAATTTTTGTGGTTTCATTTTTATTAACATATATGTATGTTAAGAATTTTTCGATTTTACCCCTTCAACGAATATGAGTGATATATTTCCGAAAATCACATACATATCTCTACTTTAATCAATTACTAATCCAAATTTATAGTTCCACTGAAATTCTATATTAAAGTAAAATACAGTCGTGTCATATCAAGTATAACTCTCTCACTTGTGGTTTTCCTATTTGTCGTCATTTCAAATTATTATAATTCAGAAAAAATAAATAAATTTTCTTAGAAAAATATTAAAAATCATTTATTATTCGCAATTTTCGCAACAAAGTATTTAACTCCTTTCTAACTTTGTAACTATAAATCACAATTATCTTGAAAGACAATAAATGAATGGAAGAATGAATGAATTGAAAAAAGGTTATGAACTTTATTGAAGAAAACTTTAACTCACTATTAAAAATCCAATTTAATAATGATGGATTTTTTATTCCTCTTTAATATTTGATATGAAGCGTATTTTCTTGTTTTGTTTTTTCTTGTTTTTCTTGTTTTATTTTGTTAATATTTGTATATTTTTGTCTTTAATCATGTTCAAAACGTCAAACATGAAACCGTGACTTTCACATGAACCCAGAGGCTATAACAAGTCAAAGTGCATTTATGGTCATGATTAGAGTTTGTTAAAACAGTAAAATGGAAACACAGAGAGAAAGGGAGACTAACAGACATAAAAATACAAGGACAGACAGTTGGACAATCAACTAAATAACAAATTTATATAGAAATCATGAGGGATTAAACTGCATCAAAGTTTTAACAGTTTTTTTTTTGTTTTGCAACAATCATAACTAAATAAATTGTATAGTTTTGTCTTTGTTTTTGTTAATAAAACTAATAATTTAATGTTATAATCGGCAATGTAGACTTTTAAATAACCTTTATAAATCTGCTATCGTATTAATAACTTTTTTAATTAGACTACATTCAGGACAATTTATGACCGGACTAACGAACGGTTAACTCAAATTTTCAGCCACAGTTTTTCATATAGTTTTTGATCGAACTTGCAACATATGGGCGACTTTTCTTATGATGTTAGATTTTGATCAAATGTTTTGGACCTTTTCGACGTATCATGGCTTCAACTCATGTGAGCCACAATTTCTTGGTTTTTAATGTGTCCAAATGCATACAAACATTGGGAAAAGATTACTCGCGTGAATTTTAATATTAAAGCGACTTGTTCTTTCATTTTACTTCAATCTTCATCTGTAAATTTTTCCAATCCCTCGTTTTCAGACTTTTTGTTACTGATCTGGCCTTTTAAAAAATCGATAATCGATTTATCTGACATCTCTTTTAGCTACAAAATTATACATTATAACTCTAATTTTTTTAATCTTTGGAGTTTGCCCTCCAAAATATCATATTTGTTATTGTCTACGTGAATAATGAATAAACTAATTCATATATTGGTGAAGGCTATAATCAAACCGTTCTGAAGTCATTTAAAAAACAGAGTTTATCAAAACGTATAATGGCGAGACTGGCAGGTAAATTTTCAGTTTTTTGGTCCAAATTTAGATTCATATGTCCATTTTCCTTCACATTGGAATTCATTCTACATTCACGTACCAATCCGGAATCTAGAACTGCGGATGTGATCGTAAATGGCTTATATTTACCTCGATGTCAAGCAGGCAAATTCATATGACCATATTTCTGCCGCTAACACAAGAAACTGTGACAAGATATTAGACCTGTAGAATTCTTCCGACTGCCTTACTAAACGTTCCATCTTCTCATGACCGAGAAAAGACTAAGCAGTTAGTTTACAGCAATATTGGCGATAATATCAAAGAGTCCCTTTATCAAGAGTAATTCCAGTTTGGAATGTAATTTCCAAGGAGTTGTCTCAAGTCTGTTGCCATGAGGGTTTGGAATCCTGTACAATACCAATATATTACGTTGTGGGTATGACTTTTTGAGCAACGTTTTTAAGAATAAAAATTAAAAAGCCTCCACCCTTTAAGTATTATCTCTATTCAGCGCCCTCTACATACAAAAAGGGCAACAACATTATAAACGTTCTGTTCAAGAGCACTTATATGCTTCATCATTAAGGCGATCTCTTTCATGTAGGCGTGATGAAAAGCTCAGCCTACCCAATGTCTTCAATAGAAATGGAGATAGACTAATTAGTCGAACATTTTTCGGTCTTGTATGTTGGGTATCCTCTCTCGTCAGAGCTAGAATGAACGATAATTCATGTAAAAGAAAGTGTGACAAATAGGCCATGGACCCTTTGGAATGTACAACCTGTAAAGACGACAAAATCTTGGGCTATCGACTAGACTCTGTATGATTTTTCATTCCGTGGCAGATGCTTCTCTGTGGTTATTCTTTTACATTTCTTAAAGCATTCTTGAATCTCTTGATGGTACACTTTTCTGTCCATTTATAATCGTTAAAGGTCAACGATATCGTTTAGTTCCATTATGGTGGTTTACTGCTGTCTTTATAGATTTTAAGTAACAATGCCTTGGAAGTTTTACAGCCAAATAAAGTAGATTAATAGTGTTTTATATACCATTGATGCTGGTTCGGGAGAGATTAGGAAAGTATACTACAAGTACTATACCAGGCGGTACTTTTACTAACCTAATAGGAATTGGGACAATGTAATCGAATGTAAATTCTGAAATCAATGTACATAAGATCACCGAATGAGCACTCGGTTAAATGTTCAGAACCAGAATGGGAAGATAAAGTTGTATAATTATTATTTTATTTTAATTATCTCAAGTGCGACGATGAGTATTGCTGACATCCTAATGCTGTAAAAATATGTGATTTTTTTTCAGAAGCTGTCAAAACGAAGAAGAAAAAATAATCTTTATATTCTCAACTTTTGCTTTGCCTTTATATGCTATCATCTATCGGTCATAGACAAATACAATTGTTAACACATATTTTGCTCTGGTCTAAGCATATAAAGGAGCTTTAAATAATTCCTTTTAGCACCATTTATGACATGACAAATTTAATATACCTCCTTTCACTACTTGTTAAAATAATATTTGATTTTTTTAATTTTTTATAGAAAAAATATTTTGAATATGTTTTAGCGGAATATGGAAATCATTTAATACTTCCGTTATGCTAAGTCTAATATTTGTATAAAGCTATTAAAACTTATGCTATAGGAAACAGCAAATATGCAGAATATTTAATGAATCAGAATTTACTTTAGCTAAAGATGAATTAAATTTAATTATTTATTAATTTTATTTTAAATTTCAAAATATTTAAAAATGATTGAATTTAAAAAATAATTTTGCCATAAATTTAAAATATCTATTCAAAATTTAAGGTAAACGTTTTAGTTTATCTAAATATATATAATTTTTGGAAAATTTATGAGTAAAAACTCTCTCTTAACTTTTGTAAACAATTTCATTTTTCGTGCTCAACCGGCAAAAAAATCATTTCTATTTATTTTATGGTGAATGTATCATATGAAAACTATTTTTTTAAATAGTATTCATGGTTACGAACTATCAGTGAAACTATTAGTTCTATAAAAGTTCCAATCCAACAGCGATAACGTAGTAGGATTTATAATTATTTAAATTGAATTTGAACTGTCTGAATTATGAAAGTTCATTGAAACGAAACTCATAAGCGATATTCTTCGATTCATTTATTCCTTTGATTGTGGTTATATATTATTATTATATCTTACAGGATAACATGAGATGAATCAGGGTATATAAATGCTGTCATTTCGAAAATTTTTCAAACCTCCTTTTACATCCTAATGCAAAGATGGAACCTTCAAATCAAAATCTATACAGTTATGTCTTTTTGTCTATCGTTGCTTCGTTTGCCTCCCATCTTATGGATAAAGCAGAGTTGTATATGGCCTGATTATTTGCATCAAATGATATAGGCTACATCTAAATTCAAGGGAGAAACTCTCAATTATAAATCTACAGATTAGAACAATGTTTTCCTTTAGATAAAAATCCGATCCCACTGAAAACATAATTGTTTCCTATTTAAGAGTCTTATAAGCTTAAAGCATTATTTCGAGAAGTGACCTTAAATGGCAGTTATAGCAAAAAATTAGTGACATATATTATAGATAGAAAAATATATGTGCCGAATTTCAGTAGAATTATAAGCAAAAAGTTTTTTCGGAAAAGAAAACATAAATATGAGCTATAGCAAAATGCACTTCCACTAAGATAGTAGCAGGTATTCAAGGCAGTTGGAAAAAAATCGTTACGATTTTCGTTCCACCACACCGTTATATAGGAGCTATAGCAAAATGTGGACGATATTTGTCAAATGAACATAAATTTAATTTGAAAAAAAAAAAAAAAATGTGCCGAATTTCTACATGAAAATGTATATTAATAATGTGTATTAAAGGTATCTTTAATAAATCCAGTTACTTTTTATTAAAAAATATAAAAATTTGTTTCCGAATTTTGAGGTTGTCTTTGTTACACCTCATGGAAACATATGTTTCCCACAAAATTTCTCCATGTTGAAATACCGAACATCTCGAGTCTGGAGCATATAACTAAAGCGTTATCCAGATTTTACATTCATTTAGCTATCACATGTTATGTTAATATATTTCTTGCCACGTCCTACATTTTATTTACATTATAATAGTTTTCTCGCTGTTAATTTGACAGAGATCCATTCTGTTCGTGTTATGAAGTGAGAATATCCTGCATATAAATCTGAGTATCTTGTTGATGAATACCTATAGTTTTTAAGTGATGGTACACAATTCTTACCAAGATTCACTTATATACAACAAATTTGACTAAACACATGTATCTTCTCCATAAGTATTACGGCTTAATAACTGTGAGTATAAGAATCATCTTAATTTACTCAAGAATACTTGTTTGAAATATTTGACTTACAATCCTGTTGTGAAGAACTTGGAGTTCCGCGTACTCGTAAATTGCTCTTATGAGTCGTATAATCTGAATTAAAAATTAAAAGAATTTGCCATTGTTCTGTTGTGTGTTGGCTTACTCTATATGTCTTCTGTTTGCCAGAAAATCTGGAAAAAGTTATATACGGGAAATTCCTCCATCAAGCAGCAGAGTAATTCCAATTGTTTTCCAAATTTATTTTTTGTCTCACTTTTGCTGAGAGAGTAGCATGATATTTGCAACACATTTTCTGCCAGACTGTTTTAATATTGATTTTGGTCACTTACATCATCTGCGATGACGTTTCTGCCTGAATTTCACTTCGTCTGATGATTACTTGGTTTTTGTAAAAATTATGGTTACTACGGAATATAAACTGTTGTCATTCTCTCATGTTGTTTTAACTAATTGGTTTCTCTACTTTCCTTCTAACTTTTTTCTTTATATTGAAAATCAGTTCCAAAATATCAACTGTTATCCTAACATTTCTGTGGTTGGTCTTAATCTCTGGAACTTGATTATATAGCGCTATGATAACTTCAAAACAATATATTGTACCCTACATCAGTATATAAGTTCAACAGTGATTTGCTTTGGTCCTAAAGGTGATTGCTTGGATAAAATTGACTTGTTGAAATATCTGTGACTAAAATTAAAACTTCTAAATTGTTAGCCGAAATGCTATAATTTTCATAGCAAACATTTTCCAGTTAATACCACCAAGTCACTTGTTAATTGCTATAACTAAAATTTTGTTAATAAAATAATAAGATGGTCGCAATATGTTTAAAAACACGTTTTAACTAAAAAACATTATATGGTTTTAGCACATTATGGTTGGCAATATGGTTACTTCAGTGTCCACAACAATAATATGGTTGTAGCAACCATAAATATAATTGGAAGAATAACTTATTATTCTGCCACAACCATATTTTGTTAATTATTTCCAACACATCATTATGATGCTATAACCACAACTGTTAAACTTGTTACTTGTCTGTTCATTTCTCTTCGCGCGTAAAAACATAAACATTTGCCAAACTTTAAAATTATATTTTTTTTCGAATATCTGAATATTTTCAATTATCCTTTTATTTACTTATAAAATCATCCACCATTTCGAAAAGAGCAGTATAATGGCCTCTATTTAAATTCTCCACAAATTGTTTGTAATCATTGAAACAGAATTTGTTATACAACTAATATATTGTTTGATTTTTTCTCAAAACATACACACACGTATAAACATATTTTTATATGTAAAAAAGGACTAACAAACATTTTTTAGAATTTTTTTGTCGTAAATCCACATCCAAATGAAGTAAATAATAAAAATCAAAAGAAAAAAATCTAAAACAAAAACTAAAATTTGGAAAAAAAAAAACTTTTATTCTCGTATTTGTTTAGTGTACAAAGTTATGCTGGGCCAGATGTACGATATTACATACATATACTAAATGGATGGATACACATACATACATATGTATGCAGATGAAAAGAGTGTGAGCAAATAATATAAATAATCAAACAAACATAGATCAATATAGTTATTGTAATACAAACACATTTAAATAAACACAAAAATATACTTACATTTATATTGAGTCATAAACAGATAATATACAAATATATATTTACATATGTATATATCTACATATATATAAGTATATAGAAAAAAGATGTTGGCATTTGAAATTTGATATGATTTTATTGTACGAGT
>PYHX02000158.1:65958040-65995027 GCA_004302925.2 Cochliomyia hominivorax | reverse complement strand
TATAAAGCATTACGTTTTGCATCCGAATATAGTTTGATCTCAAATTATGGCAATAACTATGTATGAGTTTGAAACTACGTTTTCCACTCCTCTGAAAATTTTGTTTTTCTTTTTGCTGTTTCTTTTAGATTTGGCTTTCACTTTGGCTTCTTCCATTTTATGTTTATCTCTCACGAAAAATGTGGGAAGTTTGAAAAGTCATATAAAAATTTAGTTTATTCTATATTTAAAACTTCCGGGAAAGTATTCATAGCTATTTTTATAACGGACCAGTCTTTACCAATGATTATTATCAAAATATATAAACCCTTTGATTACTACACATCCTAGTGTTTACCCTTAGTAGTTTACTATTATAAACCATTAGTTATATTGCAGTTATGAACCGATATCTGAGACAACCTTGAAATTCAGACAAAACAAATGTTTGTTAACTTAGGTAATGAAGGAGGAATTATATAAGACTTCGTAAAGTGTATATGTATATTCTTGCATTAAATCAAATCACTGACTGTTGGAAACATTTTCACGCCAAGAATAATGATCTCGAATTTAGTTGAATTTGTTAATAGAACAATGGAATAACAACATTGTTTGTTATTATTGTGTTTGAGACAAGCTATATCTGTTTATATAGCAAAAGTAGTTAATAAACCGATATCAGAGTTTAACCCAAAGAACTTTTTTAATTTTTTCAACAAAAAAGAGAGAGTATAACCGTAGCACACATCTGTATGTACTTTATCATCGTTCAGTAAATCATCGAAATCGCATCAATAGAAAAAAGTTATTTTGCCAAAATATGGCAAATTTTGATACAACCGAAGATCAGGATGTCTTATCGTCGCATTTTTTAATGTAGTTTTTTCGAAATTACTAAATATACATCAATCTATTGAAATTGGCAACCAGTATTTTTCTAATTGCCTTTGAAAATATGTTACTAATTATCAGTCCATATCTTTTATAGCTTCCATATAAGAACCCATACTGAAAAAAGCTTTAATATTAAAAGATTCCTAAATTTGAACCAATTCTATTGAAAATTCGGTGCTATTATTTCTTCTAACTTGAATATATTAATAATGTGACTAATAGCGGTTTATATTTGGTTTATAGCTCTAATATAAGGACCCTTTCTGGAATAGGTTTTTAAGCATATAAAACTCTTTCTATTAAAAATCTAATTCTATTAAAATTCAATACAACATTTTTTCTAATTATCCAAAAGTTATATTGCTAGTTTCCCAATGTCAGTATAATTTTGTTTATAACTTCCGTATAGCCTTTTAGGCTTATAATACCTATGGTTCTAACCTTAAGCACTCTAATATAATTTCATATTTACTTATTCATATAAAATTGTATTTATTTAAAGCATGTTGAGGTAAAATTTAAACCAAAAATATAATAAACTGACCATACACATACATATTTTATCACACTTTTATTCATTTTTACTTACACATAAATGAATTTCTTTATTTTGTTCCTTTTTGCAGTATTTTTCTCTCTCTTAATGCTCTCTAAATAGACCGATTATTTTATTAAGGTGTGAGTGAGTTTATTCCTTTTTATTTTATAATATTAAAATTCAAAAGACACAAAAGTACATTCATAAAATAAGCACACGAATTGTAACTATAATCCTGATTTATCCTTATACAATATATGTATTTATTCACACATCCATACACATATAAATACATTTAATTACATTTTGAATAAAAGACCAAGTAAAAGAAAAACAAGTAAAAATGTTATCTTCGGCTATGCCGAATCATTTAATTCCCTTCACCACAAGTGCGTGGAAATAAATACATTATGTTTCGCACACACTCACACATACACTCACAAAGGTACATAATATGTAACGGTTTTTTTTAGAAATACAACACAGAAACACTTAATGAGTCATTAAATAAGCTTATATTTTTGGCCATAACTTTATTTCTACTAAATCGATTTCGATAACGTTTGAAATAATTTGTTAATTTCTAATTGACAGTTTTACGAAAATACTTCACTGAAACTAAGAGGTTGTGTCATATAAAGGTACATATCTTTTGATTAACAGAACAAATTTTGCTAACGCCTCAGGACTGTAAAAATGCTCAGGCTAAACCTCATTGAATTTTGTCAATAAATGTTGATGTTAAGGTACCAACAACAGACAGACGGACAAACGCACACACATGGCTTGATCGACTCAGATTTTGATTTAATGCAATAATATATATACATTATGGGTTTTGGGATGATTCCTTTTTAGCGTTACAAACGTAATGATACTGATTATATACCATTTTCACCACTTGTGATGGTGTAGGGTATAAAAATAAAACAGTATTTGTAGTACTTGTACATTGTATTTACTTTTTGCTCTTTAAAAGAAAAAAAGAAAGGAATAAGTAAAGATTATCGTATAAATACAATTCAATTATCTTTTGTTTGCCAACAACAATTGTATGTACACACATACATATATATTTTTCATTGGTATAAATCTTGGCAATATTGTGGTTTATGAATTTATATAAAGAATACAATAAATAATTTAGGTCAATGGGATTTTTGAATTAATGTTTTGTGGGTGTTCCTAATTTTTTTTTTGTGGGAAAGATCAAAATAATGAATTTTCTTATTTTATAATAAAATTTAGGAATTATGTGATCTCTATTAGGACTTGTGGATAATTAAATCTTTTCTCTTTTAAAGAAATTAATAACATTTAGATAATTGCCAAAAATAATAATGTGATAATAATTATCAGGTTATTATATTGTGTAAAATTATTATGCACGGAAGCTTTTCCACAGCGTTGTAAATTACCTGAAAATTTGGTCAAAATTGCAGTTTACATAAAAGCTTTTTTGTCACAGTCATAGCATTAGTTAGGTAAAAACATGAATCTGATTAATTTTTGTTGTAATTGCCCGAGTGATCGCCTATTCCCGTCCAAATTGCACGTTAATACCTATAATAAAGTTAATGATGTAACAATTGCGATTAGATGTGTTTGTACACATTCAGTGTCATGTTTTGAAATCACAGTGTTAAATTTTGCGAAAATCGGAACACAGTCCCCACATAAAGTACCCTTCCGAAATGATCCTTAATGTTTTTAATTACGCAAAAAATTACATCGAAATGGGATTTAGCGTAAACTTTTTTTCTAACGATCTTAATTACTTTACAAAGTTTTATTACAATCGACCAATAATTTCCCGTAGGTCCTATATAAGACCCCTTAAGAAAATCCGTTGAACGTTAACAGCTGTTTACAAATCAACCTCTGTGAAATTCGAAATGAAGGAGTTCTGTATGAAAACTCAATGATTGTGATCGATCCATAGTGTCTTACACATAAAGTAACTTAAGAAAATTAAATTTTTGATCCCTTTCCTATTTAAAATAGAAGAATAATTCGTTTGGATTAAAGTCGTGTGTACCAATGGTGTTTGGTCATAAATGGTCGCCTCCTCATTAACCTATCTTACAGTTTTACACAATTTGTAAATGTAAGGTAAATAGATCTTTCGAAGTTTATAAAGCATAAACATATGGACAACGCGACTCTACGAACTATTTCACTGCAACTTTTAAGTGAGATATAGGCGAAATCGGAGATACTTTCCGCCCAGTTATCTATCTATTTCTTTATTATCTGTAATTATTTTATGTCCTTCAATGTTTATAAGCTCATTTCCCATGTTGTCAATTGTCTAATTATATTCGGTACTGTAAGTTGACATCGATTAGGTTTACAGTGAATCTATAAGCTTATTGGATTCGTATGGACGAAGTCCAAATTTTGACAGTAAAAATAAATTTTTTGAAAGCCAACATTTCGTGTATTAAATTTTTTCTACGAATCAATATTCCTTAAAGAAGCCTACCGAAAGTTATATATGATTGTTAGATGTTATTTCAATGCGAATATGTTACATAGTCGTGTGTCATGACTTCTAGTCAAACTGACGATTATTTTTACTTCAAAATGATTAACTTTAAATTTCTGCTTCAGATCAGAGAAAATTATTATATGAACTTTTTTTGCGAAACAAGTTAAACAAATTTTTAATAATTTTAAAAATGGACCTAAGTTTTACAGAATTTATTTAATTTTTTTTTAAATTTCAGGAGACACAATGTGGTGTAAATTGTTTTTTCTACCACAACTTCTTACAAATTACTTTATAGATACTTCATGTGATGGTTTCACACACATATTCATTTAATGACATCTTTTAATTAAATTCTTTTTCTAAATATAAACTTAAAAGGAATTCCACTCAAAAATAATGATACTCAGGGATTTATTTATAGATCTTGAATTACTTTGCCAATCATTAATTTATAGAAGCAGCCCATAATCAATCAAATCACGTAAAGAGGGAAAAAATTAAAAATAAAACGTTTTTTCCCATAAAATAGAAAGAAAATGTGAAGGCAAAAAGAAAAACCATTTTTTAACTGATGACGTTCAATAAAGTGACAAAATTAATCGATACATCACATAAATGTGACGTTGACGAAAAAAAAGAAATAAAATATTTAAAATATCTTCTCATACACAAGTAGTGAAACTAATACTTTCACATATGATAGAAATGATTGTTAACTTTTCCTTCATATATGAATTTATTTTCAACAGTATTATAGACATCGTTATTTAGTTAGTTGACGTCAACTCAGAGCTTGGACTACTTGGTACAAAAAATGACAGGAGAACGAGTAGGAATGCTATAGTCGACACTGTCGAATGTTACATTCTTTGAAACAGTAACATTTTTGAAAAATTTGGAAGAATTTATGAAATTGGAAAATATAAAAATTTTACCAACTTAAATTCCGATTCTGGGAAACACATTCTCTGGACTATACAAAGAAAGATTACCTGATATCCTTGATATTCCTTGCACGAGTAAATTTCGATCAAAAATTATTAGCACCGGATTTTATGAAATTATTTTCATATTTAGAAGTTTTGAGAGCTTATGAATAGCCTATTATGGAAAGAAGTCCTACGGGCTTCTACCAATTGTATTGTGGAACGGTGTTCTTAGCGTTTGCTACAACTAAGCAGCAAATAATTGCTGCAAAAGTTGTATGAAATATTACAACAGGCTGTATTAACTCAAAACTCATTTCCGAAAGGTGCCTTATATTGAAGTTACAGTTAAATATGGACCGATATACATAAAGTTAGTTTCATTTATTAATAACAATTTTAATTGAAAGAAATTTCAGTAAAACTTTTCTATATTTAGGAATTTTAAAGAATTAAGGCCCAATTTCGAGATGGAGGCCCTATATGGATGTAAAATGTATGTATATTCTTGCTCATGCATTCATGCCTATTCCAAAACTATTATTACCGAAATTTTTTAATATTTTACATTATTTCGAGAAAGGCAATTAAAAATATGATTGTGCTCAGATAGGAGCTATACCTAAAAATGAACCTATATTCGACAGATAAATAATATATGTTAAAAGTCCATTTTAATAAGCTTAAATCTCTATTTTGGGTAATAGTTTGTAGGAAAGCCATTGTAAGTAAGGGTCCAACAATACTTAATTATGCTTATATTTTTATATCAAGGTAAATGTAGGTGATAAATTTCATAAAATTATCTTTAAAACTCCAGTTTGGGGGTATCAAAATTGAATTTTTTCCCTACCAAAACCAATTTTCATGATTTTTAGTAGCGTGATAAGGCATATACCAATACATGTTATGACATGAAGTGAATGATATTTATGACTCCAAAATATAGCTTTTGATCTTTCTTAAGTAAACCAACTAAATATGGTGATGAAGTAGATGATCTTACCAGTATCAGCGTTCTAAGTTTCAACCAAATTATGCAGATCGGAACTTCCAAACACTGAGTTTTACAGACTTTTATTATTCTTATAAACGAGAGTAGACGAAACAGTTGGTCTGTTGCAATATTGATGTTGTTATTACTGATCGATTTTTATGATAATGAATCTTTAAATATCGAATAATTCTTTATTAATGTTTTGTGTTAAAACTTTTAACTCAAGTATTATTTGATATTTTTAATCAAGTTATTTTTATTGTTTTGGTAGATTCTTGCAACTTCCCGGTTAAAATATTTTATATTGAAGAAAAGTTTAGGACCCAAAATCACCCAAAAATTTTGTCGAAATGTTCTTAGTATGGCAATCAATATACAGTTGCGGCTAAAGAAACCATTCATTAGTTACAACAGGCTCTAAAAATCGAAAATTTTAACAAGGAATGTTTACAAAAAAGGCTGCTTCCATTCATAAAACTTCATAATATGTCCAATTTTTTTCCAGACTTGGCATCCTGTTACTTTTGTAAGCACGCCCTTGAGTGGTACAAGAACAACAACAATATGGTGTTTGTACCAAGAGAGGCAAATCCTCCAAAGAAAGATGTTGGGTCTGATTAAAAAGAGAATTGAAGAGCACAAACTTGTTCTTTAAATTATATAAAAAATAAAACTATAATTTTTGTGGTTTCATTTTATTAACACATATGTATGTTAATAATTTTTCGATTTTACCCCTTCAACGAATATGAGTGATATATTTCCGAAAATCACATACATATCTCTACTTTAATCAATTACTAATCCAAATTTATAGTTCCAATGAAATCTCTTTATTAAAGTTCAATACAGTCGCGTCATATCAACTATAACTCTCTCACTTGTGGTTTTCCTATTTGTCGTCATTTCAAATTATTATAATTCAGAAAAAATAAATAAATTTTCTTAGAAAAATATTAAAAATCATTTATTATTCGCAATTTCGCAACAAAGTATTTAACTCCTTTCTAACTTTGTAACTATAAATCACAATTATCTTGAAAGACAATAAATGAATGGAAGAATGAATGAATTGAAAAAGGTTACGAACTTTATTGAAGAAAACTTTAACTCACTATTAAAAATCCAATTTAATAATGATGGATTTTTTATTTCTCTTTAATATTTGATATGAAGCGTATTTTCTTGTTTTTTTTGTTTTGTTTTTTCTTGTTTTATTTTGTTAATATTTGTATATTTTTGTCTTTAATCATGTTCAAAACGTCAAACATGAAACCGTGACTTTCACATGAACCCAGAGGCTATAACAAGTCAAAGTGCATTTATGGTCATTATTAGAGTTTGTTAAAACAGTAAAATGGAAACACAGAGAGAAAGGGAGACTAACAGACATAAAAATACAAGGACAGACAGTTGGACAATCAACTAAATAACAAATTTATATAGAAATCATGAGGGATTAAACTGCATCAAAGTTTTAACAGTTTTTTTTTGTTTTGCAACAATCATAACTAAATAAATTGTATAAAGTTTTGTCTTTGTTTTTGTTAATAAAACTAATAATTTAATGTTATAATCGGCAATGTAGAGTTTTAAATACCCTTTATTAATTCGCTATTGTATTAATAACTTTTTAATTAAACTTCATTCAAGAGAATTTATGACCGGACTATAGAACGGTTGAACCAAATTTCCAACCACAGTTTTTCATATAGTTTTTGATCGAACTTGCAACATATGGGCGACTTTTTCGACGTATCATGGCTTCAACTCATGTGAGCCACAATTTCTTGGTTTTTAATGTGTCCAAATGCATACAAACATTGGGAAAAGATTACTCGCGTGAATTTTAATATTAAAGCGACTTGTTCTTGCATTTTACTTCAATCTTCATCTGTAAATTTTTCCAATCCCTCGTTTTCAGACTTTTTGTTACTGATCTGGCCTTTTAAAAAAATCGATAACTCGATTTATCTGACATCTCTTTTAGCTACAAAATTATACATTATAACTCTAATTTTTTTAATCTTTGGAGTTTGCCCTCCAAAATATCATATTTGTTATTGTCTACGTGAATAATGAATAAACTAATTCATATATTGGTTAAGGCTATAATCAAACCGTTCTGAAGTCATTTAAAAAACAGAGTTTATCAAAATGTATAATGGCGAGACTGGCAGGTAAATTTTCAGTTTTTTGGCCCAAATTTAGATTCATATGTCCATTTTCCTTCAGTTTGGATTGCATTCTACATTCATGTACCAATCCGGAATCTAGAACTGCGAATGTAAAAAGAACGTAAAAGACTTAGATTTGCCTCGATGTAAAGCAGGCAAATTCATATGACCATATTTCTGCCGCTAACACAAGAAACTGTGACAAGATATTAGACCTGTAGAATTCTACCGACTGCCTTACTAAACGTTCCATCTTCTCATGACCGAAAAAAGACTAAGCAGTTAGTTTACAGCAATATTGGCGATAATATCAAAGAGTCCCTTTATCAAGAGTAATTCCATGTTTGAATGTAATTTCCAAGGAGTTGTCTTAAGTCTGTTGCCATGAGGGTTTGGAATCCTGTACAATACCAATATATTACGTTGTGGGTATGACTTTTTGAGCAACGTTTCTAAGAATAAAAATTAAAAATCCTCCACCCTTTAAGTATTATCTCTATTCGGCGCTCTCTACATACAAAAAGGGCAGCAACTTCCTTTCTAGAGCACTTATATGCTTCATCATTAAGGCGATCTCTTTCATGTTGCTCAGTCTACCCAATGTCTTCAATAGAAATGGGGACAGACTAAGTAGTCGAAAAATTTTTGGTTTTGTATGTTGGGTATCCTCTCCCGTCAGAGCTGGAATGAACGATCATTCATATATTCGTATATTCAAATCCGTATTGTTTTGCAAATTTGCACTATTAATGAGAAGGCAAGTCTATTTTTGGACATCTGAGTCCATCGTCCATAAGTTATAACTAGATGTTAAAGAAAGTGTGACAAATAGGCCATGGACCCCTTGGAATGTACAACCTGTAAAGACGACAAAATCTTGGGCTATCGACTAGATTCTGTATGATTTTTCATTCCGTTGCAGATGCTTCTCTGTGGTTATTCTTTTGCATTTCTTAAAGCATTCTTGAATCTCTTGATAGTACACTTGTATGTCCTTTTATACTCGTTAAAAAGTCGACGATATCGTTGAGTTCCATTTTGGTGGTTTAATGCTGTCTTTATAGAATTTAAGTCACAACGTCTTGGAAGTTGTACAGCCAAATAAAGTATATTAATAGTGTTTTATATATCATTGATGTTTTGCTGGTTCGGGAGAGATTAGGAAAGTATACTACAAGTAGTATACCAGGCGGTACTTTTACTAACCTAATAGGAATTGGGACAATGTAATCGAATGTAAATTCTGAAATCAATGTACATTAGATCACCGAATGAGCACTCTCTGAGACTCTCTATTATTTTACATTGAGAACTTCCTTCCGTTAGATGTTCAGAACCAGAATGGAAAGATAAAGTTTTATGATGATTATTTTATTTTAATTATCTCAAGTGCGACGATGAGTATTTCTGACATTCTAATGCTGTAAAAATATGCGAATTTTTTCAGAAGCTGTCAAAACGAAGAAGAAAAAATAATCTTTATATTCTCAACTTTTGCTTTGTCTTTATATGTTATCATCTATCGGTCATAGACAAATACAATTGTTAACACATATTTTGCTCTGGTCTAAGCATATAAAGGAGCTTTAAATAATTCCTTTTAGCACCATTTATGACATGACAAATTTAATATACCTCCTTTCACTACTTGTTAAAATAATATTTGATTGTTTTAATTTTTTATAGAAAAAATATTTTGAATATGTTTTAGCGGAATATGGAAATCATTTAATACTTCCGTTATGCTAAGTCTAATATTTGTATAAAGCTATTAAAACTTAAGCTATAGGAAACAGCAAATATGCAGAATATTTAATGAATCAGAATTTACTTTAGCTAAAGATGAATTAAATTTAATTATTTATTAATTTTATTTTAAATTTCAAAATATTTAAAAATGATTAAATTTAAAAAATAATTTTGCCATAAATTTAAAATATCTATTCAAAATTTAAGGTAAACGTTTTAGTTTATCTAAATATATATAATTTTTGGAAAATTTATGAGTAAAAACTCTCCTAACTTTTGTAAACAATTTCATTTTTCGTGCTCAACCGGCAAAAAATCATTTCTATTTATTTTATGGTGAATGTATCATATGAAAACTATTTTTTTAAATAGTATTCATGGTTACGAACTATCAGTGAAACTATTAGTTCTATAAAAGTTCTAATCCTACAGCGATAACGTAGTAGGATTTATAATTATTTAAATTGAATTTGAACTGTCTGAATTATGAAAGATCATTGAAACGAAAATCATAAGCGATATTCTTCGATTCATTTATTCCTTTGATTGTGGTTATATATTCTTATTATATCTTACAGGATAGCATGAGATGAATCAGGGTATATAAATGCTGTCATTTCGAAAATTTTTCAAACCTCCTTTTACATCCTAATGCAAAGATGGAACCTTCAAATCAAAATCTATACAGTTATGTCCCTTTGTCTAACGTTACTTCGTTCGCTTCTCATCTTATGGTTAAAGCAGAGTTGTAAATGGTCTGATTATTTGCATTAAATGATATAGGCTACATCTAAATTCAAGGGAGAAACTCTCAATTATAAATCTACAGATTAGAACAATGTTTTCCTGTAATATTTAGCTATATAAGCCTCATTACCATTCCAAAACTGAACGAAATCGGTTCTGTAGCAAACTGGTAAGAATGCTTTATTTGGCATTTTGCAAAAATTGGTATGAGTTGAAATATGGTAAAATTCTCTTCAATTTACACATAAGTATTGGAAATATGTTTTGAGAACATTTAGATAAAAATCCGATCCCACTGAAAACATAATTGTTTCCTATTTAAGAGTCTTATAGGCTTAAAGCATTATTTCGAGAAGTGACCTTAAATGGCAGTTATAGCAAAAAATTAGTGACATATATTATAGATAGAAAAATATATGTGCCGAATTTCAGTAGAATTATAAGCAAAAAGTTTTTTCGGAAAAGAAAACATAAATATGAGCTATAGCAAAATGCACTTCCACTAAGATAGTAGCAGGTATTCAAGGCAGTTGGAAAAAAATCGTTACGATTTTCGTTCCACCATACCGTTATATAGGAGCTACAGCAAAATGTGGACGATATTTATCAAATGAACATAAATTTAATTTGAAAAAAAAAAATGTGCCGAATTTCTACATGAAAATGTATATTAATAATGTGTATTAAAGGTATCTTTAATAAATCCAGTTACTTTTTATTAATAAATATAAAAAATTTGTTTCCGATTTTCTTTGTTACACCTCATGGAAACATATGTTTCCCACAAAATTTCTCCATGTTGAAATACCGAACATCTCGAGTCTGGAGCATATAACTAAAGCGTTATCCAGATTTTACATTCATTTAGCTTTCACATATTATTTTCTTATATTCCTTGCCACTTCCTACATTTTATTTACATTATAATAGTTTTCTCGCTGTTAATTTGACAGAGATCCATTCTGTTCGTGTTATGAAGTGAGAATATCCTGCATATAAATCTGAGTATCTTGTTGATGAATACCTATAGTTTTTAAGTGATGGTACACAATTCTTACCAAGATTCACTTATATACAACAAATTTGACTAAACACATGTATCTTCTCCATAAGTATTACGGCTGAATAACGGTGAGGATAAGGATCATCTTAATATTACTCAAGAATACTTGTTTGAAATATTTCACTTACAATCCTGTTGTGAAGAACTTGGAGTTCCGCGTACTCGTAAATTGCTCTTATGAGTCGTATAATCTGAATTAAAAATTAAAAGAATTTGCCATGCCACATATTGTTCTGTTGTGTGTTGGCTTACTCTATATGTCTTCTGTTTGCCAGAAAATCTGGAAAAAGTTATATACGGGAAATTCCTCCATCAAGCAGCAGAGTAATTCCAATTGTTTTCCAAATTTATTTTTTGTCTCACTTTTGCTGAGAGAGTAGCATGATATTTGCAACACATTTTCTGCCAGACTGTTTTAATATTGATTTTGGTCACTTACATCATCTGCGATGACGTTTCTGCCTGAATTTCACTTCGACTGATGATTACTTGGTTTTTGTAAAAATTATGGTTACTACGGAATATAAACTGTTGTCATTCTCTCATGTTGTTTTAACTAATTGGTTTCTCTACTTTCCTTCTAACTTTTTCTTTATATTGAAAATCAGTTCCAAAATATCAACTGTTATCCTAACATTTCTGTGGTTGGTCTTAATCTCTGGAACTTGATTATATAGCGCTATGATAACTTCAAAACAATATATTGTACCCAACATCAATAATATTGCTTTGGAATAAAATTGGCTTGTTGAAATATCTGTGACCAAAATTAAAACTTCTAAATTGTTAGCCGAAATACTATAATTTTCATAGCAAACATTTTCAGTTAATACCAACAAGTCACTTTAATTAATTGCTATAACTAAAATTTTGTTAATAAAATAATAAGATGGTCGCAATATGTTTAAAAACACGTTTAACTAAAAAATATTATATTGTTTTAGAACATTATGGTTTGCAACATGGGTACGTCAGTGTCCACAACAATAATATGGTTGTAGTAATCATAAATATAATTGGAACAATAACTTATTATTCTGCCACAACCATATTTTGTTTATTATTTCCAACACATCATTATGATGCTATAACCGCAACAGTTAAACTTGTTACTTGTCTGTTCATTTCTCTTCGCGCGTAAAAACATAAACATTTGCCAAACTTTAAAATTATTATGTTTTTTTTTCGAATGTCTGAATATTTTCAATTATATGGCCTCTAATGGCCTCTATTTAAATTCTCCACAAATTGTTTGTAATCATTGAAACAGAATTTGTTATACAACTAATATATTGTTTGATTTTTTCTCAAAACATACACACACGTATAAACATATTTTTGTAATGTATTTTTATATGTAAAAAAGGACTAACAAACATTTTTTTAGCATTCTTTTTGTCGTAAATCCACATCCAAATGAAGTAAATAATAAAAAATCAAAAGCAAAAAAAATCTAAAACAAAAACTAAAATTTGGAAAAAAAACTTTGATTCTCGTATTTGTTTAGTGTACAAAGTTATGCTGGGCCAGATGTACGATATTACATACATATACTTAATGGATGGATACACATATGTATGCAGATGACAAGAGTGTGAGCAAATAACTTAAATAATCAAACAAACATAGATCAATATAGTTATTGTAATACAAACACATTTAAATAAACACAAAAATATACTTACATTTATATTGAGTCATAAACAGATAATATACAAATATATATTTACATATGTATATATCTACATATATATAAGTATATAGAAAAAAGATGTTGGCATTTGAAATTTGATATGATTCTATTGTACGAGTATTTTTACGAATACCAAATGTTCTATTATCTAAAAATGGCATTGAATATCTTTTTGTAGCTTTAATATTTAGAAGTGTGACAAGAATTAAACTGACATATATGGATCTGGAACACAATCAGAGAATTGATATGATAATCGGATTACACACTTGTGGCTAAAGCAGGTGTATATTATAAGATTTGTATAATTTATTATTCTTAATAACATCCTTACTTTCGTACATCCTTTGATTTTAGGTTGTGTGGAAATCTAATTTCATAGAAAGTTATGTTTAGTTTATGTATATACAGTTCTTACTATTATACAAACTTTGCCTGGGTTCAAGGAGATATAAAAGTCCGATCTAAATAATTTCAATAAGCTTAGTCATATTCTGAATATCAAATTGGAGTACGTGCAATACGTAAAAAGTTAGTCATATTATTAGGTTCACAAAGTCGATATCCTTTGATAGGTGAATCCAAAAAAATATCTTTTTAAAATTTGGATTCTTCGTGATGTTAGACTTAAGGAAACAATCTCAGAAATCTAAGTCACAGATTCGTTCAAGTTATACTGAAACAAAAATTAGATTACATTCCAGAAATTGAATATTCAAATCATGGAATCGTTCAATTGGAATTTATGGAACCTATAAAATATTCCCGCGTGCTAGCAAAGGTCAAGATGGTATTTCCACCATGATGAAGCTTTGAACTTATTAAACCGATGTTTAAATGAAATAAATAAATAAATTATAAGTTCCATCATTGACGAGAGGATTTTTGTCTTAACTGTTTCTTATTGACAACTGATAGCTTCAATTCAAATTCTGATGGATTACTGGCCAAAATGTGACAGAATGCCAATAAGCATGTTATTACCTTGCCTCATAGAATATTTATACTTTGTTTCCTTCCTATATTCCGGAGAAGTGAATTTTAGTCAAGAATTATTTTATTCCGAATATCGGCAAATGACTTTAGATCCATAAATTTTGTAGCTTTTCAATTAAAGAAACTGGAAAACTTGGTGATATGCATGTAAGCCAGGATATAGAGTATAGTAGTCTCTTGCAATATGGCCAATACCACTATCTTACCAAATTCAAAAATCGTACTACAGAAACACTTTTCATAGAGTTAACAACTAAATTTTTAGTGCGATAAGCAATAATGTGGACTGCAACAAAGTAGAAATATGCAATTCAAATATAAACAGTTGAGAGACCCATCCGTGTAGGAATAACAAGTTTATTAAAAATCAGCCCCTTGCAGGCGCTGTATCCAAAGACTGGAAAAAGAGTAGAATTATACCAAGAACACTGGGAGGAACACAAGCACATTGTCGAAAAAGGGTGGGTACAGTCACCACACTTCTTGTTCACTTCCCGTTCCTTCCATAGTAGCCAACTTCAGTGCACTATTTTCTAAAATGGTTTTTACATTACCCGGGCTAAAATTCTTCCATTTACATCTATACGACACATATATAACACATTTGGTTAGCGACTAGAGTACACTATCATGTGGACTTGTCAAAAAGCGGTCGCATGAGTTCGTATTTAGATCATTTACACGTCAATAAGACATACGTCAAACATATTGGGATGCTGTTTTAGCTTTTCTTTATATCTGTCATACACTTAATAAACTTTTCTTTTAACTCTTGGTTTCCATATGGCGCCGTCATATGAGTAGCCAATCCAAATTAATTGCCAGATATGTTTAACAATCACCCTGAGGAAATTGGTTGACGGTTTTCTAAGAGCGAATGTTACAATAATTCCAAGCGTCTTAAATAAATGTCCAGGGTACGAGATGCTTAGTTACGGTGTGTATTGAAAATTATTGTATCATCACAAATGATACAGTATTTGGGATTATATAGCAATCGAAGTCCATCGCCGTTAAAATCTACAAAACTTTTCTACACATTTTTTCAATTCTCTTTTAGCAAGAGCCCAATATCTCTTCACTGGCCTTAGCCCCGGTCAACTTTGTGTTTTTCTTGTATCAATCAAGTTCTTATTTAACATAGTGACAGGATGCCAAGTCAGCACAAGTGCAGAGTGGACACGCTATGAAGTGGAAGCATGAATGGAGACATTCTTATTTGTAAACATTCCTACATGTAAATTTTGGTATTTTTAGAGCCCGTTGTAAGAAATTATTGGCATTTTTTGTCGAAACTGTATATCGCTTGCCATACCAAGAACTTTTTTGGATTTAGCAACATAAAACTTCTGACCAGGCAGTTGCGAAAAATCTACCAGAACATATGTTTCGACATCCATTATACAGCAAAAATATTTTTTTAGAAAGCTTGACTTCAACTTCTGTGCTCCCTTTATTTGATCTCTAGGGAACTTTTTGCGCCTCGTATGTTTTCAAATCACCATTAGCTGAAACTTCTCCTTCCAATTAGTGGGACACTGAGCTTACCAGACTGATTTCCTATATGATGTGTTTGAAGAAATTTAGAAAATGCTTTCTTTTTTGGTTTTAGAAACAGTTTTCTATCAACGGTACTTTTTAATAACTTTGTAACCAGTTTGACGGCTTTGAATGTTTGGCGAACTTTACGTAGAACCGAGTTGGGTTTTTTTGAAAATAATTAATATCTTTAGTACGCACTTTTTACTTACTCACTAGTTTTAATCGGATTACCGAAATATTAATTTGTTTTATATTAAACATAATAACACGGGTTAAAAGTTTTAATGAAGAACGTGTTTTAAGAATTTTTCGATCTCAGCCCATAAATCAACTTGAATTCATTCATCATTAAGTCTAAAAATATAGGGTTACATAACTTCTTCTTGATGTTAACCAAGGAGTAACAAAATCAATATACCCTCCCTAAACATTTCAAGTAGTTGAGGGTATATAAAATTTTTTAACCAAGATCTCTCCAATGAAATTTTGTCTGAAACATTTATAGTTACTCTATTTTTGTATCTTTTGAAACTATATTATTGATTTTATCCTAATTTGGAGAATAAATGAACAAATAAGTTTTTCTAGTTCTCATTTCTCTTGTTTTTCTTTTTGTTCCATTTAATTTTATTATTGTAGTTTTTTATTTGTTTTTCCATTTTCAGATGTTGTTCTACTATTTTCTTTGACAACATGAGAAGTAGACAAGAAAAGTAACAAGTAAGAGGTTATAGACGGTCAAGCCCGACTATCCAATACCGTACACCACATTGTTTGGTTAAAAATTAATGATTTATTCTTGAGTGTGTAGTACAATATTTTCACGTATACATTTACGTGTTTTAAAGTAAATTTTCCTGGGTTGGTTATATAGGAGCTACAAAAAGTTATGGACCGAGCCTCCTACAAATCGCTTTATATTTAGGACTTATATGAGCCTAAAACCACATATCTAGAGGCCAATTGTGTAAGATGTACAGACGGAAGGGACTAACGGACATCGTTAAATTGACTCAAAAAGCGATTCCGAGTCAAACGGTATACGTAAAGCTGAGTGTAACACCATCTTTTCTGTATGTTACAAACATCAGCATAAACGCATATTACCCCAACCACCTACGGTGGTGTAGGGTATAAAAGGAGCAAAGGAATCTTATGGAAGTTTTTCCATCAAAATGACATGTGAACATGAAGTAATTTATCAATCAGAGGATACGAACTTTTGTGGGATAAGCTCATGGATTTTCTTTGTTTACTTCCTATTTTTCTCTTTTTTATTCATCCTTATTTTCCTTTTAGATTTATCATTATTGATATGTATGCGTGGGAATATGTGTTGTTGTGTTCGAGTGAGCTGGGACATTTGAAAAAAGAAAAAAACTATTGCAACATTTATGTGTCACGTGTGTTTGTTTGTTTTTTAGAGACAAATTCTAGATTTATTACAATTTAAGAGTTGTTCTGTATCGATTTACATGAAAATGCTTGTATTTCATTTGATGATTTCTGTAATTTTAAACAAATAAAATGAATATATAAAATATGGATTATTTTTATTTAATCATAATCTCTGGCGATTTAAATTTACTTTATATGTATGTAACAGAACAATTTAGAATTACAAATTAGTATTGTTGAATTACATTGAAATATTTTAATATTTTTCAGTTAAAACCTTTCTGCGGAAATGGGTTTTAATGGACGCGATATTCATTAATTTGTTATTCATGCTGATGACAATAATATAATAATAACTGTCTTCTCTTCTATATATAAAAAATCTGTAATAGTGCCGATATTCTTAATTGCTTTTGTCATTTTGTGTCTAACACCAACAACAATGATCCCATAATATATCGTTCCCACGACAATTGGATCTCCGTTCCGGAACGGTCTGAGTTACACTCGGCCAAAGATTGTCAATTCAGCGACAGCTGTATCAAAAGAAATTTATTTCCCCATGAATGAATTATCGGATATAGCCGAGCTATTATAACAATATCCTGTAGTGTATATATTTCTGTATCAGTTAAGATATTTCAAACTCTGTCTATTGCACTGGATCAAATGTCGTAGGTAATATTAACAAAAATTTTCATTGGATTTTAACGAAAAAAAGGTGTTTAGTAAACAGATTTTTATTCAAATTAACATAATTTTTCTTCAAATTGAAGAATTTTCTTTAAATATACTAAAAAAATTAATCCAAAAATTTTTAGTAGAAGATGCTAAATTCAATAAAATTTCGTTTAAAAACTACGAAAGATATTTTTTTATCACCAGATATTTAGTAAAAACGGCACTAACGATTAGTTAGTAAAATAACGCACAAATTTATTCAATTATACGTACTAAAATATCGTTAATTTGAATAAATTTTATGTAAATTTAACTATTTTTTCGTCAAATATTTTTAAATTAAATGACATATTAAATGAAATATGACAAAGAAATTGTAAACTGAATAAAGAAATCTAAGGAGGAATATATTTTCTAGAGCATTTTAATTAAAATGTTTGAAATTAAAGGAAGGGTCTTAATGATTCTAAAGCCAAAATATAGAACGCATTTCAAAACAGCTTCCTACACATCCGATAGGAAAGCAGCCCCGTTAAATCGAACCCATTTAGCACGAAAAGTTAGAGCTAATGCAGGTTTAAAAACATACAAGGCTCAATAAGTTCCCGACAGAAACGCTGCTAAAAATTTAAAAGAGAAAAAAAAACACGGAAATTTAGGTAAAGTTTTCTAAAAATTATATTATTGTTGCATAAGGGATGATAAAACGTATGTTCTGGGAGATTTTAAGCAGCTCCCTGGTCAAAACTTTTATGTTTCTGATGCTCGAGAGAATGCAGAAGAAAAATTTACAACCTTAACGCAGTCAAAATTTTGCAAAAAGGGAAATTTCTTGGTATTAGAAACAATATGAAATTACGGCAAAAGATGTCAATCATTTGTTACAATGAGCTCTATTAAAGCCAAAATTTTGATCAAGGAATATTTACAAAAAGGATGCTTTTATTCATAAGACTTCATAATGTTTCTTATGAATAATTTTAGCGTGACTCGACATCCTGTCACTGTGGTAAACAATCTCACATATACTTGGTATTGTGATAAGAATTGGTAAAATTAAAATAATAAAAACGAAATAACGAATATGAAATTTTACGATGGTCGGTCCATAATTTCCTTTATCTTCAATATTATCACCACGAGGACAGGTCCTTTTAAAACGCAGAAATCCTTCATATACATTAGTATTATAATATACCGTACTTTTAATCACAAATTAAAAAATATATGAATACGAGGGATGTTTATATATTTTTATTATTCATTAGTAACCAACAATATGGTGTGGCTTAATTAAATAATCGGGCTTAACAAACTATAACTTTTACTTATTATACCCTCCACCACCACAAGTGGTGAGGGTATATTAAGTTTGTCATTCTGTATGTAACGCCAAGAAGGAATCATCTCAGACCCAACAATGTATATATATTATTGCATCAAATCAAAAACTGAGTCGATTTAGCTATGTCCGTCTGTCCGTCTGTCTGTCTGTTGGAAACATTCTCACGCCTAGAATAATTGACCGAATTCAATAAAACTTGGCCACATTATTTGTTATTGTCCTAAGCAGTTTGCTATTTAAAACCAGCTATATCGGTTTATAAGCAAGGAAGTTATAGACCGATATCTGAAACAACCTCAAAATTTCAAAAATGAACTCTTATAATTTCTTCTAAAAATGTAATTGGACTAAAACAAAAAATTAATTTTAGCATACAATTACACGTGCTTCATCATCGTGCCAAAAATTATCAAAATCTGATTAACCGGAAAAAAGTTATAGGCTATAATATGCAAAATTTTGATACACCCCAAACTCTTTGTGTCATATGGACCGCAATTTTTAAGATAATTTACTGAAATTTGTCACAACTAATTTTTAAACCATTCTTAATATATGTTATAAATTTTATTAACATTGGTCCATATTTTGATATAGCTCCCATATAACGCCATTTCCCGGAATGTGATTTATAGCTCATAAAACTCTTAAATTGGAACCAATTCTATTGAAATTTGGCACAAATAATTGTTTAACTATTTGAAATATATACTATAAATTTTATTCACATGGGTCCGTATTTTGATATAGCTCCTATATAAGGCCCCTTCCCGGAATGTGATTTATAGCTCATAAAACTCTTAAATTTGAACCAATTCTTTTGAAATTTGGCACAACTAATTTCCTAGCTATTTTAAATATATGTTATAAATTATATTAAGATGGGTCCATATTTTGATATAGCTCCCATATAAGGACTTTCCCGGAATATGATTTATAGCTTATAAAACTTTTAAATTTGAACTAATTCTTTTGAAATTTGGCACAATTATTGTTTCAACTATTTTAAATATATATTGTGAATTTTATTAATATGTATCCATATTTTGATATAGCTCCCATATAAGGCCCCTTCCCGGAATGTGATTTATAGCTCATAAAACTCTTTAATTTGAACCAATTCTTTTGAAATTTGGCACAATTAATCTCTTAATTATTTTAAATATATACTATAAATTTTATTCATATGGGTCCGTATTTTGATATGGCTCCCATATAAGGCCCCTTCCCGGAATGTGATTTATAGCTCATGAAACTCTTTAATTTGAACCAATTCTTTTGAAATTTGGCACAATTAATCTCTTAATTATTTTAAAAATATACTATAAAATTTATTAACATGGGTCCATATTTTGATATAGCTCCCATATAAGGCCCCTTCCCGGAATATGATTTACAGCTTATAACACTTTTAAATTTGAACCAATTCTTTTGAAATTTAGCACAATTGATTTTCTAGCTATTTTAAATATATGTATTAAGTTTTATTTACATGGGTCCATATTTTGATATAGCTCCCATATAAGGCCCCTTCCCGGAATATGATTTACAGCTTATAATACTTTTAGATTTGAACCAATTCTATTGTATTGTGGGTCCATATTATGATATAGCTTCATTATAACGCCCCTTCTCGAGTAAATAAAGACCAATTCTACTGAAAGTCGACACAATTATTTTGCTAACTGTTCTGAAGATATTATATTAATTTGCCCTGTATCGGTCCAAATTTTTCTATAGCTCCCTTATAACGGGATTTTCCGGAAAACGGATTAGAGTTTATAAAACATTTAAATAAAGATCAATTCCATTAAAATTTAGCACAATGATTTTTCTAACTATAATCAAAGTATATTATAAATATGAACAATCTTGGTCCAAACTTCGGGAAGGGGTCTTATATGGGAGCTACATATAAGACCCCTTCCCGGAAAATAGTTTTGAGCTTATAACAAGCATATTTTTTGTTTTTATACGCTCCACAGTACAAGTGGTAGAGAGAGAATATTAACTTTGTCATTCTGTGTGTAACGCTAAGAATGAATTATTTCAGACCCCATAATGTATATATTCTTGCATCAAGTCAAAATCTCAATTGATTTTCGTCAATCTCTTTGTCTGCTCACATCCGCAAAAATTAACAGAGCTCAATGAAAATTGGTAGAAAAAAGGCAGTTAATAGAAAAATTTTATAGCTTAAATTTTAACTAATTTTATGATTGATTAAGTATTTCTGTGTTATATACATTTGTGAGTATATGTGTGTCTATGGAACCTAACGTATTAACTTTACACGAATTTGTGGTGGAGGGTATTTAAGATTCGGCATAGCCGAATATAGCATTCTTACTTGTTATTATTTTAATTTATTTGTAATATTAAAATCTTTTTCCAAGGACTTTTCAATATGAAAAAACAAACATATTTTAAAATAAGGACAATATGTCCTTTACATTCCCTGGCTTAACATTATTTCTACTGCAACACAATAAATTTAAATTATTTTAAAAAATCAGAGAGAATAAAACAACATTTGAAAAACTGTTTTATATTTGAATGTCGTTTCGCATATTTACTTTTACTTTTGGCCATTTTGATAAATGTTTTCAAATGACAACTGACTGGCTAAAAATCTAACAAATAAAATAAATTTTCTAAACTTTACAAAATACACATACACACACGTTCAAACACACACACACATGCAAATACATTTAAACAATAAACTAACACATTTACACATGTATGCATACATAAATGGATAGAAGCATTCCTTAACTAGTATGTGACTAAAATAACTATTCACACACATACACAGTTACATGTATGAATGTGTGTAAAGGATATTTGGATAAAGTTTCATTGTTTTTAACCTACATTTGTACAAGATTTAAATGGCTTAAATTCAGCAGACGAACAACTGACAAAAGCATTAGTTGCAGAAAAAAACGAAAACGGATACAAACAACAAGAACAACATCAATAAATAGTCCTTTAGACTGTTACAAATATTGTTCAAATCATAGCATGTGTAGTTATTCTATAAAGGATTTTTTATCTTTTTTTTCGAAAAATCAAAAAAAAAAAAATGTAGATTTTAAGAGAATTGATATTCCTCTTTTATTGTTTTTTTGTCACATCAACAATTTACCGAGATTTAAAGTCAATTGTTATTGACATAGATAAATTGGCCAAAGTAGAGAGAAAAAAAACACATTTAAATGTTGCTACCAAATCCAATCCCATCTATCGCTAACAGCAGCAGCAACATCATCCTAATCATCTTAAAAAAGAAACAAGTTAAATTTGTAGTCGATCAAACCTGACTTTTAAATACTCTACACCACAATGTTGGTTATTAATGGTAGCTACCAAAAATTAATAAACGGCCCTCGTATAAATATATTTACTAATTTGTGCTTAAGAGTATGGTATATTATAGTACTAACATGTATGTTAGTACTATAAACAAAACCTAAAACAAAAAATTAAGCGATCCTCGTATTATTTGGCACTTAAATTACGTTAAAATATCTTAATATTCTGGACTTTTATAACTTTAAAACGCCATTCCCGGAGCAACATTTGTATGGAGGTTAGCTGAAATAGTAGACCCATCTTCACCAATTTTCAAATCTCTAAAATTTTGTTCACAAGATATACATGGACAGCCAGGGAATCAGATGGGCAGACGAACATCGTTTAATCGACTTAAAAGTGGTGGTAGCAATACCACCACTGTTAGAAAATTTTGCACAAACACATAATAGCTATGATGGTGTAGGGTATAAAAATAAATAATAAGAATGCTATATTCGGCTATGCCGAATTTTCAATACCCTTCACCACAAATGCGTGTAAGTAAATGAGTTATATTACGTACATACATACTCAAAGATACACCCACAAACAATATAATATATAAACGTTTTTCTTTAATACAAAACAGGACTCATTATGTTAATGAGTCATAAAATTGGTTATATTTTTGGCTTTAACATTTTTCTATTGAACCGATTTCGATAATATTTGGAAAGAAGTTGATATAACTTTATATTATTATAAAATCTGATTCCAATTTGTCGATTTCTAATTGATAGTTTTACGAATCATTGGATATTAGAGGTTGCCTTAGATATCGATCTGTATCTTTTTTTGCTGATAGGAAACTTCTCAGGGCCATAACAAATACTCAAGCCTCATTGTGTTCTGTCAGTTATTGTGGATGTGAGCAGACATATGGGCAGACGGACATAGCTAAATCAACTCAGATTATGATTTGATGTAGGAATATGAGGTTTGGATTGATTCCTTTTTAGCATTACATACGGAATGACAAGGTTAATATACTCACTTCACCACTGGAGGGTATAAAAAAGCGATAGACATTGTGAAAAATATTTGCTATTGAAATTCAATTCGGAAGTATTTTGGAAAACAAGTTATTTTCATTTTTGTTGGCATTTTTAAAGAATTGAATTTCAAAGATACATTTTATGATAAAGTTGATAGATATTTTGTTGCAAATTTATTTTCTTAATTCTCTTTTTTTCTTCTTTTTTGGAAAAGAAAAGAAAAAACTAATCATTTATGATTTATTAGAACTGCAATGCCATAAAAATGAAATGTATAAAAATCCAAAACTACAAAATTACTGTTTACTATTCTTTAATATGAAATATTGTGTTTATCCTTGGATATAATCGTTATAATACACTCAAAAAATTATTATTATAATAAAGTTTAGTAACGGTAATAACACTTATGTGAATTTGTAAAACTAATAAAATGTTTTCACGTATAAATCTTTTTAACTGATTTTTGTGTGGGCCGATTCTAATAAAATATTGTATACAATTTTATTATTCAAACTGGGAGAACATTTTTTTAGAGACGTTGTATGGAGGTCAAATAGTTACGATTCCTAATCCTACAGTTATCAAGTGAAAATGCTGGAGTATCAATTCAATTCTCTAAATTATTCGATTGTCCGAAGTTAAATCTTAACCGGTTAGTAATCGCTTAATTGATAAGAAAACGATTGTTGGAACTCAGGAAACTTAAGCCCATCTTAAATTCTAATGCTTGCAAAAGGAGCCTTTAAATTATAATTAATTGCAATTCTCTCATGATTCTCCTAATTTTATTTGGATATTTCTTGTTTTTCAAATTTTTATTTATTTCAAAAAGTGGTGAAGTGTGTCATAAAGACATAAATATAACAATGTTTTGGATTTAAACCAGTTTTTCAGTACGATAATGTCTCGATTTGAGAATTAGTTTCGGCTATGATTCCGAATCGATTCTTTGTGTAAAAAACGAATATTCTGTAATCGATTATACATTGCCAACTTTATATTGAAATCGATTCTTAGTAGCCGATTAATATATCAATTAATTTCTGAATGGAACATGTGTGAAACGAGTTATTATTTTTAAGAGTTTGTTAATTTTTCGATTATTTTATTCAATTAAAAAATCGATTATAGGCTACGATTAATCGACTAAAAAATTTATATGCACCCTGTTCGCAAATATAGCACTGCTGTCGTAAAAAACAAATGATATCATAAAAATTTCAGGACTTGAACACCAAAATCTTCAATCCGAACTGCAAGAAATTTAAAACAAAAATTATAACAATTTATAAGTTACTAAAATGATTTAATAATCGTCTAAAATGATTTAAAAATCGTCTTTTAATAACTGTATACCCTGATGGAGAAGAAACTCTATCGTGTCTACACCAAAGGAAAACCGTGTTCTAATAATTGGAACGACTATAGAAATACAAAAGCCACTATAACAAGTAAGAACGCTATATTTGGCTGCACCAAATCGTTTCTACCCTTCACTATATATATGTGGTCGATCTATAATTATTTCGTAATAAACCGATTTTGCAGTTTTTAAATGGCGATCTGCGTAGGATAGACTAATGCTTTATAATGCGCCATTGCACATGGGTCAAAAAATATTTTGTAAATAAGTATTGCCAGTTAAACATCATACAAATAAAGTGTGGATAAATGCTGGAATATTAAAAATTTGATTCTTTGAGATGTTCGTGCCAGGTGTAAGTATGGTGTCTGCAGAAGTGTTTCAGCGGGAGTTTCAACATTTCAGAAAAATGTAGGTTGGGTAGGATCAATTGTAATACAAAGAATTAATCAATTTCTGATTTTAAAGAGAATTTAAAAATGGTTCATAATATGAATAGTTTTAAATATTTTTAAACGAGGTATCCAACTTTGGGACGCTGTTGATCGGCGCGTTAATTTACAAAGTCTTAATTCAAAACCAAAACTCAACTACACCTCCATTACAGATAGTTGTATTTAATTATACCCTACACCATCATAGGTGGTGGGGGTATTATATGTTTTTGAAGATGTTTGCAACAAGAAAAAGAAAAGTCCTACCACCACTTTTAAGCATACCGAACAAGTCAGAATTACTTCCTGTGTAGATTTAAGCATGACCATCCATCCGACTGCAAAGTACGTACTATTATTTAGTCCCAATGACGATGCCTATTATTTAATGATCTTTAATATATATAGGCCTCATATGTATCATGTCCGCACGGAAATGTTTTTTTGCCCATAATGTTCCTAAATGTAAAACGATTTTAACCAAAATTTGCAAAACTAAGTCTTATTATATTCTTAAACGATGTGTCCATTATTTCATATAGGTAGCCATAACCCATAAAACCCTACAGAAACAAATTTCTTCTTAAACTTTTAAATTTCATATAAGTGTTAGTAGTATTACATACTGCACACATAAAAAGCAAGAAAGCAAATTACACGAGGGTCGTTCATAAATATTTCATAGCAGACATTTAAAATCAACAATGTGGTGTAGGGTATTAAATAGTCAGACTGAAATATTTTTACTTGTTTTCCATATGAAACACCTTGTAGATATATTTGTACCTTTTTATTCATCAGATATGGTGCTCTGTATTGCACACTTTGCCTTCGTCAATTATTTCACTCTGGCATTTGATCAGAAATTATAAAAACAATTTAAAACTATCGTATGTTACTTTAAAATGTCCAACAAATTAGCAAGTCACATTAATACTCTTCAGGTAAAAATTCTCCCTACAGATGTATGTATTCATATATCCATTATTCATGAATATTTATTTTGAAGAAGTGAACAAGAGGTCATCAAATTAAATGCTTCAAATTGAAATATTAATTTCGCAATGATGTTGCAAAAAATGAAATATGTTTGCAACACTCTTAACTCACATAAGGATTCTTTTAAAAGATTCTTTGAGTGTAGAAAGTTGGTAACACAACTTTTACATCTGGCCAGACAATATGTGTCTTGTTGTGTATGAATGTATGTGTATATGTGTTGCAATATTGTAAACTTTTGTTCACATACTTACAGATTATTATTATGACCATCATCAATTATATTGAAAGATACAATCTGCAAGTAATGATGCTTTTCTATCAATGTGTTTATGTTTGTTGTTGTAGTTGTTGTTATTGTATTTTGTTATTCTGGGTGAATGAGTCTGTGAAAAAAAAAGATAAATGAAATGTTTGTCTCTTGGACACCTGCAAAAATAAATTTCTTAGCACAAAAAAAATACAAAATACACTTAACAATCATTTCTATTCCTTCACTTTTTTTACAAATTACAAGTTAAAGACTTTAATATATATTTTCTGTTATTTTCATATTTTTTCTTCAAAATCATTGTTTGTTTGTTATGAACAAGTGGAAAATAAATCGTATGCAAATTGTGTAAATTAAGATTTAAATGTCAAAACGTTTAAACTTTAGGGGCCAAATTAGAAGTAAAAAATTGCAAGAGAAATGCGAATTTAATTTGAAATTATATTTAAAAACGGTATCTTAATCATATGTTAAGAAAAATTCACACATTTCATGTGAATTAGTGAAATTTTTAATATTGGGTATACAAGTTAATAATTTTGATTATTTTAACGTAAAAATTTTACTAGGACTGTGATTAAACAGTCCAGTAAAAATTTATCTCTTTTTCTCACTGAAAAATCATTAAGCGACGTAGATCTAACCAGCCCAAAAAATGTTAAATCAAGTTGACCATAATCTTAGATACCTAACGTTATAGAGATGCTAATAATAAGCGAATATTTTCAAGTGATAGAAATGTAAAGAAAGCTTGAGGCTTTTCGTAATACCGACATTTAATTTACTTCTGAAGAATGAAATCTCAATGTAATATAACTCCAACACTTTGTATTAAATTACATCATAAAAGGGAGCTTTAGATCATTGCGTAATTGCTGTCCTCACGAACCAAATTTATATAAGAATTCCGAATGGCAAAAATTTGCATGTGAATTCAATTATTTTTAAGAGAAGCAAATCTACAAGTGATAATTCCATGATTTCGATCTCATGTCATGGAAATAGTACAATTGAAACAACTGGCAAAGAAATTGACACAAAAGGTGAATCTGCATTATATTCACTTCCTACAATCGAAGTTTTGGATAAGTTCATCGGGAACTTAAGATCATCCAATAGGCTAAAGTATTAATCGATAATTCATGATCATGGCAAATCCATGTTCAATCAAATCAATAACTTGTTTTAATAATTTTCACAAAATCTAAAAAATATACATCCATTGAAATACCTGCATTACTTATTGTGCTTGAACCGAACTATACAAAATACATTAAAAACATTACATATAAATATTAACAACCAGGATATATTAAATTTATATGAAGTACTTATTGCGGCTCCCCCGATGGAAAAAACAAAACTCGAACCCAGACGAGCTTTAGATAAATCTCTTACACAGTAGTTATTTGGCACAGAGGCTTCGATTAATTGTTCAGTGACATTACTTTTAAACAAGGAAAAATGACTTCGTCTGACTTATTCGGGTTACTGTATAGGTAAGGTTAGCTCATCAGGTTGCCACGATTATAGGAGAATTATTAGGGTCACTTGTGTCCTTAAGGTCCCTTTGAATTATCTGTAAATATAAAAATAGGAAAACGAGAAAGTGGGTATATAAGAGACAGTAAAGATGTAAATTGAGAGTAAAGATGCAAAGAGGAATGGCAGGAAAGAAGTTATAGGCCAAATTGATGATATGGAGGGAGGAAAAAGAAGAAAGTAGGAAAATGATTGCTACATTTTGTGCAGCCATCGGTTTCACAGAGGCTGTAAAGTGTCTTAAGAAGCCATCATTTTATGGAGCCCTAGTTAATTGCGAGTAAATCCACATATAACACGTAAATTAATAGTTTTTAGAATTGTTAAAAATTGCAGTCGGAAGCAATGAGTAACAGAAAAGATGAAGAACCGTTTCCTTCTTGTTCCTTGAAAACTAATATTGGAAATATCATACTGGTAAGCAAGCTCGTTGGTACACTATTATATCTGTATTGTGCTATAACATAAAGCGCACTCTCTTCATGTTTCTTACAGACAGGGAGCGATGAAACGCAGTCGTGTACTCATAGGTGTTTTAAACTCCCCATCCCTTTTCCCATTTCCAAGAAATTAGATAAGCGCAATGTTCAAATGCTCTACGGCATTCCCTTTTTTTAGCCTTGCTGTCAGTAAAGTGCTCTCTCTCCGTTAGAATCTCAGTCTGCAAAATATATATATTTTTACAGCCAACATTATTTATGATCAGAACACTCTCATAAGAGACAGGTAATGGCGCTTATTCCTCACATGTGACAAAAAAGCGCACGTGATAATAAAAATAAACAGCAGCAGGGCTTTGAGGAGGCATCTAGTGATTTCCTCCACAATGCTTCAACGTGAAATATAATTGTTTATTCCACAAATTCGTTAATCCAGTTCACAGTTTTAGGAGTAAGTTCTCATCTTCATCCTGTATATGTAGATAGATTGGATAACATATGCTTGAGTATCCTAGCAATGGAGTTCGAGGACTAACCCAAGGTATTTTTAGCTACTAGATAACGGCAAAGTTTTTCAATTTAATACCGCTATCTGAAGTTTGGTATGTTATGCTTCCTTGCTAATAATACCAGCTTTGTTTTCGATATATTGAAGTTAAATATTCCACTTGCTTAGAGTTCTAATTGCAAGTTTCATACTTTGCGATAGCATCTCCAGATGCTATTGACACGTACTGCTACATATTCAGCAAACGCCATCACCTGAAGCCCAAACGTTGCATTTCCATTTGTAATCTATTAAACTGTTTTCACATCTTTTCGTTTTGATTCTTTTCTAGAAAAACCTTGCGCTGACTTTTTTATCCAACAACTTGTAATACTTAGTAATAAACCGACTTTGAAAGATCTTATCTTAGCAGACAAAAAACAGCTGGTTTTAAAATTTATTAGTTTAAACAAAGTCGTTCATGTCAGATAATCCTATAAACATTCGAACTATGAATGAAAGATAAAGAGTTGGACGACTTAAGTCTTCCGATATACCCTCTCCATTTTTCGCACCCTTTTGATTCCATTTCGTTTCAGTTGTAAAGCTTGTAATACCTCGGAATATAACATAAACTTCGATAACTCACATTAAATCCCCGTGCCCTCAATTTGGCCAATCATGAAAATGGTGTGCAAATTGTTATGATTGTTTTTAGTTTTTAAAGATTTCACTTGTCCCATTCCACTTGTTTTCTCCGTATATTTTTATAATTTTTTCGCAAACTCATTTCATATGGTCCTTTTGAAGTTTTTTGCTTCCTTTTTGTATTTTGAATTATTTTTCCTTCCTAAGTATATAGTCGTTTATGTATATATCTGAATGTATGCGGATTTTCTATTTAGTTAACTTCCTAAAAGCAACATGACATTGTTCTTCCTAGAATTTCAGTTTTCATTTCTTTTGCTTCTTTTTATTCTCTTAAAATGTTCATCCTTTTAACTTGAGTTGTTAGATGAGTTGGCGAATTTTTTTAAGAATCCTTTCATTTCTTTACTTTATGTTTTTTTGTAACAAATATATATTTTTTATTATTCGTAGAAGTGGAAGAGGAAGAAATAAGAAGAAAAAAAGCTGAAAAAGAATGATTTAAAGCAAACCAAACTCTCTGTAAAAAACGTTTTAAAATGTTGTTACTTTGTCACATTTTCCAGACTAACAAACAGGCAGACAAAGAGAGACACAATTTGCCGGGAACGGAAGGATATTAAGCATTTAGACTGTTTTAGTGCCACAATATGCAAACACAGTTACAGCATACAAAAAAAGAAATATTGAAAAAAGGATAAAAAAACAGAGGAAAAAAAGGTAAAATTGCCTTACAAATGATTTTTCTAACAAAAAGAAAAAAAAAAACGAAGAGAAATAGAAGAAATGAAATAAAAAAGAAAACTAAATGAAACCGCAGAGTTGGAAAATATGCTGAGATAACATGTTTAGGCTTATTTCACATAACGTCACATACACTCGTTCATACATACATTCATGCATAAGTATATCCTGACACATACATATACTTACTTACACATAATAAATATCCATATAACATGCATTTCATCATCATGATCAACACTCACTCATACCAACATCATAATGGCGTATTAAAAATTGCTAAATTCCACTCTTCTTTTTTACTCTTCCACACATTTTACCAGTATTTGGTTGGCAATTTTAAATTCATGACGGTATACAAAAATAATTCCAAATTGGCTTCGATTGCCAAAAATAGCTATTTTGAACCATTTATTTCCTTTTATTTCAATAGCACACTACGGAATTTGGATATTGGTTATATTCTGTAGATTAGATCAGTTTAAGACAGAATACGATTTTTTTCATTTATTAAAGATATTTTAAGATACTACATTTTTAAATTAATCATTAATTTACCAAATCAATTTTGGGGAAATAGATCTGTAAATTTTGCAAATGTCTTCAAAAGTTGAATATTTCAATTTTTAAAAATCGGTTGATCAGATCAAATTGTTAATTGAGATAATGTGTCGCATTTCTCGAGTAATTTGGTCTAGATATGATATTCGAAAGATTAAGCCGATATCTGTTTTTCAATAGAAGGCTTGGAAAGGCTTCTGGTGTATACTGTAACGGTACAGCTTTTGTTGCACTTATCATGACAAACTGGAGGGGCAGTAAAGGTAAGCTTAGCTCCAAATCAAAAAATATAACTGTTTTAGTTGCTGGTGTAAATTGTGTGACTTGACCACGCCTCTTCCTGACTTCAGTTGCAAAATCTCAACTATTGAATCGTTCAATTATAATAACTGATATTAAACTTCCAAAATACCATATTTGTAATTAATTAAAAACATCCAACCGGTTAGAAGTCATAAAGTGCATGAAATTCGTTTTAACCTCACTTTAAAATATTTTACAACATTTTTTATGTTTATAGTATTATTGGCGTTTTATATCCCAGTAATTCTTTTCTAGGTTCCTATTTATTCCTTTCCTAGTTTTTGCTTAAAATCTGCATACACAAACACATACATATACACAATTATCCACACATATACATATTAAAAAGTACAAATTCATGCAAATGTACAACCTATTGTATGGATGTATGTATTTGATATACGAAAAACAACAACAACAATAAAAAAACATTAAAGATTTTCTCGGTGATGACAACTGAAATTCAATTTTTGAAATCTCGTAATTGGTTCCCAAATTTTTTACCCACTTTTTTGTTGTTGTTGTTCTTTTTTTTTTTTGTTATTATTGCTGATGTTGTTATTGTTGTTGCTGTATATTTGAAAATAATTCTTCTATTTCATTTGTAAAAATGTTACATTCTTGCGTCCTTTCATTTTTTTGTGTTGTATGATAATTCGATTCGATTTGTTTTATAGTGTTAGTATTTGTGTTGGTTTTTAAAAATTTTAGGATTTATTTTCAATATCATAAAAATCCACAACAAAATTACGACTTTTTCCTATAAATATCAGGAAAAAAGAAGAATAAAAATAAAATAAAACCCAATCAAATTGAATCAAAATGACTGAACATAAAATTGATGTTTTTTTACATGTAATTTTTGTGTGTTTTTGCATATAAAATTTTGGTAAAAAAAGTCGAATATATAAAAACTATTTATTTTAATGAACATGATTCTCTCTGAATAGTATTTATTTATTTTTTTTATTTTATTTTAATTTATTATAAAATTTTTATATTTTTGTTAAAATATTAATGAATTTTTGTTGATTATGCATTTTTATGTTGAGAAAGGCAGTTTATGTTTTTTTTCGGTAAAATTTATTAATTTTCAGAGAAAATGTTTAAATTTAATGATTACAATTGCAGAAAATTTCATTAAAACCCTGAGGCCAGAGGAAAGAAGAATTACAGAAATATTACACAAATAATTATAAAAAAGCATTTTTTATGCCCTACACAATTTCAGATTTATGAACTTTGTTTAATCGTATGTAACGCGAGGAAAGACCATATGCATATGTGTGTCCAAATCGGCTTGATTCTAATTCGAACGGTATACTTAAAATTAGGGGTAACACTATTTTCCTGCATGTAACAAATGAACAATAATCGCAAAAATAAAAGATCTATATTCAGCTGTGCCGAATTTAAATACCCTCCACCACTTACATTTGCTAGTGTTAAAAATGCTACATGTAAAAATTAAAATTAAATATGGTATTTGTCCATGTTTTCAATAAAAACTAAAAAATAAGAACTTTAAAGGCTTAATCCCTTTTCCGGGATAGTTATAACCAAATATGTCCCGATAATTTTGAATCACTTACATATATTTATTTCATTTATCTTTGTTAGAAATATTATTACAAAGATTTTTTAATAAATAAAACGATATTCCAAGAAGGTCCTTGTATTGCAGTTATATCAAAATGTGAGACTATATTTCCTAAATCATCCAAAAACTGTTCGAAAAATAATTTTGTCAAATTTAACAAAATTGGTCTATATTTAAGACTTTTTTTGAGAAGGGTTCTTATATGGGAGTTATATCAAATATAAAGGTAACAACATATGTATATTTAAGCGTTATAGTAATAAACAGGCAGGACTTCAATAAATAAGTCAATATTTATGGGTTTTATTAGCTTAAACCATAAACAGAAAATGCATATCAAAATATAGGGCGATATTGGCTAAATTAACAACCTATTTTTAAGACGATTTTAAATATAAATGTGGCGAATTTCAATAGAATTGGTATATCTTTAAGAGTTTTACAGAAATTTAAACCATATTCCGGAAATGCCCTTATATGGGAGCTTAGACATATAATGCTCCCAGGTCAATTTGATTTATTTTACATTAAAATAAATAAGTTTGCCATTATCTTTTGATACACATGTGTATTCGGTGAATTTTTCCCGCTGCAATCTCGATTATGTTGATTTTTTACAGATACCTGAAATCAAACCTAAACGTGACCTAATCGTGTCATGTGTGAAATGTGCGATATAATGTTTAATATGGCGTCCGAATGTAGAATTCTTTATTACTTTAATACCTCTTTGCGACGAATACTTAATATAAGTTACTCATATAACTCATACGAATTCATGTCCATTATATTCTTCTTAAAGTAAATTAATAATTTTTCGATTTTAATGAAATTTCACATTATTAAATCTGAGGTACTTTTAGACTGATTTGGAGGAGTACAAGATCCTATCTTTTCGAGATATGTTATTAAAAATTAGCAAAAAATTCTTTAGTAAATTGAGGCAAAACCATTTCTGTTCTTACGCCGATGTTAAAAATTATTTCGACTTGAATATCTTTGTAGGTTATCTTTTATAACCTACACATAAGGAGTGAGATGTAAAAAATCTTAACATACGTTTTTCATTTAAACTTTTTGCACAAGTATTATTTGATATTTTTTTTCTTCATGTTACCTTTGTAAATCTTGTCAGTCTTTATGTTAAATATCAAACATGTGAATATGAATGTGAGTACCAAAATTATTAAAAATTTTCAACAAAACCCAACTTGGTCCTACAAAAAGTTTTCAACACATACATCTCCCAAAACATCGAGTAGCAAAGCTAAAGCAGGTTAAGAAACATACAAGGCTCAGAAATTTCCTGACAGGAACGCTATAAAAATTTAGAGGCCAAACACGGAGCACGGAATTGAAGTAAAAATATTCTTAGTGATGCAACTTCTGGTCAAAAATTTTAAGTTGCTGATGCTCAAAAGAGGTAGCAGATTAATAATGTGGCATTTGTGCCAAGAGAGAAAAATTCTAAAAACCAGTGGAGAGATATTCGCTCTAGTTAAAAAGAAAGAGAAAAAAGTTTCCAAGAGTGTAGAGGATTTTCACTACGTCTTCGAATAAAGCTACAGAAATCATTAAAAAGTTCTCCTAAAAATATTCAAAATTTCATCGCAAGTAAATAAAAATAAACGATTAATATTTTTATTATTTTTTAATTTGGATATATTATAATAACCTTTATTGGGTTTTATATGATTCCCTATATAATAAACTTGTGCTTAAGGAGGATATAGTAATATATCATAATTACACATTTTCTATACACATATATAACACCTTATAAAAATTATTATAAAGATACAATTTTCAACTTATTTGCAACTCAAAGGTTGAATTTAACAAAACGTTTCATTTTAATTAAAGACTTTAATAATATCGTGCATTTATGAATCCATATTTGCTAACATTAATATCGCTTTTTACAAAAATTATTATATAAAATAAAAATAAAATGCGACTTTTATGACAATTCACCCACATTATTAAAAGTAAATATGTATGTGTGAGTAATAGTTTAGATGTTCCCATATAAGAAAATCGATGTTCATCTGTGTATATACATATACACACATATATATTCATATAAAAATAATGTTAAATGAATCTGTTCCATTTACTTTCTAACGTGAAAATTTTCTACTCCAGTTTCTATTTTCATTTTTAACTTAAATGAAAATACTTTCATACGAAAAATGGGGTAAAAAGGAACTAAAAATGTTGCACATAAACTAAGTTGCACATAACAACGCGAAACTGTGGAAATTATTTATCCAACTCACTTTTATATCTCTAGTGGTTTTATTCGACTCGTAAGTCAACAGCAAAAACTACAGAGTAAAGGTATTCAGGCTGCTAGTCAGTTAGTTCACTTGCGATGCAAGCAGGCACTATGAAGTAGTAAAAGTATTAGAGCAGGAACTAGAATATATTACTGCTGCATACTTTGGTAACATTAGATGAATGATAATGCTAAAAAAGGAAAACTTTAATATTTTCACTACATAAATATTCACCTGTAAAATATGTAAAGATAAAAGTACTTTAAAGGATTCGTAACACAAAAATAATCTCGAATAGGTTAAGAACAAAAGATTTAAATCTCTATAAAATATCAATATAATTAATTTAGTGAAATTTACTGTAACAATTGCAGGTGTAGGAGATATTTAAGATTTTAGTTGCAAGGAATTTGATCGATCTAATATTTTATATAACCCTCATACAAGATTCACTTCATTCAAAATTTTGAAGTACATAATTGATAAAAATGTAATGGCGTTTTATATTATTTTCATTATTACATTTATTAATCGAGTACTCATATAACTCCTGACTACCAGAAAAACAATATTATTCTAACATTAAAAACAAATTCTACAAAGATCCTTTCATATTTATTATTATAACGGGCAATGTGTTGTAGGGCATTTCATAGTCGGATGATTATATCCTACACCATCAAGGTGGTCTTGCATTATACGTTTATTCAGATTTTTGTAAAATAAGTCGTATTTCTTTTAAGCATACCGCAGGACTCAGAATCCCTTCCTAAGTCGATTTAACCACATCCGTCCGCTCGTCCTGCTGGCTGGCTGTCCATGTAAAGCTTGTTCGCAAAGTACAGTTCGTAGTTTTAAAAATCGACACGTAGTATTATTTTATGGTTATGATTGGTCCATTATTTTATACAAATGTTCCAAAAAAACCCTAAATATAAAACCTTTTTTACTAAATAAGTCTAATATTATTTTAAAATGATGTGCTAAATTTAACGAGGTTCATTATTTCTCATAGAGCTCATATACCCACTTCCAAATATCACTTTGTAATCTATAAGTTTCAAATATATGTGGGAATTGTAATAATATTTGGTCAAATAAAAAAAAACGATTGTGCGAAATTATACGAGAATCGGTTAATTTTTCCCATAGGCCCCCTTCCAAATATCAAGTTCAAAACCTACAATACCACACCTTCCTAGATGTGGAACCAACAATGTATCCACGACTGCAATACAAAATGGTCTAAATAATGTTTATTTGATAGGTATCTCAACAAAAGATTAGTAACTTTGTTGAATTCAAGAATGGTTAGGGCAATTCTTGGTAACATCAACCGTGGTGTTGTTTCTTCTCTGCTTTGGTTTATAATTTATTAACTCTATTCTTGTAATAATAAATGTCGTAGATTACGCGAACGATGATGTGATATACGAATTTGATTCAGTTTCTGGACGTTATTAGTGACATCCTGATAAGAGGTTTATATTTACACACCAACTGAGCACCAGACTGTGGCATAAGAGTTAATCCAAATAAAACAAAAAGAATTGAGTGGAAGTGAAGTAATCTTATCGGTGCCATAATACTAGGATCTACACTGGTTTCAAAATAAGCTGAGAATACCTTAAATTCGACATTTCATATCGATATGATAAATGTAGTATATTTCAAACTGATATATGCGAACTTTTGGTTGAAAAGAATATTTCTGAAAGTATCGGAATATTTGTCGA